>CALNVZ010002974.1:13779717-13832877 GCA_940671915.1 Paracentrotus lividus | reverse complement strand
AACATCAATCATGTTACTCTATCCAAGGACATTAGATATTCATAACTTAATTAATTACAACATTTTATGGTGTGTGAGTTTTGATTATAAAACCAAAATATGTTTCTGATTACATTATTCCAATGAGCAGGAGACCTATTTAGTTCTATATATTTTGAAACAATGGCGGAAAGACAGTTTGTATAATATTTATAAAATGGGCAAAGAAATGGGATTCATCGGTTTCGAGACCTGAACCTCCCTGAATTTGTAGACATTCACTCTTCAAACTGAGCTATGGTCAAACCCATGTCAATTCGTCTAATGCTTGACCTACTGATGGAATCCCCTTTTTTTTTTTTTGCCCTTTTTTTCATAGTATATTACCATACATTTAAGATACAGTTTGTGTCTTGTAAAAAGTTTTCTGGCATTCCTTTAATATAGAGTGTAGAGTATGACATTGATGCATTGCGTATGGGTTCATATAATATTGCAAATGACTTCACGCTCTACTAGAGTCAGTCGGCAGAATCACTTAAGCACATATGCCGTAAGCAGTGATGATCACTCACAAAACTGAACTACCCAAAATCATTAAAAGTCGAAAGCGTTACAGGCTTACATATGGAGACTTATATTTGGGTCACACAATAAAATATTTTGCTTACATATTGTTAGCAACTTTTTTTAAAGAAAACTCGACTTTTAGTGGACATAGAATTTTGTTAACACCTTTGGGCTAAGTATCCTGATAGTAAGGGCGCTACATGTAAATCCTTGTAACATAATCAGGAATTGATTTTTGGGGCTTACTTTTGTCAATTTTGGTGGCTGAATAAAAAAAAAAAAAAAAAAACCCCTTCTACTACATCTTCATTGAAGCATCTGTGCATAGAGGCTATTGTGCTTTATTGATATTTACATCTCAATGCACCTTAAAGAGGCAGTAGTGGGCACGGTTATTAATATTATATTATTAATTTCCACATAGTTGATAAGCATGAGGATAAGAATATTAAAGCAAGAAGGCCATTTCGTTACCAAACATCCCCTCCCCATACCTTCAAGCTTCTTATCATTTGTCATTCAGGTTTTGTAGAAAGGGAAAACACAAATACCGAACATCAAATTGAGGCCAAAATCAAACGGTAATAGCCATGGACTATCGTCGCAGCCTCTGCGTTATCAATGGCTCTGGTTGAATTGCACTCCAGACATGGTGAATGTCAACCGATATATGGGCTATGGATTCTTTGAGCAGAATGGAGGTCACGTTTGTCTAGCCTAATACTCCCCGCATTCCACCAGATTCTTCAGGTGTTGCTCCACGCGAGAAGAACAATCCCGACCCTTGAGCCCCTCGCCTCCTGTGCCCAGATATGTGATGCCAATTTGGCAGAGCGCTATGACTCGTGAAGGGTACGGAGAAGAGAGAAGACTGACCTCTAGTAGATCCCAAGGAGGTTTTCCAGTAGGTCTTTATGAGCATCTATAGAGTGTGCTTGTTTGTATGGCAGTTTACCTGGAAGGGAGGAAAAGTTACTGGCAAAGAAAGTCTCCTCTCATTATGCTCATTTTGAGACCAATTTATGAATCTTCTAGTTTGCTTCTGCTACGCTTGTCCTAAGTCATGCAAAATATATTCTTTTCTTTATAAATTTTGGCACATACATCTCTAACTTCTTTTCTGTTTTATTGATTTTAATTTTACAAGTTTTCTATTTTTTCTTTCTTTCTTTTCTGGCTGTTTCTACAAGCTCACATTGTACAATTTTTCATTTCCCCTTCACGCCTTTCCCAATATTCTGTTCGCTACTTTGATAGCAAAAGTTTATTTCCTGTCTGAAAAGAAACTTGGCTTTCATACCTGCACGGAATTTCCAACAATGCTTTTAAGGTAATCCACAAGTAGTTTGGGTATCGCCATATGTTATCGCAGAGTAACCCCCGACAAGGTTTTGTGAACGTTCTCAAATATGATTACTGTCATCGTCTTGTTTCCCCTTTCTGACCTCTCTACCAAGATTTGATTTTGACGTTTGACTGGCTCCCAGGTACGCGTTGTCGAATCGGGTGTACCCTGCGACTGCTTTCTGCCCTCTTAAATTCACCACGGTGTATAAATTGTACCTCCTATGGTACGCGGTTACCCTGAAGCGAACACAATGTGTCACCTGTTGGTATCTAGTGTATGTAGTAATTTAATTCGCCGCAGGGTGGGGCAGGTTTGGGGTGAGAATCTCTTGGGGACGGGGATGGGGGCATATGTTCAAAGGTCTTTGACATTACCTAATAAACAATTGATGACGTTATCTACTTTGAATGGTGTCACTGCATTCACATGTAATGATGTTCATAATGAGAAGAGGTAATAGAAAGAATCATAAGGACACTCATTATAACCTGATACTAAATGGTAGTTCTCTTGCAGAATGGTTGTGGCAGGGCCCCCACACTGCTTTTTTTTTTTTTTTTTTTTTTGGGGGGGGGAATTCTCAATTGTAATGTCAAATTTGGAGGGCATTGACTCAAATTGGGGGGGGGGGGGGGGGGGGCTTGGGTAACTGTCACCTGCTTATGCTAATAATTGTGTTAATGTTCTTGATTCAAAACTCTAAATTTAACTATAGGATACTACTTATTCCAATGTTGTTTTTGGTCTTTATTATGAACGTGAGGCATAGTGTTTTTGACAGAAATATGGTGTAATATTAATGCTGTGGCTCATCATCATCTGATTTTGGGGTGCAGAGTCTTGTTTTGTACCTGATAACACTGTAGAATATTGTCTAGTCAGAGCAGAAGGGTGTTTACAACAAACATACTGAATAGCTAATGACCTTCTGGCACTAAATAGAAGTCATATATCTATTATGAGAGAGTTGGCAGTTTTCAAAACTTTTATAGTGTGATGTAAGGCAAGGTGTTGATAAAGGTTCATAAATTTGGCTAAATTGGATGTTCATGCTCTCTCTTCCCGTAAAGTTCAAAAGGGGACTGTCATGTTGGGAATTAATAGAGAGGCCCATATTGCCCAATAAAATGTTTCCACTTTCTTGCAACTGCATTCCTAAAAGCCAAACAATTTCCAAGTATTTGTAATCTTCCAGGCCGATTTCAGTAAGGAGGTTTACGTAAACATGGTCTGAAAAACATCATAACACGTCATATTGACGCATAATTTTTGAATTGAAATTTCATTAACGGACCCTGACACATAAACCTGCTTATTTGGCACAACTTGATTACAAGATTTTTTTAAAGTTTCATAATTTTTTTAAATTTTCATTTCAAAGCATAATATCCTATACGCATGAGCATGAGACAAATTCTTGTCATAGATTTCGTAAGACTTTGATTTTTCAGTTGAAGCTAAAATAAAAGTTAGCTCAGCTACATGTTTTACAAAGGATAAGTTTAATTCTATTACAAGCATTTTCAAAAATAAATATTTTGATCAGTATGAGGAGGTTTGTCCATAATTCAACATAAGTTCATGCAGCAGTTGACAAGGGCATGCAACATTTAAAGACATCACACTTGTGTATACCAGATGTCAGGGGTTGATAGAACTCAAGACCCCGCAAATTTAGAAAATGAAAACAGATGCTCCTATTAACAGTGCGTATAAAATAAAAACGGGACCAGGTTTTGGAAAAGTCTATCCAAAATTTTGTTTTCAAAATAATGATGTCTATATTTTTTTATGTTATAGATGCTCTGATCTTATCTTTCAAATGCTATTAAAAAAAATAGAGTTTCCGTAATGCTTGAAGCGTAACACAGGAAGCTTTAGTGGTCGGGGGGCTCCAAAAACGGCTTTGCGGCACAATTCAAGGGTATTGAAATTTGCATTATTTCTGAAGTCAGGTAGGCCTACTCCCCAGTTAGGATTTCATTGTTGCTTTGCCACAGATCAATCATTATGTTAGTTCGTTTGAGTTGATTTACCTATGATTCTTTCATGATGTTATATCAATATTCGAACAATCAAGTGCAATAATGTTAGTCTGATGAATCAAATCAATCATCAAAAAAACAATGAATAACTCAAATAAGGTCAATAATTCAAAAAGTCAATCTATAATCATTCAGTCACTTGATCAATCAATTTAATCAATCCATCAGATCAACAAATAATCAAACAAACAAATAAATAAGTCAATTAATTATATCAAATCAATCAATCAATCAAATTAGATCAATCTGATGAATCAATTAATAGGGCCAAGTCGATGAATCAATCAATCAATCAATCAATCAAACACAACCACCAAACCAAATCAACCGCATAAATCACTCATTTCACAATTTAAAAGTAGATCAACGAATCAACCTTTCTTCGTGAACATTGTTTTCTTTTTTATTCCTATTAAAGCAGAAGTAAACAAGTGAATTCCATGTCTGTTACCTTTTTTTTATTTACAAGGCGTAACATTTTGGGTTTAAAAATTTTTTTTTTTTTAAAGTTATCATAAAATTTCAAGGCAATATCCAGTTTTGTGGCTCGCCTCACCGTGTGACGGACGGACTGGACGATGGACGGACGTACAACGGGACTGACGGACGCCATTTGTTATCCAATGCTAATCCCCGTTATTCTGGATTGAGCAAAAAAGTTTATTTTTTTTGATTGTTTTTGAAAGTATGAAGGAATATTCAATGCTAAAATATACATATTAAAATAATAATATTAATACATGATAAAATTTTAAGTAAACGAATAGATTTTCAAATGAATTTTGAAAAAGCAATAATTTGAAAATAACGTAAAAGATAATGAAACCATTTAAGGGAAGTCTGCTGATTAGTAAGAAGTCTCAATGATCATACTTCTTATTTTCTGCCATTTGTGCGCAAGTCCATTTTTTGGGCCCCCGACAAATCACAGTTCCGTGTCACTCAAGCATGGACGAAAACTTAATTTTTTAAATTGCATTTGGGAAGGATAGACCTTCAGAGCATCTAATTAAATCAAATATTGACTCACAATTTGAGAACAAAAATTTTGATAGACTTCTGCAAAACTGTCCCCGTTTTTATGATACGCCTGTATAAATACAGAAACCTTGAAAAGTACCACATGGACCCGAAAACTTAATTTCTCGATTTTTTTTTAAACTGACCCGCTTTTGATAACAAGTGTTGGATGTACAATGGATGCTGCCAGACATAATTGAAAATTACCTGCGTACCTTGAAATGTAATTTGTTTCTGCTCCTAATACAGACAGGTGGGAGAAGTTAATTTTGAAAATTAATGATCATATGGTACCCTCATCATTATCCCAATTGTTTTCCTCCTTCATTACCCATAGCTGCCAGAACATAGAAAATACAAGATGCCTCTTTTCAACTTCAGTCAAATGTTGTTACCTATCCTCCCTCTCATCTCGAAATCAATTGTGTGTTTGTTGGGACCACGATAGAGAGAGAGAGGGGTTGCGTTTTTTTAGAACCGCTATGAGAAGTTCGTCGTTTGAGTAATATCTGATGGTGATGTGAGCTAAATCGAATAAGAAGAGGGCAACTAGATGGAAGAATATAAAAGAGAAGAGATCTTATTATTATTTTAGGGTGTAAGCCATAATTCTGACATTATGAGGGAAGGGGACTTTAAGGCGAAACGTGAGGAATGATGTATATACTTTTGTTTTTGTGAAGATTATAAATAAAAGGTAGTATATAATAGTTTTGTGCTGAAGGGGAAAGTCCCAATTCTTTTATATTTCTATTGATTTCATAAAAGGTGATCAATGAAAGTGTGGCCTGCTGTGTGAGATATTGATTTTAGCTTGTTTAGTCTGTTGAATAAAGAAATGATGTCATAAATATTGATGAAAATGATCCATTTTTCAACGAGAAATATAGTTGAAAGATAGAAAAGGAATCATTAATATATGATAACATTTATATTACATTTCCCCCCCCCATAAAAAAAAAGGTCTGTGTATCACTTGCAGCTACTCTATGATTTTGCTAGACCTTAATTTAAACTGTATTGTGCATGGCTTTGCTTAATTGTTTGCAGAGAGTGACCCTTTAATATCTTGTTAAATTTCAGTGCAGCTTAATTTTGGACTCCAATTCTGTGACACCCCTGGGTTTACCCCCCCCCCCACAACTATACAATATATGTTTAGAAACGACTCATGTTGTTATTATGTCCTCCAATTTCAGTGTGACCCATAATCGCTATTGTCCATGGCGCAGCAAGTTGGAAAATGAGACATTGCGCCCATACACTTCATTTGCAAGTCAACACGGAAAACAACCCATTTAATTTCAGTCTGGTGTCTGCGAGAGAGTGAGCTGAAGAAACAAAAACATGAAATTTGCCTAGAAAAAAGATGAATGTTATTGAGCCATGGGTTGTGGCTAAAAAAGTGACCCGGATATTTTTTTTGTTTCATGGGAGAACATATCTCTCTGTCTTGTCTTATTTCATCCAAATTTTGTTATCCTTGTGGAAAGCACATGAAAAGAGACCATATTAGTGCTGGATATGGATTGGTGTTTGATAAATTTTAAGGGTCAAACACAAGTCATGTATTGATGTTATAGAGCAAACAATGGTGATATCTCGTAAAAGTGTGCGCTGTAACTGAGCTTCGGAAGAAATAAAGAATGTTATCAGCTTTTAAGAGCTACAATGAATATAATTAAGTTTTTACGAGGGCACTGAACTGAATTTTGTACGATAAATAGTGCCACAGCCTTCCTTCAAGGTTCAAAAGTGCATTTTAAATATGTTTTAAACTGTAACTAATCACCATGTTGTAAAGGGTAAAGCTCCTTAGCGGCAATGTTATGCCAATTGAAATACCCCTGTTAGAAATTTCTTAAACATCTGAAGGAATGTTCACTGTGATTGATCAAAGCAGTTTGAATACCTGCATGTGCACTATTTGAATTTATGAAACAATATCTCAATATCTCGGCTTTGAATTCAGTATGATATGGTTAGGAAATACAATATGTTTGCTACTTTGGCAGTCTGTGTGCACTTACTTTCAATGGCCATATGTTTCTTGAACAAATAGGTGAGATAGATTGATTAAATACCCCCCCCCCCTCCCCCAGTGCAGCTTTAAAAAGTTACAAAGTGCTACATTAGAGGACGACAAAATATTTAATGGTCTTTCTTTCTTCTGGGGATACCTACCATACAGTATTAGAACAATTTACTTATATTATGTAGTTATTTTAATCAATTATATAATATCCAGAATACCTTTTTTCTTTTACCTATTTTTATTCAAGAATAGGAACTTCCGTTTCAATTGTCATAGAAATGTCTGAAAAGCAACTTACATTTATTATTAACTTATAGATTATTAACGGTCCATATCAGGTAATGAAATGACAAAAGGTTCGACAAACAAAAAGTCTATAAATCGTTTTTCAGTGGTAATAAAAATGGAAAGAAAAAAGTACATTTCCTTTCTTCGGGGTAACTCACGATTTTTCCACTGAATGTGAAAGTCTAAGATACAAGTCTGCAGGTATTTCAACACAGCCTCTGTTCTGTATCTTGGGAGCAGTCGTATGTGGTGTGCAACCCTTCTTTAAAAGCTTCTTGCCTTGGCCTGGTCTAGTAATAAACTTTTTTTTCTGTCCTGCGAAAATCAGCTTTTGAATAAAGCCTGTTTACATAGCATTATATAGATAGAGATATTGTATACGATGAGGCCTTAAAATAATTAAATTTAAGTTATGTACAATAGCAAAATATATAATTTCTGTGGGAAACAGTTTTTATATCGGTGAACTATATCAGCAGAGTGGAACGCGTGTTCTGGTTTATGTGGCTGTGTGAATGATGGGGGAGAAATCGACAGTGACTCCTTCCATTTAGGAGTCAGCCATGTGGTTAATTGGAAGAATTGCATACCTTATGGCAATGACCATAGAATATATTCGTCTGGCACGTGTCTTACGGTAATTCACATAGCAACTGGACGACCATATGTAATGTGATTTTTCTCTCATATTTATGTGCAGGAGTTGAATGTTCTTCCTATTCTCTCTGGGAGACTCGGTCATGTGCGCTTGGTTTTTCGTCTCTGTCAGAGTATGAATAGGGGGTGTGCAGTCGTGTGTGATAGCGCTTTTTAAAAAGACATTTTTTCCTCTCCTGTAATTCATTTTCCAGTCTATACAATTGAAAATTTCCTCTGAACTTCATCGGTTTCTTGCAATTTACAATCGCTTGGTTAATGAGGATATTAATATGTGTTACGAGCTGGAATGTATGTGTTGCTATGTGGTGGTGATGTTGTGAGTCTTAAATAAAACATAATTAATGTCCCTTTAAATATGATTGCTAGGGTATGTGGCATAAATAGGATCCAGGGGTGCTCATGCTATGCGGTTCACACAAATGAGGAACAAGACCGCCCCTTTTTATGGATAAAGAGAGGGAAGGGCAGGGGATTAAAGGAGAACTGTACTATTGCTGGACCTGATGGTAGCCCTCCTACTGTGTGCTATATTCCTTTTTTTTGTTGTCATGATTCACAAAAATAACTTAGGTAAGAGACGTTTTGACGACTGATCCCTTATTCATGGCTTTCTCCTGCCTGTTTGAATCGACTAGCCGTCAACCACATGGTAATGTGCAAGCCCGAATAAGCAGCTTCGTGCGCTCCTAAGATGGCCGTTGAGTTGGGGGGGGGGGCAAAAATTACAGGTGCGTGTGCGCCTAAAGCATGCCGTTTACGTAGGCTTATTTGAACTGGTTATGAACATGAAACACGGCCACCTCAATGTAGCATTTAGTTTCCAGCTCCAGGTGCAAGTGTAGCCTGCCTCCATTGCATTGGTATAATCTTGTGGTTGAGATATTCTGGTTTCCTTCTCCTTGCCTGAGAACATCAGCCAGAAAAAAAGTGGAAAGAGAGAAAAAAAAACTCTTTGTGGTAATGCCATTGATTTAAAAACCTACCTCTCTACCCACATCTTTCCTCCTGTTAATGATTGCCAACCGTTGGTTGTGGTAGCTAGAAATCTAGTTGCAATTGTAATAATTGTTCCTCGGCATTAGCAGATGAAATAATTTCAACTTTTATTTGTGCAGACAGATGGCTGAAAGAAAAGGAACTCACGTCTGGCTTTTACCCTTCGCTTTCTCCCCCTCATCTCCGACTCGTTATTATTGCGGAATTCCCACTTCAGTAGGCAAAATGTTCATATTCCTGCTCTTGTAGGATTCTAGGAATAATTCAAATGATTCCATCTTTACTCTTAAGATGACAAAATTCTGCGTGTGTCTAAGAGTGTGTTCAATGTCCAGTTTCAAATTTATACGCCAACATGAATCATGATACAAAACGCAAACACAAAACGCTGATATTAAGAAAAACAAAAGGGTGTTCATTGTCCCCCATCGCCGGTCGTAAAAATAAACGTGTTTCAAATCTCAATTAAAATTTAAACGCCGAAAATTTAAACGCCGAAAAAGATGCGTTTACAAACACAATCGGCTTCAATTTTACGACCTTGAGCATCGCGATTGCAACGAAATGCGACATTGAACAGGATTGAGTTTTCAAACGTGTTTAAATGTGCTCTCGCAATGGAAGCTTCCGGTGCAATTGAAAAAAAGGAGAAGATATTTGTTTTTTGAGAGTGGGGAATTTAAAGACGATCGACGTATAAACACGTTTAAATTTTGGACACTGAACGGTGCACCGCTGATCGCGTTTCTGTTTGTGTTTTGTGATTGCGTTTTGTATCATGATTCATGTTGGCGTATAAATTTGAAACTGGACATTGAACACACTCTAAAGTGCAAGTGCCTTCTGGTGATCTCACAGTATTCCAGATATAAATAAGAAGGCGTAGCCACAGAATCCATATTTGCAAGAAAAGTTTTGTCAAGATGAATGACAGTTGTCATGTCATATTTCCAAGCTTTTCAGAACAAATTGCTTCAATTGATTTTAAGATAAGATTTTGAATCACTGTTAATTCTTTTATTATATTAACAGCATGTATAGATTTGTATTACCCTTGCAGCAACTTTGAATTATATTTGTAATATGATGTATATTGTTTTATATGTAGGCCTTTAGCTGAATGTAATATATATAGTTTTCTTCGTCTTCTTTAAATGAAGGGTTCTATATAAATTATGATCATTCATTATTTCATGAAAAGTTTATCATTCCAAATGCAGTGCTAAAATGCTCGATGTTGCATGTTGCAAATCATGCTTTTAAGAATTTGGAAAAAAAAAGAACATTCTTGCTTGGAATAAGCAGGGATTTCCCCACAACAAAGAGTTTTCTGAATAATATTTGGTCAGAGTGCAGCAGAGAAAACTATTCCTCCTTACTTTCTTCGATTGAAAATGGCTTTCTCATCGACCATTTTCGTTGGTTTGAGTGGCACACAAATGGGCCGTCTGCCTTGCACATGATCACTTGCCTGGGTAAATGGTGAATTAAGTACAGCACTAACAGCTCACAAAAGCAAAAAATAACAACCCCCTAAAAAACAAAACACACACAAAGAAATTGAGATTAGTCTCAAAGAAAACAGCAAACGCACATGAGTGGTTTTGAGATGATCAAATCCAGCAGTTCCTTTTCTTTTCGTCTCATTGACTCCTTTTCAAGCTAACTGGATGCAGAAAACCTAAATAATTCGACTTGAAATCTGTTTCACTGGTACCTAGGGAAGCGCAAACAATTGTGGAAGCACGAGAATAAGAATAGAGGGAGAGAAAAAGGATCAAAATCAAAGTACATTCATGGTTGTGTGTTTTGAAAGTATGAATGACCCTCAGTTAAAAGTGCAAGGGGAAAAAATAGTGTTGAATTGAATCAATAACTTCATATATTTAGAAACGTGCTGGAATAATAGTTGCTTGATGAACACAAAAACGGTATTCAACATGCTACTCTTTTTTATGTTTAATCATTAGTCCAACTTTTTCCATTTAAATCTTAAGTTATTTCAATTTAATTGTTAAGTAATAATTATCTGCTATGATTACTGACATGGTTTTTTGTTGATTCTGGTATTCATGAATATAAAATACATTAGCCGTTACAATAAATTTCTTTTAAATTAAATTGATAAAAGTAAATCATGTTAAATCACACCTTATAAAAAATCAATAAACTATATTAAACATCTGGTAACATTTGTCTCTTCTGATTGATCATCTTTTCTTAATCATCCTTGCCCTTATGTTAAATTAGAATAATGCTAAATTATTTAAGTATATAATAATTCTATATACATTGATGTATATTTCACCATTTCTGATGGGAAAGTATAATAAATAAACAGCTTTGAGAATGGAATAAAATGTTTAATAGCTATAGATGCAAACAATATCAGGTTCTTCCTGTATTATTTTCATGAAAGGAGTCTATTTATTCTTTTGTTAAATAATAAGATTTGAATTAATATGACTTCTATTTACTTCAAAAGAATGATATATTTGCCTACTTTGCTATTCGTCCTCGAATCGCTTGCCAACCGAATATTATAACCCCGAGAAATTTTGTCCCTATTGTTCCTATCTATAAACCCCCGCCAAATTATAAAGGCCCCTCTCCGATAGGCAACCCGCCAACTAATCTGTTTTCATCTTCCTCTTTTCTCTTTCGCTGCCTGAGTAGTAAATACTGAGTTTTGTCGGTAAAAATCGGGGTTTGATTATTGAATTTTGTGATATATTGGTTGTTTTTGGGTGTAATCTGTTGTGAGACTCCTAGAGTCTATCCTGTCTGTAAAATTTAAGTGTTTTGTTCATTATTTTGGTGGCCGTTTGCGGTTGTTTTGGACGTGTAATCGGCGACATCGCTCCTTTTTCTACAATTGTGTTTTTTTTGGGCGCGGGTTCGGGCCCTTTTGTTATTACATTCCCCACCTTTTAAAATTCGGTGCCTGGTATTAGTGGGGTTTGTTATTGTTCTTCCCGCTCCTTTTAAGCATTTTGACTCTTCTTCTTTAGTAGTCGAGTCTTTTTCTTTCATTTGTATAATAACGTTTCGTTTTGATTTTCAGGAATGAGGAAATTTCCTGCTTAAAGTTTCTAAAACGCAGAAGTCTAGGAAGCCTTCTTCGAGACGTGTTTTTTTTGAGACAACTTAGAGACACCACTCGTTTCTGGGAAATGACTAGCGAGCTGGAAGGAACCACCAGGCTAAAGAGACGGGTTCCAAGATCTTCAAGCAGTAAAAAGTCGGGATTCACAACCCCGCCGGGCGCGCGTACGGACCGGTGGCGTGGTAAGTCCACACCTACGGTCTGAGTGGCCCCGTAAGTCGTCGTGGGAGCACAGTGAACTCCTCGGAAGGTTCAGTCGCTATCGTCAGCCGCCCAGCGACGCACCGGAACGATTGTGGTAAGCGATCGGGGACGGCAACTCCGTGTATGAGTCTCAGTTACCTGGGCACTCGTGGGAGTGTAGTATCGATTGATCGATCTGAAGGTGCCTTGCCCCCTGAGAGAGATCTTAAATCGATCGAGAAGGATCGGTATCGTCTGAGACGATCGCTATCAGAAGGTATTCGATGTCGGAGGATCGATCGTTACGATCGCTTCCGCGATTCGATTATCCTAGATCGATATTCCAGAATCGATTTCCTGGGATCGATCTTTCAGGAATCGATTCCAGGAGCATCATTCAGGAATGATTCCCGGGATCGATCACAAAAGATCGATGCCCGGGATCGATCACAGAGGGATCGCAGGTCCAGATCGTTGCAAAATGGTATCGATCACTGCGGTGCGACGATAGCGGGCGATACAATGGCCGACCTTTTCAGAAATCGATCATCAATCGATCGTTTCCTTCTGGGAAGATTGTTTTCTGTGGATTCTACCTCACGGTTCGATCTCTAATGATCGATCGCGGTGCTTATATCGGCAAATTGGTTTCAATTCCAATGGGGGTTTCGTCTGATGGAAACAAAACATGATAGAGTTTCGTCTTTTGAAGGATCAAATCAATGGCTGGTTATCCTGAATCGGTTTGTGGAGCGTTCTTCTAATTCATCATCAAACTAACCAGAGAACTCAAATCAGGGAACCCAATTCTGCCAGTGGCAGGAATTCAGTTGCTTCCGAGGTTTACAACCATATTCTAACAAAATCCAAGCTCCAGCAGCTCTTGGAGCCCCTCACACAGTCACGAAAGTGTCTTCGACGCCTTCGATTTTGACGGAGCTAGGCTCCGGAGGGAGCTCTCGAAGGGGTAAGAAATTGTTGGAGCGAGCAAACGTTCGTCAGCCTCGCCGATACCTACGCAGACAACTTATGTGCATGACGCACAGCCAACATACTCGTCCCCATAATGAGCCGATCTTGACAGATTCTCGGAATGAGAATTTCAGGAGTCTTCTAGGAAGAGAGGAAGAGATTTTACACAAATCATCACCAACCTTCGTATATCACTGGGACCCATTTGGGACACTGTACATCACAGCCTCATCAATGCAGCCTCATCAGAATGTAAATATCAAATCCCGCAATCTGGATTGTGATTCGGAGGGAGATACCTGGACAAGATCAGCCAGGTTGAAACTTCGAGAGATTAGGCTTCTTTAAGATATGCGCCGAGAAGCCGGATTCGAGCCGGAGGAGAAAAAGGGCGAAGGATTTTGGCTAGAAGTTCAGAAAAAATCAGAACTTCAGACTATGATCCCGAAACGACAAAGAGGAGCTTAAGGGGCTGCCAAGGTCTCTAAAACTTCATCGAAGGCCTGGGCAAGCTAGTCTTCCAATTCTATTTCATCAAAGAGGTATGAAGTATCTTTCCTAGCTAGCAAAACTCTCTCTCCGGGCTATCAAAACCGCGTCCAAGATGCACATTTACAAGACGCATCTTATGGACAAGAGGTGCAGAAAGAGCTCTATCGATTTATCCGGGAGTTCAGACTTTCTTGTGATCAACGATATGCTATTGAGCTGCTGCGGCGTCGGAAGAACTTACATCTCAACAGATGATAGAGAAGAGATTCTTGACGTCTAAGAGAAGTGTCATCGTTGAATGGTGCCCCAAATGGCGGTGATTCCAAAACACCTCGGACAGAGAACGCAGAGAAGGTGTCATGATGAGACATCACTTTCAGGAATCATTGATTTCCGGATATGCTGGATAGGATTCCAGTTTGACTCACCCTTCTCTGTGAAGATGATTCTCAGACGTCTTCAAGAAGGAGATCGAAGTCAGAAGAAGGCTCAAGAGTTCGGAATCTGTAAGGGAAGTTAGGGGCGAATCGATTACTTTCAAACTCAATCGACTTTATTCCAACAGCCGCTTGAAATCTTTACAGTTCTAGCTCTAGGAGCGGAAGTTGATCAGAGTTCACAGGCAACATCGTTTCACAGGCTCATCTCGCAGCGCCACATCTTTCAGGATCACACCAAATATTGTTGAACCTAAACGGAGTTCCACATCAGACCAACGATCGCGATGGGGAAGTAGCGCACCCAAAGGACGACGGTATATCCAGGAACACCTCAGGATCTGCTTCATTCACTCAGCCTTCTGGAGGGGAGGGAAGCGCCACAGGTGACTTCCGCCGCGTTCTGGGGGTCGGTGGCCAGTAGGAGGCCGACTTCGGCACTTCTATGCGAAATGGGAGACAATCCAAACGATGTTTTATTCTATCTGTAATAAGAGACGGACTCAAGATTCGATCTAGAGTCACCTCCCCGGATGTGTCCTCGGACCAGGCAACAATTCTATACCCACTTTCCAGGAGCACATCTCAAGGAAATCGCGGTGCTCCTGGAGAAGGAGGCGATAGAAGAGGTAACACTTATACAGAGCTTGTGCCTGTCCTGTTTTCGTAATCCCCAAACGCGGGGGCACTAAGAGTGATCCTAACATGAAGGCCATAAACAAATTCAACACAGTTCATTTCCGCATGGACAATAGCTACAATTCTCCCCACTCTAAGAAATCAGATCTAGCCAGTATCGATAGACCTTCAGACAGCTACTTCCATATACCCATGCATGTTTCGGCGAGAAATCTTCTGGGATTCCAGTTCGGGGGAAGACCTACAGATACAAGGCCTCCTTTCGGTCTGAACAGCTCGAGAGTTTTACCAGGGAATAAGGGACCCTGATGTCCTATCAGAGCCGAGGACTCAGAATCTTTTCCTACTTAGACGATTGGATCTTGGTTGCGAACTCGGAGGACAAGACTCCAAACAACAATTTGGAGCTTCTAATCACGACCACACAAAGAACTGGGATTTATCATAAACTGGAAAAAGTCAGAACTGACTCCCTCACGCACCGCCCACTTATCTAGGGCTCAGCTGGACTTAGTAAACAGTCTGGCAAAAACGTCTTAGAGAGGGTAGAGACCCTGATCAACCTAGCAAGAATCCTTGGTCTCAGCAAGAAGAGTCCAAGCAGTAACTTGGCAAAGGTGGCTAGGTTACTTAGCAAGCCTGGTGGACCTATTACCGGATTGCAGACTTTTGATGAGACCTTTCCAGATCCATTTCTAAATCACTTCAAGCCGACATCAGTTCGCCACGAAGATGATCCTCAGTTCCATTCGGAGTGAAGACCCTGATTCGTCAATGGCTAGACGAGGAACTTTATTCTCCAAGAGAAAGCCGTTCTCTTGCCTCCCGTCGATCACAGTTACACGGACGCATCTCAAACAGGCTGGGGGGCCATTGTCAGGACCTCTTGATTTCAGGAGAATGGGACCTTCCAACACCGTTACCGCACATCAAATGTTCTGAACTTCTAGCGTATGAGAAAGTCTTTAATTCATTTCAGGAACCTGTGCGCAAAACCGGACAGTTCTTTCTTAACGGACAACACAGTAGTAATGTCATACATAAACCGACAAGGAGGAACACCTTCTGACTCTGAACAGATTGACCTTTCAACTATGGAACTGGTGCAATCGAGAGAGCATCGTTCCGGTCGCTCTCACATCCCAGGAGTGGAAAATGTGAATAGCAGGGACTTCCTTTCGAGAGAAAGAATGTCTTCCATCGGAATGACGCTGTCGCCAAGGATCTTCTCGCTGATAAGCCAGAGATACGACCTCCGATAGACCTGTTCGCGTCTTCCATGAACAACAGGACTACCGATATTCTGCTCAACAATAAAGGAAGAGAAGGCGATAGCGTGGGACCGTTCTCAATTTCTTGGACAGGTCTGAAGGCGTACCGCCTCTCCCTTCAACTTATCCCTTAGTCCTCAGGAAGATCCGGGAAGACAGAGCATCGGTGATTCTCATCGCCACCACATTGGCCCAGCCGAGCGTGGTTTCAAGATCTTCTTCCTCTATTGGTGGAAGGAATCTTGGCAGCTTCCATGGTGCAAGGATCTTGGTCTACCAACAGTGTCAGAGATTCTCCACGATCATCCGACAGCACCTCAGGTTGACCGTCTGGCCGTTATCGGCGAGTCAGCCAGAGCAGAAGGCTTTTCTGAACGGGCAGCCTCACTTTTAGTGAAAGTAGAAGAGCCTCCACCAGGAAGGTCTACTCTTCAAGACTAAATGCATTTATAGAGTGGTGTGAAGAGAAGGAATAGCCCAAGAGAAGCTTCTTGCGGCTATAGCTGACTTCATCATAGCACTTTACAGACAAGGGAAAGTCACTATCCACGCTTAGAGGTTACAGATCTGCGATCGCGGCTATTCACACGGTTTTTGAAGACGGATCGTCGGTGTCTTCTGCTCCTCAATTGTCAGCCTGTTACGTTCTCTATCTCTCAAGAGACCTAATTTCAGGCCGTTGTACCTCTCTGGAGTCTCCCAAAGGTTTTAGAAGCACTAGCGAAACCTTTCGAACCACTCCATTCGGCATCCCTGTTAGACACAACGATAAAGACTTGCTTTTCTTTGGCTGTTAGCATCAGGAACGACGTGAGCTCCCTCATGCTCTGTCTATCGCTAGAGGCCACATAAGATGGGAGAACGGAGGAGTCCGTTTGATCCCAACGCGAAGTTTATCGCAAGAACAATCAGAAACTTCGGGCCTGTAGAGATCTTCTTCGCCCACTTACCAAGTTTCGTCAATACGCAGAAAATATGAGTGTCGTGCCCTGTTGAGGGCCTAGTACCTGGACAAAGTAAAGAAATTTGCGAAAAATCAGACCAACTGTTCGTAATCACTAATAGAACTTTTCTCCAGCTTCTAAAAGCACCTATCCAGATGGATATGTAGCTGCCATAAAGCGGCAGGCTTCTAGCGCCAGAGTTTCTGACACCAACCTCAGAGCGCATGACATGGAGCATTAGCTCGTCGTGGCCCTGTTCCGGGGTCTCCGTTGAGGTAGATATTGATCCGCTTACTGGAGAAGTCAGAATTTTTCACACACTTCACTACCTAAAAAGATGTCCTTCCCTGTGGTAGGGAAATTTTTCCATAGTTCTATCATTGCGTGGTGGTCTAGATTCTTGTATAAGTGTTCAATCTAAATTCGTATGAGGCCGTCCGCTCCCGTACAACATACGAGGAGTGCTGGTCGTTATAGCAGCTAGGCAAGATTATATCAGTTCTTTTGAAATGTTATCTTAAATAATTATGCCTATATTTTTATGATTATTTGCCAATAAAAGGCAATTAATATAGATTTTGCTACTCAATCCTCACCTCAATCCCGCCTCGGCGTCCATTGTCTAGATTGGATTGATGGTAGGCTGGGATAGAAGATTAAAGAGGAAGATTGTATTCTACTTCATTTAACACAGATGTTTGTACTGCTGCGGGCTTGCCCTATGGCCAGGAGATGGGCGCCTGTGTCATAATTTGGCGAGTGAGGGGGTTTTATAGGCATAGGAACAATAGGCGACAAATTTTCTCGGGGTTATAATATTCGGTTGGCAAGCGATTCGAGGACGAATAGCAAAGTAGGCAAATATATAATTCTTTATTGTAAATAATAAAATTAGTGATAATTTTTATGTTTGGAAGGATTAGTAGGCATAAGACCAACAGTCTACCCCATTGTTACACATGAAAGGAGTAATTTTGTGCGTGTAGAACTAATTATCGGTGAACCAAAAATATAATCCCCTCTTCCTCTTCCATCTGAAATTAATCCATGTTGTCTTTTATGATGTTTCTTTGGCTTATTTGGGTAATGTTATGGGAAAGAATCCCCGAAATATCAAACTTTTTTTTTTTTATGAATTTAAAATATTTTCTTTAACACTATATAAGTTTTCTCTTGTTTAATAAGGCAATCCTAAATAGTAATAATAATAGTGGGTACCTATATAGTGCTCAGGTCCACCTTTCAGCACTCATGGCGCTTAAGTGTTCACTTAAGTGCCACATAAATGTGATATGATCATCCATTTGGACATAATAATAATCACTTTGACTAATAATATAGTGTTTTTATGCATAAAATTTGTGCAAAAATGATTTGAATTTTGACCGTGGCAGGTACTTCTTGATTTTATCTCATTTCATGAATGACATTGGTATGTCATTTGTGCTTTGCCGAGCCTTTATGCATTCAAAGATCATTCCTCACAAGAGTAGGGGAGACCGGGGACAATTGTAACACTTTTTTCCAAATTTGACTTATCAACTTTATTATAACTAAATACTTGCTTAAAACCAAACAAAACGAAATTTGGATATCTTAGCTCGATATGCGAATAGGTTTGGGTTAAGTAAAACTATTTATTTTGAAGCCATTATCATTTCAAAACACGAGGTCGAGTGTTACAATTGTCCCTAAACCAGGGGCAATTGTAACACGCTATGGGGGCAATTGTAACACGTGACATTGTAACATTTTGCTTTTCTTTTTCAAAGCTATGCACTTGACAGATCCAAGATTTAAACAACATTAACCACATAAGCTAATTATTATAAAACATGACAATGCTTGACTCAAGTTACATTATATTTTCCACTTGTTATATACATGGCATGGGATTATTGCAGAAGTTTACGTGCTCTGTACGGGCGATGACAGCGCGCTGAACTGTCCCGGAGCTAGGTACAGGGCAAAAGTATTTCCTAAACGGCATTGTTACTATTGCCCCTGTGGTGGGCGACCATATTTGGAGAGATTTTTTTCTATATTAGCTGAGGTATTAATCGTTGAAACGTTAGCAAGATATGGCCTAAGAACATAAATTCTAAATATATAAAAATGACAGCCGTAGCTCATCCACATATTTGTCCAGAAGAAAAACAATGGGTAATGTGAAATATTACTTTCCTACTCAAAAAACGATTTTTCTGCTGTAGAAAGTTCCACGAACCGTTGAATCTGTTAATACTCAAACGGCATGTGGAGCGATGAAATGCGCATGCTCTGTACAAATTTCAAGTTTGTAGCATGTTTCTGCTAGGGATGGGAGCCCCTGTTACAATTGCCCCGTGTTACAATTGTCCCCGGTCTCCCCTATAACTGAGAGAGAGAAAGAGAGAGAGAGAGAGAAAATAGTCATTCCAAGAATTATCAGGGTTGCCATTTATATATTCTTTATCGTTTCAATCCCTCTCCCATTTTCTGGAGCACCCATCATGTTTTTTTGAAGCTGCCGCTATTTTCACATAACCCTCAAGACTTTTACCCGAGCGCCTACATCTCAAAACCAAGATATCGTCAAAATATTGAGGTTCAGAAACGATGCAGGTTTGCTCGCCGTAATCCGCTTCAAATTTGAGTTTTCATTTGAAGTCACTGATAATCACATACAGTCCTCTCCCCATTCCAGGCGGCATGGCCTTTGAGCAATGATTTTCAATCTGTTTCTAAGACTGAAGCCGAGCTATATTTTTCAATGAAAATCTCCTTTCTTTTATGAATGCCTTGAATGATTGCTTTGGGAGAAAATGTGGGTACTGTATGTAGTAAAAGAAGAGGGTTTGTGACGGTATTATGACACTGTATAGTAGAGGAAATGATCGGCTGTATGAAACATCAATAGTTTATGATAGCTTTATGATCTTTGTTATTCTCATCTGAGTTTTTACGAGAGTTTATTTTGATCTCTGGTGACTCTTGTTTTTCCATGTTCAAGCCAAAGTCATAAGGAAATAGACCAGGGTGAAAAAAACTCATTAAATAGGGGGAAATTACATACTGAGGAAAATAGGTGATGTCATGTATATAGATGTTGTTATTGTTGTTGTTGGATTGATAATAGTGGCACATGTCTTTTGATTTGAAATGGAAATATTCATTTTTTTATGATCTTATTAGAAAAATCGATGTAAAAGCACAATAAAATGATGTTAAACATCAAACATTTTTGGATCCTTTCTCATTGAAACATTCTCGTTCTAGAACATTATTTTTATTTTTATTTCCCATTATTTCAATTGGTTAATTTGTGTGTTCTATTTTCCTTCTTTTCTCCTTCACCCTTGTTAAGTATCCTATTGTTTATCTGATACCTTTAATGCCTTTTTATCTTAGTTACCTCTTTTCCCTTATCTTTCCGTTTCCTCTTTTCCTTGTCTTGTCTCGTTCTCCCTCTCAATCCTCTTCCTCCTTGTTTCATTTTCTTCTGACTGCTTTTATTCCTAATATCGTCTTCTGAGCGCCAGGATGGTGTTTGTCCCATTTTTTTTTATATAGAGGTAAAGCCCTTTCAGCTCCTAACATATCCTGGATATATATCTGTTACCCTCATCTTTCTTTCATACCCCATTCCATATTTTACTTGAACAAATCTGAATGGCAGTTGGTATTGATCCGGGGGATCATATGACATATTCTGTCACTGTGCTCTGTATTCACCATTCAAAAATTCACCCCCACTCTAAAAACAACCACAGGTTTCTATATGAGGTGGGACTGTAGTATCATCAATTGGTCTAGTCTGTACTGTTGATGAATGCTATATCCATTCAGCTTTATCAATTTATTTTTGAGCATTAATAAAATATGATGTTTCTTCTTTCTATTTTTATTTATTTTTTGTTAAATGTGATATTAAACAGACAAACAGACCTTGAGCAAATATGGTTGAATTTATAGATTGCAGCTACCTAATATTTCCTTTTCCTGAAGGGCTTAATAGCCCTGAAGGAAATGGGAATATTTTGTAGCTTTAAGATTGCGTGGGTTCATCCCGTCTTGCTGTCTTGCGAATAAAGGCACTGTAATGTATATTTGTTTTGAATCCCTGTTTGAACTTTGATCAAACTTTCACCAACAACAAGTTCTTGTTTTGTTTTAGTATTTTTAGTACATGAAGTTTAAGTATGTATAATAGCAGTGCGCATATTCATGTGCTGTTGCGTACATATTAGTCTGCGGATGAACTGTAATCCCAATCGGGCAAATAGGATAGTTTTCATTTCTAGTAGAGTCATTCTAAATCGTGTGTAATGCTTCTCACAAATCAATGATAGACAAACTTTTAATGATGGATATTAAATTATATATTTAAAAAAAATAGATTCTCTCTCTCTCTCTCTCTGTCTCTCTCTTTGACTCAAGTTTTTCTCAATCTCACTTTGTTTCCCTCTCGATCCATATCTACCTGATGCTATATTTCATTTGTCTATTGACTCTCTTTCTCTTCCTCTCTGTCTTTTTCTACTCCCCTCTCTCAATCTCCATTTCTTCTCTCCTTCTCTCTATATATTCTCATCTCTCACTCTCCCTTTTACCTGTCCGTGTTTCTGTCACCACAGAACTTCCTCCCTCATTTACCATTTTTGCCACATTATACACACATTTGCCCAGTGTTTACTCTTTCAATAAGTCAAATTACATTTCTACAATGAATAACAATCATGAAATGTAATTCAGGGCTTCAGAGCTCGACACTTGCACCTCCACTGATTGACATGATTCGCCACATTTTTTAAATTCATGTATGCCCTAACAGCTTTTTGGGTCCCTCTTAATAGGGATGTCTGTTAACTTTGTTCATATCAGAAATTCTTTTAAAAAGAATATCATTTTCAAGAACGTATCTGAATGAGCATATGTGTCTAGTTCAGTCAATTTGATTTTATTACATTGATATTTATTGTCTACTGTGTTTTAGTTAGTTTTCACAGAGGTAAAAGTTCAAATTCAATCATTGTCAGCTTCTGGTATGGTACTTGTACTTTGTGAACCAAAATTATTTTAAGGAGAAATTAACTTGTTTTCCAGGTGCTTTCCATATCAGATGTTTATTTTCACTTATTCTTATTTAAAAAAAATATTAGTTTATATCTTGTTGATGATGTAGTATCTTAAAGATCTATTAAAAGAAATACAAATCCTTGGTTGTGCTTTTTATAAAAATGAAATAGTATCTCTTAAAAACAAATTTAAAACCATTATTCCCAAAAAATATGTTATGAAAAAGTGAGATCACGAATCAATATTTTTGAAGCATCTCTTGTTATTGAGCAATGTTATTGCTGTACAGCATTCTAATGTTTCTCCTATTATTTCTTTTTAATTTCCCTATTTCCGTCTCATTTCATCATCATTTGGACGTACACAATCATCTCCAAATCATCTATAGGTAAGTCTATTCTATTTTATTTTCCTTATTTTCAGATATAGGTAAAACATCCATATTTGTTTACAATTTATGGGCTGGGCCGTCAACCTCCTCCCCCCTGTGTGGTGAAATTTTTCCACCAACAAATCCATAATTGGGGCCTGCAAGTTGAGCATAAAAGATGCACACTGCTGATAGTGCATAAGTTGGGAATTTACCTCTAATGAGATAATAATGTCTCTTTTTTATAGAATCTTTACATTCCTGGAAGTTTATATATCTAAGCATCATTTTACGAAACAAACATAAGCATTCAATTTATCAAATAAAGCCTGAACAAAGTCACTGAGTCCCTACATGTATATGTTGAGCACTCTTTGCCTTGCCCTTTTCCGTATATCTTTCTACTTTTCTTTAAAATATAAAAAAGTATTATAAACAGGAAATTTAATCCAATTATTTTTTTTGGTTTTGTATACCATGCTATATCTTTTTTTGATCTTTTACTTAAATGTATGGCAGATCTATGAATAAAAAATGAATACAATTTATGTTCCTGTGGGTTAATATAATCCGTCTAATCCACGCTTATGAGGTTATATACTAAGCGATCGTATTCTTAGCCGATTGATGATCAATATTCTATGCTGTACATGTTCGTTGTAGAAAATCAAGGGAGTGGGTAGACGGGAAAGACTTACAGAATTAGGTTTGTTTGAGTGAATAATCACAGACAGACAGACTAATGTTGTTGTTGTTGTTGTTTTTATATTTTACTGCGCTTCCATTATCATTTGGGTTTTTTTTCCCTTTCTTTTCTTTTTTTTTTTTCTTTTTTAAAGAAAATCATATAATTAGGATTTCCAGTTGAAAAAAAAATAAAATTGTTTTAACTTTTTTTTCTTTTTTGTAATACTAAGCCTTGCTTGATGATAATCTAGAAAATCAAAACATCTGTTGTATAAATGTCTCTAATAAAATACCGACCTCGTTCTCGTAAAGCAAAAAAATTATGATAAATAAAAAGAACAGAAAACAAAGTATATGTATTTTGAACAGACGGAACAAAGAGAAGAAAGGGTCATAAACTCCAATCCTGCACCAGTACCGCAGTGCGGGGTTACGTCTGTCCCGTTGATGTGGTACATCAAAACAAAAGCTCAAAAGATAAGGATATACAGGGGATAAGAAGACATATATATAGAGAGAGATATAATTTATTAAACTGCCACAAAAGTTTTCAGATTCTATCGTGTTGATTATGCAAGAATATCGGAAATTAAATGACTAGTGAGAATTTGAATTTGCATTTACTTTCAAATTGGTTTTTGGATTGGTGCCTTTTTTTTTGGGGGGGGGGATGAATATTTACAAGAATTTTTTTTTTCTTTAAAGATGGATACCTACATTTGTATATCTTATATAGGTCTTTCACATTATAAGATGATTATTTTACCACACTAAATGTTGTTGTATGCCGATAATGACCCAAACAAAACTTTACTGTCAGGAGCTAAAGTGGTCAAACATGCATCCAGTAAATAAATACTGGAAAGCAAGTTATAAAGCATAGAAGAAGCAATCAAAGCTCACTTCTCAGTTCTTATTATCAACGTAGGGATCCCCAAGCTTCACAATAGAGGTGCCTCACCATGCAGAAAGGTCATTGAAGGTCTATAGGTGCTATTAGAGGTCATGCATTTGTAGGTCGGGTAGTAAAGGTCAGCCTTTTGTAGGTCGTCTATTCTTGGTCTGCGAATGAGGAAGAGAGAGAGAGAGGGAGAATACCACCTGGATTGTTACGCGCTTGACCGATAGTAAATTGTATGGAGGATAGAGGGATGGGGTTTGAGTGAAATAGAATTATAGAAACCGCATGGCACCACACTGGCCGGGGACAACGCTCTGTAATTAAGCTTGGCAATGCCCAATCTTCCTCACTGGTGGAATAAAGGTGACGAGAGAGTGTTAGAGATTGGAAATGCATGGACAGGTTACTAACTTCAAGAGCATCACATAGATGTGTGGTCAGTTTTCATAACCAGTTCAGTCTTATGCTGGTTTTAAAGGGACTAAGCCCCATCCCCCCAAAATAGTAATAATAATTTGCTCTTAAGTTCCGGATTCTATGCTGTTAACATTTTTAATGACTTCTGTAATGAGGTACCGATATTGTTATTTCCATTAAAAACAACTGTTTTTGACTGGACTAGTAAAAAAAAAAACACAACAACAAAGAAAAAACAAGCATGATTTTTTAAACATATTTGAATGTGCTTCTGAGCGGACCCTGATGTGTCATTTGTTCATCCTTTTTCGTCTCAATGATGATGACTTTCAGCAGTTGATATACAAAAAAATCAATGTACAAACTGATACACATTTTTGTTTATATTATATTTTCAAACAGCTATTAGCACATGCCAACATCATAAGAGGTATTCATATAATGGGTGGAAATTCATTCTAAAGGAATACTTTATGTGAAACAACAAAATGCTTTCAAGGATCAATTTTAAAGTCACATAATTAATTTCTAGTTCAATTGGTTAACATTATTATAGCTTTGTAACACAGCAAAACAAAAATTTATCATATGGATAAAGATTCAGCTTGTTCTAAAGATTTATAATTCTATCCATTCGTCTTCGGTAGATGTGAAAATGTTTCAAAGTTTAAATCTTGATCAATGTCTTTCATGTTTGTGTATGGATCTTTCAATTTTCAACTTACACATTTAAAATACTTGTTTCTGACAACACAATGGCTCATCTTCTCCCTATTCATTTAGTCTTTGAACTAAGATTGAATCCGCTCACTTACACCAATGTAACAATCAATGTAACATCAATGTTTTTCATGTTTCTGTATTGATCTTTCATTTTCAACTTACACATTTAAAATACTTGTTTCTGACAACACAATGGCTCATCCTTTCCCTATTAATTTAGTCTTCTTAAGAAGATTGAATCTGCTCACTTACACCTAATTTCATCCATTTTGTTATTACCGCACGAGAAAATTAGAAATAAGCAAACTGTGTTTGGAAAGACATCAGGTCATCTGCTCAGAGCGGAAAGGTAGTTAGCGCATAGACTTGGATGTGGACTTAATCCCTTCTAGCTCTGGATAAAGGATATATGATGATGTTCTAATCCTTTCTTATCATAACAGGGCAAATGAATTGAAAATAGCCCCCAAGAAGAGGGAGAGAAACGTTTATGGTAGTAATCATGTTAAGCAAACAGTCTTACCCCGGTCTGACATCAAAATGTTGTGGGGGAGGGGGTTGGGGAGGGGGATGGGGGAGTATGCGGTTTACATGAAAGCCTAATGAGCTCACTTTTACCACGAGATTCTTTTTGATCGGATATGATTGAATTAACAGAGTAATAAACTATCTCTATATTATCATTCATCTGACTCTTTTCCTTTAAAGTAGTTCTTATAAACATTGAACTGTTGATCAAGTATTTTTATGATGAAAGGGGGGTTATTGATATGAATCAATTTAGAAAGGGCGTTTTCTGATATAACGTCACCCAAGGTGATTTGTGTGGCAATTGTCATCAAGTTAATTGGAAAGAGCTATATTATCTCTATATTTTTTATATTGTTTTTTGTTTGTTTTTTTGGTTGGGTTACTAGTACTGAGAGTTAGATCTGAAAAGTGGCCAAAAAAATAATTTATCTGTTATTCATTCATCATATTCAAAGATAATTTTAGAGAAAGGTGGAGGGAGATGGCTATGAAAATGTTTTCTCAATGACAAAGAGGAAAAAGAAAGGGAGATATAGAAACAAGCAAAGTAAAAGGGACTTGTCATTGTTCATTCCTGGGCAAATATCGCTTACTGGCTATGACGTTACCATGGCAACAGTGCCGTGGATGTTGTCACCTCTCCCTATCAAGTTTGGGTGAAGGTGGTGTGTAACTTTGGGAGACGATGATCAAATGTCACAATGTTGACCAAAATGATGCATTAGAAATATGAAGAACGTTATGCGTGTTGATGTTTTCTGGACGAGAATTAGTGGTTCAAGACGCCATTTTCTGTATCTCTGAAATAGTATGGTTTTAAATTTTGGTTTAAGGAGAGGATTGGGGCATGTATTTTGACCATTCCCCTTCTTACTGAGGGTATATAGGAAACTTAATATCCTTAATATTTGGTCTTTCTGCAATAAAAGGAGAATTCTTTTTTTTTTTTTACTTTTTAAAAATAATTTAATTTTTATTTCTGATGACAATCCCCCATATAGATGTAAACAATTTTATACATAAGCTTTATGAAATCTGTATGCATGATAAGAAATAATGTAGTGTTATTTATGGGTCTTTTACTGACACCCCCCCCCCCCCATGTAGGCCTAAAAAAAAATGATGAATAAGCTCTATGAAATCTGTACGCATGATTAGAAATAATATAATACTATTTCTAACATGCATTCTAATGATAGTGATAAAATATTGGGTGGATTTGCCAAAACTAAAAGTGCACTTTACATGAAAATATCCTAACCCTCTCTTCCATTGACACACTAGCCATACCCAGCAGCAAAATACAGAAGATGCATTAGAGTAAGAACAGATCAGTATGATATTACATTTGAGAGCTTCTTTTTTTAATAAATATGCCAGCTCAAATAGTAGGGGCATTAGCTTAGCTGGGGCTGGTGTTGAAGTTCGAGCAGGTGTTTCACACCTCCCATTGGTCTAATTCATAAATAGACATGCTAATGTGCCTGTCCTAGATTGCTTTTGATGGTGTCTCTAAAGTACAAATAATTACCTCATAGAGTTATTAATGAGGGAATGCTACAACATGGCCACTACCCTATGAATTCTACTTGGTATATACTGTGTTTATCAATTGATTTTCGTTACGAGTTCCACATGTCCAGTGTTGCTTTTATACGCTGTGAGGTGTCTTGAAAGTGCTAAAATAACATACATTAAACTGTCAACCCTTTTTTCATACAAAATTAGAAATTGATTAAATTGACCATTTGGTTACTTCACAAAGACATTATCTTACTCCGATTCTATCAAAATTTTGTCTGACAATCTCGAAGTAGGGTGTTTGTCTACTTGCATCCCAAAGTTTAATTTAGTTGTTTTTTTTCCCCTTTTTATTTTATTTTTTTAGAGCTTCAGAAAAATACAGAAAAAAAAAAGAGATTGCATATAACTTCATGTAAATATGAAATTAATGGATAAAATACAAGTTTTTAGAATCATGATAGATTTAACTTCAGTGAAGTAGTGTCTGCTTTCCCTCAGCTTCTTTAACATTTTTATGCATTAAATTTTTAATATGGTATCATTGAACCTTGTGTAATTCTGTTCTCTGGATTACCCTGAATATGTCACCAAAACTGAAAAGAATGTTTGAGAAAGTGTGGAGCAAGGATGTTGCTTTCTTTCTCTTCCCTCTTTCTCTCTTTCTCTCTCTCTCTCTCTCTTCTCTGTCTCTGTCTCTCTCTCTCTCTTTCTCTGTCTCTCTCTGTCTCTCTCTCTCTCTCTCTCTCCTTCTCTCTCCTTCTCTCTCTCTCTCTTTCTTCTCCTGTTCATCTTTCTGGGGACAAGTGAATGGGGGAGGGTAAATGTTATTGCTGTTAGAATAACAGACATGCAACTGAACAAACAAGACGCTGTCCAGCTAAATAAGATATAAATCGAAGGAGAATTAAGAAAGGGAATCAGGGATGTTTGTAGATTGAAAGACAGCTGAATTTGTCTTTGCATTCTTATCTCTTCCTACCCCTTCCCATTTTTTCCTCTCTCACCCTCTTTCCCCTCCTACGATTCTGCCATATTATTGAATAGGATAGGTATTTGCGCTCATGGGGGATATGGTATATTTATACATACATTTCAATTACCAGCACAAAAGTAGGCATCCTGTTTGAACTTCTTGCCATCTCGACAAAACATGAATGGGAAAATATGTCTTTGTTTGCCTTAGGCTGTTAGGAGTATAAACAAATATTAGATCAAAGTTTTATTCACAAATCATCAAAGCTGGTCTTTTTAAGTTTGAATACTGCACAACGCAGATCTTGATATTAGGTTAAAGGAAAAATAATATTTGTTTTGTTGCACCTGCGTGAAAGACTAGAAGGCAAATTAGTATTTGCATTTTCCGTTGATTAAATCAAGCTGATGAATTTTATAGTAAAGGAAATTAGTTCTATTAATAAGATGAATTTTTCAAGAATTGTATTGTTAATCCATCTACTTCATGCTATATATTGTTCTTCTGTCAAGTACGTTGTAAATGTAGGAATCAGAGTCTTTCTTAGGAATACAATCATAATATACTAAATTAGATATCACAATTATCTGCAGAAGAAAAGAAAATAAAATTATTTATTTAGTGATCTGGTATACATGGGAATCCTCTCAGTATATATCAACGAAGGGTCCATGGTGAAAACGGATCGTAAAGAAGGCAGCTAGGTTCATTCGCCAGCATACTTATGGAAGCATAATTCAATCAATTAGGGTGCTATTCCAATTTGAAGTGGAAAGAAGAGGGAGAAGGAAGGATAATAAAAGACAAACGTAGAGTTATTTCATTTACTCAGAGCCGGCTAGAAATAGGAAGGGCTCCCTGACAGGTTCTCAAAATAAATACCAACACCATCATTGCTCTATGAGCCTCTTCTCCAGTGATAAGATCATTTCAGTTCATTTTAGTTCAATGGTATTTTTTGTCAATTGAAAAAGATTTAAAACAATATAGGTTATATCAAAGTGTGAATACAATCATATTTTATAATTTTAAAAAAATATCAAAATCAAACAAACAGCAACAATAATAAAAAAGTGAAATACCTACACCATCATTGCTCTATGAGGTTGTGTCCAAAGATAAGAACATTTCAGTTCATTTTAATTTAACTTTAGTTTTTGTCAATCGAAAAACATTTTACAAACTTTTAAAACAATATAGGTTAATTAAAAGTCACATTCTATCATTTAAAAAATAAATTTGAATACATAATAAAAAGAGTGAAATACAAGCAATTACTTAATTATTATATGTTGCATCTCATAGCTAAAAGTACATTTCATGAGGACTTGACGCTCTTGCACTGTAATTACTTTCCTAAGAAAAAATGAGCAAAGAAAATGGGATTCCATCAGGATTCGAACAAAAGGCCTCCTGGGGTGCATTTCATCAAAGGACTCGTTGGACATTTTATTCTACAAATTTGCTCTTAGCCAATCAGATGCAAGCATTTCAGTAGCTTATAACAGTTTGTTGGATAAAACGTCCGACAAGTCCTTTCATGAAACGCCCCCCTGATTATTAGATAGGTGCTATACCGTTTGTCCCAGCCTCTGGGATGAACATCACTATAGGGCTTTCTATAGCTCAGGCGGTAGAGCACCTATCTAATAATCAGGAGGCCTCTGGTTCGAATCCTGATGGAATCCCATTTTCTTTGCTCACTTTTTCTGAGGAAAGCAATTACAGTTATAAAATAGTACAATTGGAAAGAAAATCACATTTATGAAAGATTACAGAATATTGACAAGTTAAAAAAAGAGTGTAAATAATAATCCTCTTTTTCTTATAAAGGTATCCATTTTATTTAGTTGTATGAGATGACCTCAATGGAAAAACATTTAAATGTTAATGACAAAAAATTCTCAACACCTCCCCCCCCCCCCCCCCCAGCTCCCTTCTTCATTCAGCATATAATTCTTCAAGATATTCTTTCTAAATGCTTTTCCAAACTTTTGACTGTAATATCAATTATTAGATTAGGTCATTAAATCTGTGGCCTTGATTCTGTGTAGTAATACATATAGGTTATAATTAGCAAACGATTCCAGCAGATGTATTGAAATATGGGTCAAGTTCACACACTACTGTAAGGTGTATATTACCGTTTGCTCTAACAATTTTGTCGTGTGGGGTACAAATTTCATGTCATTTTTTGTTTTGATCTGTCAAATTCTTTAACAGCAATTATATTGGGATGAAAATGGTAGAAGTTTTACATCATTCAAATGTTTGCTGACTCATCAATTAAGTCTGAATAAATTTCCTTTGTGAAAATGTGCATAGTTTGACAAAACAATGGGTTTTATTACTTAATACGGTAAATTGTTTCTATTTAATGTCCTATTGAATGTTAGTCTTTAGAATGAAAATACTTATTCAGGTACAAATATATTCTGAAATACCAGTATAGCAAACGTTAACTAGTACTCTATAAGTTACAATCTGTCGTTTACATTCTGAAATAAAAACAAACAAATCTAATGAAATCTGGAATCAGGTTAATATTTCCCCGTGGATGTGAATATTTGGTGATTAGAAAGATTGAATTGAATCCTTTGGGATTCGAAGAAAAGTATGTAAAGTGCAAACCGATTGCTTAAAATTTACTTGATTGTATATCTTGAAAATGCTATCTTAAGTAGATTTGAACATACCAATCATTTCTTTTTCTTTCAATGTTTGTTTATAGTTTTATATTCCAGCAGTTATACAAATGGGGATAGCTATTCTAGATCTGCCTGAAAGTGGAAATAATATATTTCCCAATCCGTGAGGCTTTTATGATTTGCCCCTCTCCCCAACTCACCTGCCAACGCCCCCCCCCCCCCCCCCCCAAAAAAAACAAAAAAAAAAAACACAAAACAAAACAAAACAAAACAATAACAAGAGCATTTTATATTTTAAAATTTATATCACCATCTGAGGATTAGAAGGCAATAATTCATACATGTAATTTTTTTTTACAACGGATCTACTTCTTTCTTTCCCAACATAACATGCAGTAACACTGATGGGTTGTGCATGCTTGTAATGGCGTTTCCCCCATTTTGTAGGCTTATCATGAAAGACATATACTGTATTATCATTTGAATATATATGCATAATTTCACCAAATTTATGCACAACATTATATGTTGTATTTCAAAAAGAAATAGGTTTTGGGCTTATGACATTTGTTACGTAAAGGGTTCAAACAAAAATACCTATGGCTTAGGATTAAGACCAATTCTAGATTGATGGAGCTTAACAGCTCATATCACTTAACTTTCAATGATGCTTGCAGTTCGCAGTGACATTCCGTACCACCTACCTAACTCTTCATAAACAGAGACAGATAAATATATATTTTTTAGTACAGTGCCCGAGATCCTAAGTGGTATTTTCCAGCTGAAATGAGCCTTCAGATAAAAGCTTACATTATCTATGATGCTGTCAACCCTGTCTATGTCATGATCTGTAGCTTCTATCATCAAATATTCATTGTGTAGTCCCACCCCAACCCTTTTTATGTCTGCTAACGACTGTGATGTTGGTTAGAATTTCTGTGCCTAATGGACCCTAGAAAGAGACAAGTTTGCTTCATGAGCATGGGGAATTTCTATGCAGCACTGGTCATTATTTTTGTAGAAAGGTGAACAAGATACACATTACTTCTCCTTGGGGAAAATATTGATGTTCTCTTTTACATTGTACTTTTTCAATAAAGGTGATTTTGTTGAAAGGAAATTGTGGCAATAGCTCTGTTGGAATTGCAAGACACCTTTTCTCAAGATTTGATAAAGGATAAATTTGATTGCTATCTCTTGATTAACCGATGAACGATGAGAACCCGGACTTTTGTGTATTAAGCCTATAGGAACAAGAGAACTCAGTGTCCAACGAGTTAATACATTTTTGTTTGTTTGAACCTTATGGTAAAGGCTCATACAAATCAAAGTTTGTGTATATTTATATTGTAAAGTACATCATCTTCAGGTCTAATGTGATCGTAAATATCTCCATCAGCATCATGTAATTTATTTAATATTAATAAATCTTTACTGGCTATATTTCATGAATTCATCATTCTGAAAAGTGCAATTTTAACCCTTCTCATTTCTACAGGTTTAATGAACTATCCTTTTCCCATTGTAATTGGGGAGGGGGGGGGGGGCGAGTCTTAGCCATACTCAACATTGTAATTATTCAAGATACCTCATACTCTTTATCTTTTGGTATGCATCTAGGTGTAAAGGTGTTATTGTGTTTTTCTATCGGGAAAACAAACAGTGTTTCTAACCAGCAAAAGCAGTCTCAAATATCAATTATCATGAAATGCAAGACATAGTGAGAAGTCTGTGGTTGCCTATAACCTAGATTATTAGAAGAAATGGACACAAGCCAGAGAGCGAGAGGCAGAAAAGAGGGGATGCACAAGGAATATGGAAAGAGACATATGTTCATAAGACCAACAAACAAGGAAAGATTGGAAATGAAGAAAATAGCATGTGGTCAGTTGATGAGGAAAATGAGATGGAAAATAAACAGGTTGAAAGAGAGAGAGAAAGAAAGAAAGTTCAATAGAAGACATTTAGTTATATAACACAGTAAAGCCACAGACATACATGAGGTACAACTTATCACCAACAGTCGCCAGCTAACACGAGGTGACCAATTGTTCTTAATTTGTGACTGTTTTTTGGGGGGCGAAGACATAAAAGAATAAGTGAAAGACAATAATATGACATAGCAAAATAAAGCAGATAGATGGATTCAAAGAATATGAAAGATTCAGAGATATAGAACGACACATAGACAGACAGAGAGACAATAAAATATATGTGACAAGATAAGTTGCTTCAAAGGATAAGTTAATCCGCTCTTTTCCTTATCAAAAGAAGGTTTACGATCCGTGAAATGATCATGTGAAAAAAATTGGAAGCTCTTTCTTATTTATAACCAGAGCTGTTTTTTACTGCTTTCTAGAATTATTTTCTCTCCTAAGTTTCTCTCCTAAGTTTATCATTCACTTTTAAGGCACGACCCTGATCTTGCAAAAGTTCAGCCTGATATTGGTGCAGCTATAAAACAGGAATTATTGCTTTAGTTTTCATTTTATAGACAAGACATGAGCATGCTTTAGATACCAAAGAAGATACAAATACATTCTTTAACACTTATTGTCTCCTATTTAGTACTTGCTTTATCTAATTTCTCTTTTTGTTCTTGTCTTTTAGATGGAAAAATTTATACGGCATAAAGTATTACTAAAAGTACTATTTATTTCTGTGTCAGTTGGCACCACACTCTTTTATATTTCTTGTCTACTGGGTAAAGATTTAAACTAAAATTAAGGAAATCAATAAGTACAAAATACTTGTTTACCAGCAATTAAATTAATTATTCCCAGGGACCCCTGGTATAAGTATCATGAACCTCTAAACACCATTGTCTGGAAGGATATTTGCAAAATTCTAGATGGTTTATTTTTCTTTTCTTTTTTGTACTGTATCATGAATCAGACCATAATATTTCTTGATTAAAAAATAATGTATAGACCCCATCTTCATTTAGTTCCCCTTCTTTTTCTCTATGGTAGAGTTTTGTCAAAGAAAAAGAAATTCATAACCTTTTGGTCACGACCCCTATTTTTTTAAAACAGGATATTGCAGAACTCATAAATGTAAGAAATGCATTTAAATTTTAATTAAATGTTTCTCCTTTATTCTTTTTATTGTTAGATGATTATGTTTACATTAGTCATTTGTAATAACTCTTCATTCATATTCATTCTGTCGCAAACTCTTTTATACCCTGCCATTTTAGTGAAGAATGAGACAAAGCTTAATGAAAACATCAAGCAAATCGTCTTCTTGAATGCGAGTCGAATGCGAAATGCCTTAATTCGCTCTGGGATCAAGGCGTCCACACGCCACGGCCTCCTAACTTTAATGCAAACCAGGTCCGTGAGTCAAGGGAGAAAAAAAAAGGAAAGAAAAGATAAAAAGGAGGCTGATGACTTTTCTCTACACTAAGACAATTTATTTGCTTGGGCAATTTGTACTGCAAGGACGATTCTAAGAATGAGGCAAACTGAGGTAGAAAGACTCTAAAACCATTTGACATTATTTTTTTCATTGCATGCTTGTGTAATTGTGGTCAATCACTTCCTGCCTATTGTGCATAATCGATGGTCGGTCAGAATACAGCCATGTTTTGTAAGGGTGGTATCTCACTTCACCGAGACATCTCCGCGACAGAATAGAAAATATCGTCTCCGCGACGGATGAAAGGTATTAGAGACGTCTCCGCGACAATTTTAAAAAAATTGTGATAAAGCAATTTCAAAGAACCGTCTCAAAGTAGTTTCCGCAACCCACGAAACGTCGCGGAGACATCTCCGCGACAAGTTTTAAAAATTTGTCGCGGAGACGTTTCGTGAGTCACGGAAACAACTTTGAGACGGTTCTTTGAAACTGCTTTGTCGCAGTTTTTGAAAAATGTTGCGGAGACGTCGCGGAGACGTCTCTAATACTTTTTATCCGTCGCAGAGATAGTTTGTTTGAGGGGAATTATACCGCGTTTACATTGTGACTCAGCTCTCGTGTCGAATCCCCAAGAAGGGTTCTACACTGCAAAGAGTGAACCTGTGATTGTGTTTATACACATCAAAAAAGGCGAGTTCATCACAGCTACCAGATCACGACCGGAAGTAAAGGGTGTCATTAATGTGTGTTGTGTGTATAGCCAGATTACAAATCTGACCTCAAGGTCATCGACTTCGACACGGCTTTCTGTTTACACACATATAAATTGCCGTGTCGAACCCGCCTCCCAGAACAAAATCTACGATTTTGGCGGAGCAAACAAGGCGTGTTGAACTCGGGTCGCGGATCAAAGTGATCCCGTTTACATGGCATAAAATTGCCGTGTCGAGCACGATTGCCGTGTCGAACCCGCGACCCGAGTCACAGTGTAAACGAGGTATAAGTTTGCCTTTTGGCAGAACCAGGGTCATCATGTTTGTCATTATTTGATTTTTTTTTTTCTTTATCGTTATTCCTGTACCCCTGCCACTTTTCTCTTTCTCACTCAGTTTCTGATTCTCAACATTTGGTTTAATTAGTTTTTTCCCTTTTTCTTTTCTTTGTTATTTACCCATCTCCCTCCCACCATTTCCCGTCTCTCTCTCTCTCCCACTTTCTTTCTTTCATTAATAACATGCATTTAAAACTCCATTATTTTTGTTTTATCTTTCCTACTCTTAATCCTCTCTTGTCTTTCTCTCTCCCTGTTGCCTTCTCTCTCTCTCTCTCTCTCTCTCTCTCTGTTTGTCTGTCTGTCTGTCTGTCTCTCTTCTGTATCTGCTATTTTTCTTCTCTTTCTTTAAAATGTAAAGGAAAAGATGATATTTGCTTTACAATTTAGTGTACGTTACCTATAAATTTGATACGCAATTGCTTGCAAGTTGGAGATAACTTGAGACGATTAAAAAAAAATTAGGTGAGACTTAGAATTTGACAGAAATAAATATTTGATTTATTTTCTTGGTTTAAAGTCTGTAGACATATCACTTTTGTATTCATATTTTCATTTATTTTCTATTCATTTTTGGTGTAATAATTATATTTCTCTCTTCTGGATGTTTGCAAATTTCTTGCAAAAACATTTTTACCCAAGATTGTGATTGAGGAGTGATCATCAGGTTTTTATAAGCTAATGGGATCGAGATTAAACTAGATATTAAGGCCGTGCATTTTCAGATTTTCAAATAAAGTCTCAGACAAGATGAAATATTGTAATGTGTACTGTGTGAAAAAATAATTAGACAGATTTATCCTGGATTAAGAAATGGGCCCTTGAGAAATGACTTGATGCTCTTGATGCATTTTATGTAGCTGTAAGTTTTTAAGTAAAGTAGCTTTCCTACAAACCCCTATCTCTCCACATATTATGTTACTCCCCTTGTATTATCATAGAAACAGATATTCATAGTTTGTGAAGCACAGAGATAACCATTTGCACTCAAATGGATTTGCCGAGTTCTGATTTACTCTTCGAGATATGACTACAGTTAATACAGGGAAAGGGATTAATGAATCTAGAGGTAGATTAGCCATAAGCCACAAAATTTACTCAACAAAGTCTACTACCAATGATACCCCAGATTATATGCAGGTTATTACACATCTTTTTTCCCATCTGTTTTTTCCCATTAAAAAAAAAATCATGCTTTCGCTGAAAATGACACTGATCATAATGAAAAATGCAATATTCTATATAGGTTCTTCTTTTAAAGGTATTTGAAGTGAGAGAAACTAATGGGAGACAAGATATACATGTACAAAAGAGATCAACTAGCTTCTATAGGATATAAAAGATAAACAGAAAACGGTTTAAAAAAAAAAAAAAAAAAAAAAAGGAAAATTCTTTTAGTCAATGTCCATATTTGTGTCTGCTTTCACAACCCTGCTTTCTGATTTTTCATTACATGTAGGATTGTAATTATTGTCTTTTGGGTATGATTTTAATTTGTCTGTTTTTTTTTTAGATGGATTATGTTGGCTGCTAAATAATCAGTTAAATGAATCCCTTGCAAAATCCCAACGACACTTAAAAAGAAGAAATATATTCAGTAGGTATATACCTGTCATTTTGTTCCCTAAAAACCCTAAGGTAGTTGTTGAAGTCTTTAAAGGAGAATTGTCCCTTTGTAGATACTTGGCTTACTGTGGAAGCAGAAAAATCAAATAAGCACATTAGTGAAGATTTGGTGAAAATCGGATAAATGATAAGAAAGTTATGAGTATTTGAATATTGAGATCTCTAATGACATAGGAAATCTCCCATTGGCAACGCGGTCACCATTTGTGATGTCACAAAGGGAGAACTCCCCATATAGTGTGCACAAAAAACTATTCATAATGTCTCTTTCTTTTCATTCTAATGATAGAACAGCTTTTCTTTTCATGATATATTATGACTTTCATATATTTACAAGTCATCCCCAAAAAAGATTCTTTATTCTCCCTTTAGAATAAAGAAAAAAGAGGATTTTAGTACAATGTGTACAATAGATATGGGAAAGATCTCCCTGCATTACATCACACATCATGGTCACGTTGCCAATTGGAGGATCTCCATATCATAAGTGATCTCAAAATCTAAAAATTCATATCTCTCTTATTCATTGCCTGATTTTTCTGAAACTTTCCCAATATGTTTTGGGGGTTTGTCTCCATTCACTGAAGCTAAATTTCTCTGAGGGGATAATTCCCCTTTAAGTTTCTAGCATAAACGCAGCACCTCAATAGAAAGATCTCGAACTGTTTACTCTTTACTCCTCATAAATACCAAAATCATTGAGAAAAGAGACTTGACTTTTTCAAAACTTTAACTTCAGTATTTTGTATCATTTTAATTTTATCATTTCTGTTCCCTAACTGTTTTTACGTACAACTCTGTTGTGCATAGGTTCTCAATGCAACTGACTCTTACATGAGAATTCTTAGTGCGGTGCCACAGGGGTTTAGGAAAGTATATTCCCCATACTTTTTCCCTCAAATAAAACGATGATGGCGATGCCCTTTTAGTTATTGTCCTGCATCATTCCTATTCGATGATCACATCCTATATTATTGGAGTTGGTGGTACTTCTACCCTCTCTGTTACAGAAGCCCCTACTCCACGACCATCTTGAATTTATGAGGAAATATGAGGAGCGTTAGGCTTCTTATTTTCTTCTCCAATGACCAATGATAGAATGTCCTCATTTCCCGGAGCAAACACCAAACCCTCATTGCATCATTCCGTCTCTAAATGCCACTCTCAGACTTTATCCTTCAACAACTAACGCAAAATAACATGAAAGAAGGAGGGAGGGTGTTAGATAAAAACCAAACATGAACTCACAAGAGTTTTCATTTTTCTATATTTGATTCACTCCTGGTTATGTAAGTGTTGAAATTTCATACTGATGCTTCACAAAATTGGAATATGTGGACTGGAGAAGAAGTTTAACAATTAAATCATTAATTTATATATTACAAAATGAAATTTCCTTATCTTCTAAAGTAGGTGATAATGTGAAACATGTATCATAAGAAAACGATTTTTTTTTTGTTTAATGTCACTATAAGCAGAAACCCCTTTATGAAATTCCTACCAATCCTTATCAAGATATGTAGCAGCCTCAATCATTGAATTCTATGAAAACTGTATATCATCAAAACATTATCCATCTCAGTACAACAAATATAATTGAGAACAATATTCATATATGTACCAACACAGCAAGTCTAATTAGTTTTGCAGTGAGAAAGTACATCTCTGTGAGGTTATTTTCACAATATATATCTGTCTCTAAATGCAATGTTTTCCCAGCATCAACACAACACAACAAAATCAATGTTTGGTAAAGAATGATTTGCAATTTCAGCTGTATTGAATGAAGATAGTAATGGACACCGCTGGGGAGAAAAACATAGTGAAATTGGTAGTGAAATCTAATAAAATGTTCCAATTTCCTTCAAAACTAGATTTTATTGGTAAATAGTGTACAACTGGTTTTCCTTTGGGTAAAAATCAACAAATCTAAGTAGGCCCATATTGGATGGAAAGAAAAAAATTATTTTACAGATTGTTTTTTTAAATAATAATTCAATTGAGTCTCATTTACAACATTTGTATCCAATTTGTAAGTCTAATTTCTTACATTTTTTGTCTCCATTTTATCATTGGATTGGTTTGCTCAGATATAGATATCAACTAGAAGGATACAATTTAGTATTGTTTCAGTACTTTTTTACTTTTTACTTTTGTCATTCACTTCATATATTTGCTAGTTTACACTCTAAATGTGAATGAGTGAAAAATCGCTCGAAATTTCGAGCTACGTTGATTTAACTCTAATCGAGTGAAGTTTAGCTCTTTAAGAGTGAAAATATGTTTCCACACCTCACTCCGGTATCACAGGGACGCCCGCTCTCGAAGGAGTGAGTCGAAAACGCCGCTCTTTCAAAGAGCTAGATTTTGACCAATCAGGAACGTCTATTTTCGCGCTGTGCGCTTGCGCAATGCATACTGAAATTTTTTTTCCATAACAACCATATTTCAACATGGCCGGTGGACAACCACAGCTGCAGGAGCGGATTTTTTTCGGAGGAAATAATCAACATTTGAAAAGGTGAGGAAATGCTCGATGCCAAGTAAACTCCTGCGACGTGAAAGATGCTTAAATTTGACCTTGTGAGGTGTGTTTAGCTGTTAATTTTACGATATACGGTACCGGTGAAGGCAAGCCCGCTGGTGGCCCAGGGCGCTCTTCGCTTGTACTTGTAGAGGCCAGCCGCGCTCGACCGGCGCGGCTGGCCTCTAGCTGCAAGAGTCCCGTGCCTGGGCTAGGGCGCTAGAGATGTAACAGTTAGAGTGATAGACTAGAGTCTAGACATGCACGAGTAATCAAATTTATGCATATTTCACGTCGCAGGAGTTGACTTGGCATCTAGTATTTCCTCACCTGTAAAAATGTTGATTATTTCCTCCGAAAAATTCCGCTCCTCAGCCACTCCTATATGAAAGAGTGAAAAACCACTCTAAAAGAGCTAAAGCTCAATCTTTCAAAGAGCCGTATGAGTGACCAATCTTTTAGAGTGAATCTCACTCTTTTCAAGAGTGAATTATCTCACTCTTTTTTAAGAGTGAGCTTCACTCTAAAAGATTGGTCATTTATACGGCTCTTTGAAAGAGTGAGCTTTAGCTCTTTTAGAGTGGTTTTTCACTCTTTAACATTTAGAGTGTATCTGCAAAATTTTGACAATCTTGTTTCTTGCTTCTGTAATTTCATGATTGATAGCAATCTTCTATACTTAACCATTATTCATTAACTTAAACATGAATTTTATCCTATTGTGTCAAAAATATAGGTTTATATTGTCCTTTCACATAACCAACTCCGTGCCCCCTTTCACCCCCCCCCCCCAAATAAAAAAGATTAAAAGATTAAATATAAAAAAATAAGATGAAGATTAATAAGACTCGCAGGTGGATGTGTTCCTTTAGTTCAAGAAAAGAGGAAATCACAAAGTCCGCCGCCTCCTGTTTGCCACTGCTGACGCAATGAGAAAGGTTGGCAATAACGTTTGTCCACAAGAAGCAAAGATTGCTTATCGGTAGATCGGAAGCGTCGCAACGGATCTACGGAAGGAGTGCTCGACCCTCGGTAAACAGACAAACACCATAATGGCTGCCTTTTTAAGACGTCTACCCATCTTAACTTCCATCTATATGCATCCATGCTAGACATCAGCCTGAATATAAACTAATCATTAAAACATTGTAATTGCTAAAATTCCAGGTAACTCTTCCTGTAGTGTTTTTGTGACAAAAGGGCAAACCGACAACTGCTCCGGCTACAATATCTCCAAGCTTTATTTTTTTTCTTAGATAGAGGGTTAGGTTTGCATTAGGGTTTTTATTTTAGGGTCAGGGTTTTAGGTATGTTGTTTTAGTCCAGGATAGGAGTTTGCCATTCAATTAGTGTAAGGGGTGGACCTCAGGCTAATTTTCACAGGAGCATATGTCATTGACTCAACAAGAGCAAAATTTGATTAAAAAGTAAAGCTTAATTAGGCCCCCTATGTATATATATTTTTAAAAAATCATATTTCTCACAAAAAATGAGAAAATAACTTCATATCTTCTGCTGATTTGCAAGCACTATCTAAAAAAAATATTTTAAAAATTTGAATTAAATTTTTTTTAAAGAGTGAAAAAGTTCCACTCTTTCAGAGTGAATTTCAGGAAGAGTTTGATTTAGAGTGAAATTCGAATGAAGATCTTTGAGTGATCCCTGAGGCCACTCCAAGATGAGGAAAAATGGAATGAAAATATATCTTTTTAGAAGAGAAAAAAATGTTACAAGTCTTTTAAAATATATATATATATATATATATATGAACAGAAACAAATGTACAAATATTAAGAATTTTGTTTTAAAAATATGACATCTCGATATAACATTGAGGAAGTAGAAGTACTGTCAGAGAAAAGAAGAAAAAAACAAACAGGGAGGTAGCTCTTTGTGTTATGGGAAGCCATGACTTCAACTTATAAATAGCTAAATAAAGAGAAAGACAAGCAGAGCGAGACAGAGTCAGAGACGGACATGGGTGCCAGAGAGAGAGAGAGAGAGAGAGAGGCAAGGGGTATAAGTTTGAGGGCGTAACAGTTGGATTTTGTCATAGTTGTGCATGTAACATGGAATACTTTATTTCTAAACCATAAACATATCATGAGTAATTTTCATTTTAATGTCTCTTCAAGGAAGAGAATATGGCCTACAGTGAATCCCTTCCCATAAGAAGAGAACAAAGGTTTCGCAATTTGAACAATTATGAATACTAAATTCTGCATCTTTTTCGGCTTTCCCTATGTTTAATTAGTATTTAGCTGCCTTTTTTGAGGCCCACATTACACAACTTAGTCCTATCTTACAACAGATTTGTTTGTAATTATAATGAAAATGACGTAAATCTCAAATTTTTGGCTGTTTATTTGTTGATGCTCGATAACTATTTGTTTTTTCTAGTTGAAAAGTAGGTTGATGGAGTGGACTTCCCATTTTTCTGTTCATCTCACAATTTTAGCGTTTCTTGCATTTCAAGACTAATGGATTTTTACTTGAAATAATGTTATCTGATACGTCCCATGTCCTTGATTGCGAGAGCTTATTCTCTTGCTGTCGTTTCGAGAAGTTTCTCATACTTCCCAGTCTTGTCTTTCAAAAGGGACTTCAATGAGGAGTGTGTTTTTAAGGGATGCATGATGATTTAAGATGAGGAGATATTTTCATCCTAGAAAACTTGTGTACACTCAGAGATGGAAGTGAAGAAAACAAGTGCCTTTCTTTCTACTTGGTTATTAAACTTTGTCCTATTTCCTTCTTTTGTTTTTGATTTATTTGTTGTTGACGAGAAACATACACTGTAAATTTAACCTAAAGACATTGTTGTATGGATTTATATTGTATAGATACTCTTTTTTTTTTCCTCCAGGATTGTGATTTGTACATGTAGGCCTACATGCATTTAAACCAATCATAAACTTCATATTTTCATCCTGCAATGAAAAAAAAAATTGCAATGAAAGTATTCTGTTGAAGTTATTAAATTCAGGAAATATGGCTGTGATTTATGAAATATGAAATTTAGTTAAAATTCTACCTGTTTTGACTTCATAAACAAGGAATTATTTTTGTTCCATGTCAAATAAAAATTCAGCCTGGGATTTTCTGTAAATATGTTTGTGTAATATTTCATTACATTTATGTCTCTTTTTAAAATTCTCTTATTAATGATATTCTTTTTTCTTTTATCTTTCATGTCACTGTTTCTTCTTCATCTCCTATGGACAATGCAGGTAAGCTTTTTTTCCAGTAATGAATACACTCTTTAAAAGAAATTATATTATTGTATTGTCTTGTCTTGTATTTGTGTGTTGTATGTGATTGTCCTCCTGTGGGATCATAACTGATTGTATTATACTTATTTATTTAGTCATTAGGTGAGGTGGATAAGTGCAAGAATTGTACGTCTATGTTTTTCCTCATTTATAGGTTGTTTTGTCATGTTCCTTAAATTTTGTAGCATTGTATTTTCTGAGGTAAAAATGATGCTGTTAAAAGGATGCCTTGATTTTTTTTATTAAAAAAAAAAATTGTCAGTTTTTTTTCAGGACAATGAGTTCAAAAAAATTATTGTCTGCATTTGTTTGTCTCATCTAGATTTTTTTCATCATGTTCCCTACACTTTTTTAAGTGTTATACTTCCTCATGCGAATATAATGCTTGAATATCTTGAGGATTTCATGCAATTTTTATTTGCTGGTATCTTATCTTCTGATGAGTTTTTGAACGGCAATGGATAAGATTCGATTTATGCATTGTCTGTATTTTGTTATGTTTTGTATGTTTTGGTATTCATGTTAAAATCTCTGTACATAACATCAAGGATTGTTTTCATTGACTTTGGTTCTGTTTCACGTGAACATGAAACAAGCGATGTGAATTGTAATTTGTCTTTTAGCTTCAACTCCCCGCTGAGACGATTAAGCATGATCTATGTACATCTTTATCCTCATTCTTAAAGAATACCTATATTTCTTTTTCAAACATTCTATGTAGCAATGAATATTCTCTTTTCCTTGGTAACTCCTGATTGAGACACTCTCTTGGCTGGTAATGCTTAAAGCGTGCACGCTATCACGGACCCAATAGACTGCTGTTTTATTCTACTCCCATTGTTGTCTCCCAATCAACATCCGTTGTCATGGCAATGAGTTATTTGACATTGCATCACCTCGTCCCGAAGAAATCATAAACTATTGGTATTGTATTTATAGGGATGTATCCTAGCAAATATCAATATTTGTTTATTCAAAGATGATGCTTGATCATGTTTTGAAAATGAGAAAGAGTGAGGGAGTAGTTGCAAAGATATTTTGCAAACATCAAAAGAACACAATAAATCACAATAATGTTTATCTAAAACAAAATACTACATGAATACTTGAGCTCCTTATAAGAACGTTGCCTGAAGCTGGTATAATACATAAAACAATTCAGCAGCATTGATGTGAGAAACAAACATTCAAGCACATTCTAAAAGAATGGTTACAAAGTCAACAGTTATTTGGTGATTTTTGCATGATGATTGCAAGATCATTTTGCCTTTTAACTTCCAACAAGTGGAAATCCATTGTCTAGATTCAAAATGATAGAAAACAACAGATGGTTATAATTATTGTATAACTCTAATACCATGTTTTTCTAATCTCATCATATGCATGTAAAGCTGTATGCTGTATATAAATAGCATCTACTACTATTATTATTCCTCAACTCTTTCTCGTCACGAATTTCACTCTGGAACTCATTACTGTGAAACTAAAGAGTTGTGTATTCTATGGAGGCTGTATGGACGGGTGCACATTACTTATGATGACGTCCTTCCCTGCATGCATTGCTCCATTCTTATGAGGATTTGCGATATGTAAAGCCTCTGGCACACGCATCGATCGTCTCTGATATATTGGACCGATGCTTGCGAAACCATCCCGTTCCTCCGTCAAGGCAGAAAAAACATGATATTGCAACGCATCGCCAAAGGTTGACAAGTTTGGACTCTTCTCTGAATGTTAGTTGGATTAGCTTGGCGTGAAATGTGATAGTGCCCTCTTTTGTTGATTTGTCACCTATCTTGGTGCTGGCGTCCGTCGAGGCGAGGAGCATTCGTGCGCTCATCTCTTTGCATCTGATTGCCATGGATTTATGAAGATCAATAAATGGCAAAGCTCTAGAATTTCAAAAGGGTTATTGCTCTGTAAAGACATGGGGGAGGTTTTTTGTCTGGTTATTGCATTTCTAGCCGAATGTTATGAATAGGCAGGAAAGGTAATGATTTTTAATTTGTCATAGAACGTTTTAAACTGCTATCTGCCATTCATACCATTCTTCAATATCAGTGACTCATCGATGCCAGGTATAGGAATAAGGTGTATGATGAGCAATGTCTTAGGAAGATAATTGTTATGTCTCTTGAATTCATTGTAGGATGCAATTTAAGCAGCCCAGAGTGATGGAAAATATAATGAACAATTAGTACTCGCGCAGTCAATTAAAAACTTGGATGCACTTTTGTAATTGAATGATGCATTTTTTATTGGGATGAAATATTAAAAATATTAAAATTCCTAGGAGAGCATTTAAATTATATCAGTTTAACCTTTTACAATGTGAAGATGAATAAAATATTAAACATTAAAGGGAAACATGGAAACTATGCATATTCCTTGCTCTTCATCCAACTGTATCGCATTGTCATACAAAGATGTACAGGAGGGGTGCATGCACATAAACCAAGACAATTTTGCATATGGTATGGCACCTGCTGCGTGAGTTCATAATTGATTGGGTGCTATGTTATCCTTGTAGTCATACTATGTACTTGTGTGTTTAATCACCTGTTGGAGTGTCCTATGCTCTCAGTCAGGCGATGACTATACATGAAGTAACAGTCTCATGAGGCATCTATGATGATACCGATAATAGGATTATCCGTGAAACCGTTTCTCGGCAGACTATGCGGGAATGAGTTGGGTTGGCAATTAGAGGTGCGCCAAGGTTAGCGGGGGATGTTACTGTTTTGTTGATGTGACATGGATTGGGTAACACAGTTCAACATTTGCCCCGTGGCTTTTTGCTGGGGGATATATTCGGTAGTATCATTCACACCTGGCTTCTCTGCGCCAGTTCTCATCCAATACCATCGCCGTGTCTGTCCACCTGGGCGTTGACCTAGCTTTCTGAACGGCATGAACTTAAAGCTCCTTTACCACCGAGCATCCCCCCCTCCAACCCAACCCACTCAGACCGGGTCTATAATAATCATCAGCAGCGCCTCCACGTCTCGTCTCTTGCACAGCTGAAAATCTAGAATCCTGATGAATGCAAAAGGAGTCCATTAGGGGGAAAGCAGGGGTTGGTTAATAGCATAAAGGGGGTGGGGTAGAAGAGAGAGAGGGGGTGGGGTAGTAGAGAGATGGGGTTTGGGACCGGTGGTTTGGGGTTAGGGCAAGCAGGTGGCTTCACAGTAGAAGCTTCTTCTAACAGACATTCACAGTATCTGAAATATGAACTAGGGCATGACCTTGATGGGGTTACTATGCCCCTATTCATACTACATGATGTGTAGTGACCCATGTGACCAATGATCAAGGTCTAGTAACCATTCTAAATAATTATTGTAATTGAATCATCCTCTTTATCATTCATTTCTTCATCTTCTTTAAACTCACTTTGTCTGTGGACAGAAAAATCAACAATTAGATTGAAATAATAATTAAAAGAGTTTAATGCAACAGAAAAGGAGACATTGCTCTAAACAACAATATATTGAAGCCTTTTGACTTTTATTTAAACAAACTTGACCTTATCTTTGCACTCTTTGTTCTCTTTTATAGCTTAGTGGAAACCTAGCTTTAGCTCAGTTCTATTGTTTGATTTATGATTCATATATCTCTGTTCGTTTGTTTTAGTCAGATGAATCAAAGTCCAAAAAGCTTGGGAATGTTGTTGTAGAAAGCAAATCTTCCAATTTGATTGAAATATTCTGTTTAAATACAGGTTTGTACAAAGAGTGAAACTGTATTTTCAAATTCAAACCCAAGACCTCCTGATTACTAGACAAGTGCTCTACCAACTGAGCTATGGCAAGCCCTTATGTTCGTCAGAGAGAACCCCTTAACTTTCAATGCTCGAGTGATAGAACCTGGCAAAAATACAGTTTTGATATAAAAGTAGAATGTGGAAATATAATCGCGGTACATTAATTTTCGCGGATTTTGAGCCAAAGATCGGCAGGCGCGAATTTAAAAACGCGAATATATGAGCATGCTTTCTTGTGCATGAATGGGTTCAATTGCGTTCTTATGTAAATGCAGCGCAAATTTAAGAACCAGCGAATAATGTTTGAGGCCACTCAGAGCGAAAAATTAATCGCGCAAAAATAACAGCGAATACAGTACTTTGGCTAATTTCATATCTTATGCTGATCTGCATATTATTTCAAGATTTCAAAGACTTTCTTAAATAAATTATGAAATATACAAACATAGATATTAATATGATGGGACTACAACCCTCTGATCCTACAGTCATGCTTTATATTCTCATGCTACTTCACCCTATACCTTTTTCTATGACACTTGTTTTTGACATTTTCTGATTTTAAATGATTCCTACACTACCCTCCCCAAGCAGACCTGGAACAAACCCTGGAGACAATCGAGCTTAGTAAAAGTGTCGACTAATAGCAAATTATTAGCCAATGACCTGACACCTTACCTTGTCTGTGTCATAGGGCTAACAACTGTATCCGATAGCTAACATCTAAATTGAGTTGACAAGCCTATGACCAGTCACCACTTGCTTGAGCCAATATTTGCTTTGTGAGGAACATCACGATTAAAGCTCAATTATCTGAGAGGGGGTGTCATTTTCAGACTTTCTGTCAATTTTGTCGAACTTGTATAACTTTGTGTTTTGTGATTGGTTTGCATCATGCTCGTGGTTATAAGCTTGTAGTATACATGGTCCTATGCTCATTTGCCCCTATTATACAAAATGAACCTTGTTGTGATTTCACCCAAGTTTTTAATTATTTTTTAATGAATTGACATTAAAGGTATCATTTCTGGAGATATTTACATGTATATACTTACACTTCATATTTCAATGAAAAAATTCTTGCCATGTTGTATTCTTTTAATATTGCTATTCATAACATACACATTGATACAGAAAGAAGTAATGCTTATAACCTTACTTCCATTTTATTTGAATTAATATACTTGTATATGGTGTTTTTTCTATTTAGCACATGAATTGATAATTGCTCTTCGATCAGCCTTTTAGTTAAAGGATCTTTTTTTCTTTTTTTTTTTTTTGCTTGGTAGTCTTAACTTTTTTTTCCCCCTCTTACATTACCAATGAAAAAAAATGAAGTCAACCTATTATCAACTCTAGCAACATCTTTTAAAAGATGACCTTGAATTTATGCAATTTCATTCAAGAAAACTTTACTTCTCTTCCGAGGGAATCTCAAACTTGAACAAATACTTGAACAAACTTCATTTGGGGACCCAGGTAGTGTGATATATTTGTATACTGAGTATGAGTATATTTTCCGGCTGATGTATTTGCGTAATGATATCTAATATTACAATATCAAATTCGATATCAAACTGAATGGTTTGCAATCTGAAGACAGTCCCATTGTTACAATATCAAATATCATGTTTTTTTGTGAACAAAAAGAGATGGATGTGTTACTAATAAAACAATACCACTTCTTGCCTTCTCCTTCTCATGAATAAATGTTTTAAGATCCCCATTTTCATTTTCAAGTGAGAATATTTACTTTGTACTTTAAAGTGGGAAATGGGAATTTAGAGTGTACTTGTAAAGTGATACATAATATGCAAATAAAAAGAGTTACATTTTATCATCCCCTTACCAAATATAGCCGTGTATGTTTATATTGATGGGGAATCTGATATTTTCTTATGACAAGATTTCAGTACAAATGTTATCCTTGTCAATTGTTGAGATGCAATAATTTTAGGGTGGTATCTCACTTCGCGGAATGTCTGACAATTTTAAAAAACTGTCGCAAGGCAGTTTCAAAGAACCGTTTCAAAGTAGTTTCCGCAACTCATGAAACGTCGCGGAGATGTCTCTGGGACGTCTCTTAAACTACTTTGAGACGATTCTTTGAAACTGCTTTGAGGCAGTTTTTGAAAATTGTCGCGGAGACGTCTTTAAGACGTCTCCGCGACGGAATAAAGTTTCAGAGACATTTCTAATACTTTTTATCCGTCGCCGAGACGTCTCCACGAAGTGAGATACCACCCTTAGAGTTCTATAACTCCTACTTCTAAACTAAATTCATTCATAGTTTTGGGGTGTTTAAAGAAAATGTATATTTTGTTTATTTTGTTTATAATTTTCATTTTATTATCATCAGTAAAATCTTCCAATTTTGACTCATAGAAACGGTGATGCGTTGAGGAGTTATTTATAGAAATGTGTATTAAAGGATTTGCACCTGTATATAACCTGGAAGTACAAGACTGATGAGGTCAAGGCCAACTTCCCCTGTCCTTTTCATGCCTCTTTGCATTAAAATCTTCCTCTTTTTTTTACAGGAAAAAATGACATTTTAAATTGAAATAAACACTGACTAAGTGTTAGGGCATCAGGGCATTTTGTAAAGAACCCAATTTGCAACTTTAATGTTGTTTTTTTTCTTAATCACTGCTTTATTAGCTAGTATTTTGGGTAAATTTTTGTGCTACTTTGAAGTATATTTTAGTTTAGATTATTGCTCATTCTTGTAAATTGTAGCATTTTATATCATTTTCTTACCATAAGAACATACAATATTAAAAACAGGTGTTTTGGTGCTCTCTTTTGGAAGAAACTAGAATGGGGAGAAAGAATTAGCCAACGTTGATCAAAAATTAATATCACAGGTTTTACTTGTATTTTGTTTTTATCCATTTTTTGTAACGTGTGAAAGCTCTCCATCGGTCCTAGCTCACGCAACCTTGACTAAAATCGACATACATTTAGGTGAATTTGCTAATTGCAAGCACATTTCAGGGTCATGGGTACCCCTTTTTTCAATAGATGACCCCATGTTGCACTTTTGTCAAAGGTGTATCACGCACCCTTTTTGTTTCCGATGGCTTTTATTTGCGTAGCTGTGGTCTTATGTATAGGCTACTACAGAATAGGGAGAAGAAAAGGGGGTAGTAGATTATTGAACAATAGTAATAGTGTGAAAAGCCCAATAAACAGCTTGTAATTGTAAGAAGGGGGATAAAAGATATGAATTGGTTTTGTGGGCTTTTATGTGATAATGAATATTAACAACCGATTCTGCGAATTTTCTCTTTGTTTTCTCCGTTATGTTATGCATGGTCTAACACTTGGTTGCTTTGTTTACTTGACTTTTCCATATTTGCAAAATTGCAATTCAGTCTTTAGTTTTTCCTTTAGGGGTTTTTAACCACTTGTTTCTTTATCCCTCCATGTCTCTTTCTCTGTCTCATCTTCTTTGTCTTTACTCCTTTCCTTTTCTCCTTCAAAATGTACTGAGTCAATTCTAAACGATGGTAAATATCTCTCCCAAAATACTGTCATTTGGGTCATCTGCAAGTAAGATATTGATTTAAAAAATAAATAAATAAATATCATCAAATGTTATCCTCCGAGTTAGGGAAAACAATTATGAACAAATTCATCCATATGCAGCTAAAACTATTTATTACTTTAATTTACACATTTCATATTGGTATTAACTTGACACTTTTGTGATTCTCAGGCAGATAATACTAGTTGAACAGAAAGAGTGACCACAGCAGTCAGGTTGCTTTCATTATAGACAGGTTCTTCGGCACACACTTTTCTAGACAGAGGCATTTTGTTAACCATTGTAGACAAGTTGCCCTCATAGCTGTACCTTCAGCACACACTCTTACGTAAATCATAGACAGGGCTATCCCATGATATGTTGTACAGAAGATTTAGAAAGCACTTCACAGCTTTTCGACATGAAAAAAAGAATATTTGTGTGAATGATGGTGATCCTCAAGTTCTACCTGAAAAGGGTCCAAGAACCAAGAATTAACCTGACTGGATTATACATTCTGTGTAATAGACATGAAAAACAGTACAGTGCTGTACACTCTAAAAATAAAATGATGGAAATGGGTAAATTACCCTTTAAAGGGGCGTTTTCAAAAAGGGTGTCACTCGTTGGCCCCTTTTTCCACCTTTTTTACTCATTTCACCCCTTGTGTTTTTAGAGTATATGGGATGCAGGAAAAAAAACCTAGTTAAAACAAAAGTAACAAAAACCTGGAATCGCCCTGTATAGGTAACTAATAGAGCCACTAAGACAAGTTTGACTAGAAAAGATACTACTCTAGTCAGCAGAAAAGGATGTGATGTTTTCCATGCTTTGGGTGTTATGCTGACAGTTAAGAGTGTGTTCAATGTCCAGTTTCAAATTTATACGCCAACATGAATCATGATACTAAACGCAATTATAAAATGCTGATATAAAGAGAAACAAAGTGTGTGTTCATTGTCCTCCATCCCCGGTCGTAAAAGTAAACGTGTTTTTCAAATCTCTATTCCGAGGAAAATTTAAACGCTGAAAAAGATGCGTTTTGAAACACAATCAGCTTCAGTTTTAAGACCTTGAGCATCGCGATTGCAACGAAATGCGACACTGAACAGGGTTGAGTTTTCAAACGTGTTTAAATGTTCTCTCGCAGTGGAAGCTTCCGGTGCAAGTTAAAAAAGGAGAAGATGTTTGATTTTTGAGAGCGGGGAATTTAAAGACGTTGGAAATTTAATCAGCTTTATATTTTTGACATTGAATGGTGCACAGCTGATCGCGTTTGTGTTTGTGTTTTGTAATTGCGTTTTGTATTGTAATTCATGTTAGCGTATAAATTTGAAACTGGACATTGAACACACCCTAAAACACATCTTTACCCATTCTCATTCTACTCCTTGATGGGCAACATCCGATAAGGTTGCGGGACAGGTGAAGCCAGCAATCCTATCCCGGGATGCACGTGGCTTGTTCAGAGATGCAGTTGCTATGGCGATGGACATGGCATATATCCACGGGCCCCTATAATCACAGTAGGTCTCCGTATATATTGATATGTCTGAATTTGTTTCTCTCGTGAAGTCTGTTCCCTTCTTTTTATCAATGTATGTTCTGGGGGGCATTTCATCAAAAGACTTGTCGGACATTTTATCCGACAAACTGTTATAAGCTACTGAAATGCTTGCATCTGATTGGCTGAGAGCAAATTTGTCGGATAAATTGTCTGACAAGTCCTTTGATGAAATGCCCCCCTGGTCTACTTGTTTGCTTACAATACATTTGAAATTATATCCCCTTTTTTAGATGGTTTCGATAACTTATGAAAAGTTACTGTTGAATAAAGCAAGAAAGATATTAAATGCTCAAGGTTTAATAAATTCATTCTGTACAGTATGTAGTCCAAACGACTGTTAACTCTTTCGTTCAAAACATTATTACAGTACATGTATGACATTCCATTGACATTGCCCCATAATAAACCTTGTCCCCCTGTTCTTTTCTTGTCAATTTTTATTTAGTGGTACCTTAATTCATACGTGCCATTGGCAGCACAATTAGGAGTGTCTGCCTGAGAGTCGAGTGCGCTATTTCCGACAACGTTGGAGAAAAGTTTGTTTTGGGTCCTCTCTTTGTGATTGTTACAACCTTGGCAATGATATTTCTTAAATTTATATCAATTTGTGCTTTTGGTAAATTAAAGGTCTAGATGAAATCTGAATTAAGTGTGTTTAGAATATTGCAATATATTACCCCCCCCCCCCCACATATCATTCTCTCATGCGGGAATTGTGCTAAAATAGTTTAAATGTGTGAATTTGAGCATTATTCCTAACAGCACATATAGATTTTGTATAAATATCGGGTCTAGAAAAGGGAGAAATGATGTTGAAGTTTTATGCCAACACAACATATATTTAGACATGTACATGTCAACACAGTCTTAAATAAACAAAAACTTAAATTAGATAGATATCACTGCTTTTGGTCGGTCACTTTTATGAGAACACAACATACATAAAGAGAGATACCACTACTGTTATTCAGCCTTGTATACACACAACATAGACTGAAATAGACGCCACTTCTACACATCAGTCTTGTATGAACACGACTTACATTATAAGAGATGCCACTCCTGTAGGTAAGTCACTTGCATAAGAACACAACATACATCAAGTGAGATATCACTTCTGTAATTCAGTCTCATATAAACACAACATAAATTGAGAGAGACGCCACTTGTATGAACACAACTTACATTATGAGAGACCTCACTCCTGTAGGTCAGTCACTTGCGTCATAGAACATAGTCCCTCCTGGAAGAGGGGATATGTTTGGAATAATATGCTCACCACGTGGCATCCAGTGGGAGATGCCCTCTGTCTTGTTCATTTAACAGCGGGGATCGAATATTATTAGAATATGCAGAGATTTCACCCCCATCCCCCCCCCCCATCTTTGCCCTTCCCTTTACTCATGTTTCATTCAGGTTCTTCATCTCTTAAAATGGAATTCTAGTAGCCCTGGGATAGAGAATAATGTTTGAGTAGCATTTTGAAGTGATCACATGAAAATATTCTGTGTCAGGTGCAGCTAAGAAAAAAAATGGGTTTAAAAGTTTTTTATAGAATAGTCACTAATTATGGGACATGATTGAAAGCTTATACCAGATCTGCAAAATGGGCGTGGAAAGAGAAATATCTATGAAAATTTTTTTTTTTTTT
>CALNVZ010002974.1:13726863-13779179 GCA_940671915.1 Paracentrotus lividus | reverse complement strand
TTGCAAGTTCAACAAGCAAAGCAAACATCTGTCAGTATTAGTGCGGTTGTTATGTAACCCGTGCATATGATTGCCAAAATTGATTTTTTGATTGTTTTGGCTTCTATAGGGTCATACTAAGCAAAAACGTCGGGGGTCAATTTTCAGACCCCTTCATTTCCTGGGGAGTAGTTTTGGGGGCGCCATATTGGCCAATAGGTAAATAAGTGTCTTCCTCCCTAATTCGAATTGTTTTCACCATTTTTTGCGCAAAGTTGTCAAAGATGAGAGAGAAATTCATACTAAGTAATATACCATAATTAACATTTAACCCCATTCCTGTTTAGGGTCCAATTTGCAAAAGAATGGTAAAATAAGGGTGAAAATTAAAATCCAGACAAATATGGACGTCTTTCTCTCTCTTTTGTACTAGAATGTCAGAATAATGGGTTGAAATAGTATTATATGATCGAATAAATAAGGACAAACATCACATACAGTTTACGTGCGTATTCTATTGTTTAAATGTAAAATCTACCCAAATTTGTCTTTAATCAGGTATACTATGACAGTTCAACACAAGATGGCGCAAACTCATCTTTGATAATTTTTCAGACTATTATCTTAAATATCGAATTTTGACACATTAAAGGCATTAATAATAATTTCAAATAATGAAACATCTTGAAATGTTATAATTTAGCAAACAGTTTACGGAAAAATTGTTAATTTTTTCTTTCGTTTAAAAATGGTTTTACAACCCACTCACAGCCACTAAATAACAGGATTAAAGTTTTTATTTTTTCTTTTTCTTTACAAATAGTTTTGCTGCTCACTGCCCAACTGCATGAAATTAAAAGTAACAACGACAGAAACAAATGAAGCTGTGATAATCATCGTTTATCAAACGCTTGAGCATCTAATTGTATGTAGCAGCAATTCTATTATATAAATTATTTTTTTAAATAGAGAAAATCACTTTTCGAGTTAATAAAAAAGTGAGATGAGAGATGAGAGAGAAGAGAGAGAGAGAGAAACAGGGAAAAACCTACCATTTTTGTGCTTACCGTGATAACAGTGGAAAAAATAAATGAAGCTACCAATTAATAATTGTTTGCTCTAATTATTTGAAAATCTTTCCTTGTCCGTCCCGATATAAGCAGAAATACGATTGGAAATTTTGAGGCCTGTAACAGAAGCCAATATTACATTGTTAAAGCTATAGAGGGAAGGGTATCTAAACGAATAGGAAAGGGTTGGTTACTTGTAATGCCTAAAATGTATAAAGATGCATTACAAAAGAGTTGTATTATATCCATGATATTGTCATTAATGAATTTAACAGGTAGGTTTTTTTTCCCCCATTGTACTTCTAGCAAATGCTTTTTTTAACTAAGATAAGGCGAGCGCGAAAGCGCTGAGCTCTAAAATGTTGAGCTCATAGGGAACATCTTGCATTTAAAGGAACCTTCATACCCATAGTACATTCATATATGTCATCATAAATTCATGAGAGATTTAAAACAGTTAGCAGTCAAGGAAACTCCATCTCTCTCTCCCTACCTTGTGTATTTCCTAGGAGACCCGAGTTAAAAAGAAAAATAACAGTTGGAAACGTCTATTCTAGAACACTATAAATCTTCGATTAAAAGCACGGGCTGCGGAGCCGTGTGTTAGGTCACTTAGGTAGGTATCTACCTGTTTTGGGGTGTGTTTTTACTTTTTGGCTCGGAAAGGGCGGAACTCCTGTGCCTCCGCGGGGGGGGGGGGGGGGGGGGGGGGCGGCTGCACGGGCACCCAGCTAGTGCACATCTCCAGCCCACACCCGCCCTCATTAAAGCATAGAAATGCATCATCATCATCATCACCTCATCATCCTCCTCATCATCATTACTATTGGAGAGCTCTATGTAAAGCGCATAGAGCAGTTTTAATTGATTATGCGCTATACAAGAACCAGTTTATTATTATTATTATTATCATCATCATCATCGAGCTCAAGTAGGCATTGATTGATCAATGCCTTTTGGAATTCCCAATCAGCTCCATTAAAATTATATACTATCGAAGGAAGCTTTACATCATTTTCCTGTTAATTACCCACTTGGCACATCCATTCCTGTTCCCTTGTCTGTAAAGAAATAAAATAGATAGCAAAATAAAGGGAGTGAGACAGCCGATTGTTTTAATTCGTAATAATAGGGCAGACCTCAATGTCGGTGACAGACCAGCCTTTCCAAATATTCTTTACACTCCGACATGTGGCAATAACTTGATTAGTAATCATGATTATCATCTTATGCGCACGTCTGGGCTTTAAAAAGCATGAGCCCCTTAGCCGCTCTTGAACCATGTGCTATACCTTGAAACGAGGTGAGAATGCCTACCTTGGTGATGCAACTATATGAAATGTGATTTGGTTTTAATTTGTAGTACTTTTAATTGATTTGTAACATACTTCTTCAAAGAGAACTGTTGCTGAGCTAGCGCCATGAGCGTCCTCGGGACGGTGTGTGCGCCTCTATAAGTTTCACTATTATTATTATATTATATATCGAATTGTAGAAGCCATGAGAGATTGGCGGAGATACAGGAGGACGGGGGGTGTCCCCCTCCCCTCGATTTTTTTCTGGGGATCGTCCCCCGTCGATTTTTAAAGCTTAACATTTTTGTCAAGTGATCAGCTAATGAAGCTAAGTGAAAAGCAAATTTATGTCAAATACAATGCTAAATGTTATTATAGGGCTCAATTTCGCAAAAAAACAAGACAATGATAAGAAATGCTCTTACCTCAAGTCGCTATAATATTAATCATGGAAATATATTTTATTTGTTAAAATGCTTTTTTTCTTTAATTGTCATAAGTTTCTGCATAATTTGAAAAGTAGGTCATTCTATTTCGAATTTTGGATATACAAATATATCTTTTTGGACGCTTTATTCCTCTTGAGTGTATTATTCATTCCTTTCCGGAATTCCGTCCACCACCCCCCCCCCCCCCCGCCCCAATCTGTGACATGAAATCACTGCATTGATGAGGAGTATTAAATGAAGCAGCTTTTTCCTTGTTGATGGGAAGATGAAGATCGACTTGATAGGCATTGTGAGCTTTATGCTTCTTATATATGGTATATATAGTGGATGCAGTAGCTCTCCAGTCATGCTAGTGTCGAGTCTTGCTCTTTATTTACAATGACACTGGATATAATTATGAATTATGTCCTAAAAAGTCTAAGCAATATAATACTGGAAATAATTATAAACAAAAGGTACAGATAAATCATAAGTGAAAAACACAAGAATAGAAATAGAAATAGACATTGAATAATGCTATATTTTATTATACCCAATAGAGGCATTCAGATCATTATTTCTTGTTCTTACAAATTTATGCCTAAAATGTAAAAACTTTTATTCTTTGATAATAACCAATTACGCTATAGTCATGCAAAAACTAATACTCTATTAACAAACAATGAACGAACATTTCCTGCTCATATTGAATATTATGGCGAGGTCTCCTATTAGATAGATCTCTGAAGTGGCATGTAAAATTTCATCGCAATCTGATGCTCTGGGACATATGAAGAGCATTGCTTAGCTTCAATAAATGTAGGGGGTCAATGTGAAAGTAACGAACGAGAATGCATGATATTGTCTATAACCATGTGAAAAGTATTATATAATGAAATTTATCTTGTTTCTGATCCATTCATGCCATTAGAGTGCCCAGAACATGATATTCGTTAGAATTTTTCAATTATATATTTTTGAGTGTGTTGGCGCCATCTGGTGTTCGCGGTAAGATTAGGTATAATTAGGGTATTTTTTTACATAAAAAGCTAAAATTGCTGTTTTGATGATGTGTGATCGTGCACTTCAACTATTCCACCATATGATACCATAATACTTATAATTGTAAATTTTAGCCATAATTAATGGAGATGACGAATTTCTTAACATTTTCATTTTTTAAATGTTTTTGGGTTTAATTCTTCACAAATTGGGCCTAATATGGTAAGAAAATTCAACTTTTAAGATGGAATGTGACTGGAAATGACTACTACGACATGTCTGGTAACTTTAGAATAAAAAGATATTCAAAATTGATTTGAGGAGGAATGCACCCAATTTTCTTATTGGGTCAATATGGCGCCCCCTAAGGGCCCCAGAATTTAAGGAGGGTCTGAAAATTGAACCCCTTCAATTTCTAATACCTTTGGACCCTAATGGACCCAAAAATGCCAAAAAATGAAAATTGGCGTTGATATTGCACGGGAGATGTTTTTGTGACATACCGTACCGCACTATATCTTTAAAATGACGGAAAACTTTAAGAAACAGTTGTGATAAAAATTTGTTTACCTTTAACTTTCTTTTTGAGAGGCTATTTACAGGAGGAAAATACTTGATGGTATTTATCTTTTGATGTCATGATGATTCTGGAGAAATAAATTTTTTTTTTTTTTGAAGTAGATGTTGATTTATTTAATAATCAGGTCACGACTATAGAGGACTTCATAAAAAAAAATTGATGCCCATGCTTTCAGAGCATTTTGTCTCTTGGGAAACTTCGTAAAAATCGGTGACAAATTTTAATGGTGGTTATTTTGCCAATATTGACAAAGTTGACATACAAACTAGTCACGCCTCTCTTCCATTTCCCCCTTCTTTATTCCTGTAGATTGCCTGTGTACCGTCTCACATTATAAAGAAGTTAAGATTGTGCAAACCATGAACGTAGTGTGGATGTAAAATAGACAGTGAGGCCTAATGGGCACCTGGCCTTCATAATGTGAGGGTAGTCTTACAGCGCCAGCGTGACATGACTGCATTTTTGCCAATCTATAAATATCTCTTTCCATGTGAAAGGCGGAACATAAGTTGTTTGCAGAGCAGGTACAGGCCAGAAATGTGATGTATTTGTTGTCCTGATGGAGAAAGACATTTGAGGAATTGGGAGATTGATGAGTACCTCGATTTATTGTGATAATATTGTTGTTCAGGATTGAGTGACAGTTTAAGAAGGGGTGGTCATCAGCAACTCCCCCCCCCCTCCCTTGCCCCCTCTTCTCCATGTTCCTTCATTGCTACTCATGCATCACTTTAAATCTAACTATATTTTTCTGTCTTTCAAGTTGTCATTCTTGTTGGGGGTCCAAAGATTTCAGTAAGGGACATGATGATATGGCATTCTTGTTTGAATGTTGTTTGTTTTTTCCAGGATCCTTGTGAATATTTTGTATTTTCTCCCTCATAATTACATGGAAGGAGCCAGTATTGCTTTTATTATTATTATTATTTTTTTTTTAGTCTTAAATTCTTTGATGCCATCCCCTAAAAAAAGTGAGTCAAAGTGCAAAAACATAGAATTTTGTGAAATGATGATAACCGCTTAAAAGAATACTAACATTGTGAAGCGATAGCAGAATATTTATGCACTGACAAACAGGGGATTAACTGTCTTGTATGGTTTATTTTTTCAAAATCCCCACGAACATTTTGTTCATTTAACCCCCCCCCCCCCCTCCCGTAAAACATGTATTTGGAATTTCTTGCATATCCTACAAGAATCTGCATTACATTTTTCATTACATTTTTTTTTAAAGTTGTGTTTTTTAATCTTATATTTTCCTTCTCTTTGTCAAGCAGACACTGCTTGCCCATGCGTTCATGATGTGATTTGATTAAAGCATCATTATTCAAAACCTAAGTTATTTGATTGGTGGCACTCTCCTGCAAAAACTTATTGAACGATACAGACGATTGTTTGCAGTAATTGAGTAAATGGTTAACGGTTTGCTTACATTTAGAAAATGTGGAATGGTGAGAAAAATTCAAGTCCAAATGGTACTTCAATTACTATTATGTATAGTGTTTATTTGTGTTTTGAGTTTAGTCCATAGCTTCTTCCTCTGTAACAGTGTCCTTTGAAGACGTATGCACTTTTAAAGTTTGGAGAGTGACCTGAAAGATTTGCATCTGGAAATTTGTTTGTGACAGTGACTGGAAATATGTTAGACATTGGAGCCTCTCCCATCTCCTAACCTTGACGATATCTTCAAGTTTGCGGTTGATGGGAACAAATTGAGAACATTGAGCTACAAATAGGAAACTCAAAATGTGTCCAGTTTCTCGACCGAGCTTGGGACGGGCATTAAAAAAAGATAAGCGCTAAGGGTATCAAGTGATCTTGTGTGAGATACATGCCTTCACCCTCCATTAATCGCCCCTTCAATGCAAGTAAAACATTTTAGGGCAGATGCGCTCAGAGTCCCTGAGGGGCTTTTCTTGAACAGTCAACTGACTGACGCCAAAGTCAGCCAATGCTTTCCTTTTTAACTCATCTAGACTTATTTCTAGTTCTATTGACATGAGAACGCTTCTTATCCCTTTCTTAGTCCATATTCTCGTCACACTTCTCCTCTTTGTCAATCTATCCCACTTTCCCGTCACCGTCTTTCCCTCCGTCTGTCTGTCTCTCTTTCTCCTTCGGTGCCTCGGTCTTACCACAGTGATGAGATTTTTACGTACACGTTTGTCAGAAGTCAGGTGAGATGTAGTTGTTGCTATGACAGATAAGCCTCTATCAATCCTGAGATCTTCAACCTGTGGTCAATAATTGTTCTATATTGTCTCTCTTTCTATGTCACTATCTCTATCTGTATCTTCGTCTGATTATCACCTCTCCTCTACCTCACTGTTTCTATCTTTGTTGAGTTGTCTCCTCTTCCTTTCTCTCTCTCTCTCTCTCTCTCTCTCTCATCACCTATTCCTCAATTTACATGTACTTCCTTGACCATATAAACCAAGAACATGAATGTCACATGCTCCGCATCCAAACCAAGTTTGAACAACAGAAAGGCTCGCCTGGTGTTTGTTCAAGAGGGCATCCGTCGTTCCTCTCGTCTCATCTCGCAAACGTAACAGAAGACTTGGTGGCGAGTTTTGTCTGAGCAAACAGTATGCCTGCCCCTCGCATGGGCTGGATTGTGTCTGTTCTGAAATGGCCGAGGATCATATTTCTGACACAGAAACAACGCTTTTGATATCTTTGAAATCATACATTTGAAAGATGCAAGGATCGCTGGAAAACTGAAAAAGAAATTGTTAACTACTTTGGTTGAAATGGACATGAACAAATGCCGGGTAAACTTTTTTCTTTGGGGGGGGGGGGATATAAGTAAATTGGAGGGTATCACTTTTGTAATTATGTTTCCCTTTCATATTTCAAATGTCAAAGATGTAGTTTACCCCCCCCCCCCTTATTGCACATTTCCTCCATGATCCATTTTTCTTGTCATATAACCCCTATTGACGCAAATAATTTCTCATCTCTGGTTCAATTTCACAACCACACCACCTCCAGTATTCCGATCAGAGTCTGGAAACATGCTCGAGATTACATGCTTGGTTTCAAAGTTTAATTAGATTAGTCTTCCAATGGATCTGTTTCAGGCTGGGCCAAGGGATCCAGCCAGGAGCATCCTAACCTTGTGAAACCTTCTTAAAGTGTGGTCCAAGCATTAGGTTACTAGGACAGTGGTTGCACTGCCATTCCCTATCCAAGCATTAAACATGATCCTAACTAAAATGAAACATTGGAACTATTCTATAGGTCCAGACTCTAAACTTCCAACCACCGTGCTGTTGCATAAACAGTTAGGGTGGTATCTCACTACGCAGAGACGTCTCCGCGAAGTGAGATACCATCCTTACTATTTCAAGAACTTTGCTATCTATGGTTACTCCCGTGGTAACGTTGCTCAACAGCAGTATTTCATTTGAAACTTTGGCAAATGTATTGTATTGATTTAAAGACCAGTCCAGTTTCTCTGTTAGTTTGTGCTGTTAATGGCAAAGTTAAAATAATAGTACCGGTAACTTTTATTCTACCGGTAACTTTTATTCAATTGGGCCCAGATATGTTTTCATATGGGCCAAAAGTCCCATTCTGCAGGTATCTCATAGTCAATAATGCAGAGTCTAAATCATGAGACTAAAATGACTGCACACTCTCATTTGAAGCTTTAGCAATTGTATGGTATAAATTTATATCAAGCCTAGTCCAGTTTCCCTGATTTGATACTGGTATAGTCTCCTAATTCAAACCGTACCATATGTGTCCTATGACTGCTAAGGATATTCACCTGTAAACTGCTTTGGAACCGCGAGAATACTATATCCAACTTGTTGGCGGTAAGTTCACCAACTTTCAAAAAAAAAAAAATTTATTCAAAGTGAGGGTAGGTATAGACATTACCAACCAGCTTAAAACAGATCTCAATCTAATATTCCTTATCTCTTTTCCTTGTCTTTGATCTATTCTAATTTCATGACCCGGTTGTAAATTGATTGCAAAAGAACCGATTATTGTAATGAGTGGTAAATTGCCAACCAAGTCAAGGTTTAGACGCGATAAACCTATCATTTTAGCCACGTTTTGGCATTTATGTCATGAGGAACTTTGCATGGCACTTTATATTGAGAAGAAAAATATGGCTTGATCAAAAGCAGAGAAGGAGATCTCAAATATGCAATCGAAACACCTCACATTCTCCCCATAACCAGGAAAATATGGATTTTTTATTCTATGTGTGCGATGCGAGTCATTCAAGCCCCACTTTGTCTCCAATTATTGTTGTTTTGATTCCCAATTTCTGAAATGTGATGCACCTCTGCCCTCTAGCTTTACAGCTTCAAAAATAGATTTCTATCGCCATACATGGTATACGACACTCTGCAAAAAGGTTCCTACATTTCAAGGTGTTGATCCACGTCAAAGAAGGAGGATTTTCTCGTGGAGTTATTGAAAAAAATTCTGAACCAATGTAATGCCTTTGTAGAAAATGTGCTGAAAGTAAGAAAGATGGTAATTAATGTATTGTTAGGCAGATATTAAACTCTTTTCCGACTTTGTTGATGATATCAAAGTTAATATTCAGTGTTTTTCAATTTTTCAATTATCAATTATTCCTTTGTCAGTGCTAATAATATTGTCCATACATATTTAATCTATACATACATGAATGGATACATACATAGATATCTTTAAACAGGAATTGAGTGATTCCTTTTCCCTCTCTTACTTCAAGAGATGCGTAAGTGTTTTTTAGGTAATTTACCACTCTTAAACCCCATAGGCACATGACCGTCAGAAATATATGCTGTCTACCAATCAAAGCAGCTAAATCACATGTCACAAATGTTTGGTGCCAGAAGGGCATACATACTGTAGTGAAGCAGATGAGGTAACAACCTTTTGGTTTTCGATTGACAATATCTCAATGTCTGCACAATCTTGTGTCTGGGCAGAAAGAAGCTCAAGACATATACGTATGGTCTTAGCAGAAGGAAGAAACAGAGAAATGCGTTTGTGATATCAGCCTTAATGGTTTCCCAGCAGATAACGACTGATAAAAAAATAGAAAAGGGAATCAAAGGAGAGAAATCAGATTAAAATCTTCAAACTGGAAATTGGCAATATCTGCTGAAGCCTTGTGGGAGTTCTGATATCCTCAAAGTGTTTTTCCATTCATGCGCAAAGTCGATTCTTTGGAGATTGCTCCCTGCGAATACATATGCATCTCGGCGCGGCCAGGTTTCAGTGCGATCGAAACTCTAGGAGGGGAGGGCGGCTAGGGTTGCAAACATGAATGTGAAAACTAAGGTGCATTCGTCAAGATCGAATCCTTTCTCTGTCCTCTGTTTTTCTTGCTCTCTTCTCGATCTCTGCTCGTCCTTTTTTCCCCCTTTTCCTTTTCTTTCCCATCAAATGGGATGCTCTCTCTATCACTCGATCTTCTCCTTCCCTCCTCCCTCCCGCCTTTCTCTCTCTTCCTCTCTCTCTTCCTCTCTCTCTCTTTTATGTTTCCCCTTTCTCTTTCCTTCTCCTATCTCTCTCCTTGTCTCTTTCTTCCCTCTTCTTCTCTCTTGCTTATTCCTCATAAAAACCTTAGAAGCAACACTTGTTAAAGTAGGTCCTCCTCCCCTACGCCAGGCTAATGTTGACTTGTTCGTCTAATGGATCCCTGTCGTTTTGTTATTCCTTTCTCTATCCTGTTTTTGTCTGACTTCCGTTTTTTTTCTTGAACATCGGTAGAAGATTTCACCTGATATTTTGATGGCGACGAAGCCTTTTCTCCCCTGCGTGATCAGGTAGCCTAGTAAGAGTGGGTGTGTGATTTGCTAGGAATATTAGTCTCTTTTCTTTATGCATATGCCCATAGTATGTACAGTATGTTTGTTTATATAAAGTCAAGCCATTTATTTCTAATTCATCTCCATCGGTAAATGGTCAACTATAGTATTACACTGCTTTCAATATATATCTTTTGTTTCATTCTGGTCTTTGATTTATTCATTGTTCATTCATATATTCCTTCAGTATATCTGACCATATATGCTGGTCTCAATTCAGTGTCATGTATATCCCCTACATCCACATCAGAGTTAGATGCATATGATTTGCATGAAAGGGAAATGGATGTATATGTTTCCAGTTTGTTATCCTTTACATTTTCGTCTTCCCTTTTTGTGTTATTAAAGGGAAGCTCTAGTGGTTGGAAATGTGAACTAAATCATCCTGAGCATTTGAAGAAAAAAAAAATGTTCATGTTATTTAAAAAGAATGTAAAAATGTCCATTGCCAAGGATTGTTCTTCAAATCCCTTCTCAGTTATGATATGACAAGAAACAGCTGAAATATGTAGGCAAAGTTAGTGTGTAGTCCTATACATTCATTTCGTTGTGCAGTTATTTTCTTATTTATGGAGTGAATCCAAAACCCCATTGCAAAAATCAATCGCTAGATGCATTGTAATGAACATTTTCCTCAACCTCAGGACCAGAACTTCACTTTACTATCAAATATTACAGCACTTTTAATAAGAATTGTATTAGGTACTTCATGAAAATTAAAGAAATTTGTTTCTAATATTAGTTATATAGATATTTAATGTCACTCTGCAACAAAATTACAAGTAATGGTCGAGACAGTGCAACAGAATACAATAGTCTAATTAGGAAATTGATACTATTTTAATGGAAAATATGGAAATGGTTGGTAAGAAACGAAGAATGCAAGAGAATAATTAAATTTGAATAAGAGGAGGTATGGTCTCACATTAACATGTACAGGGGGGAAAAGGAATGAAAGTACAAGAAATTGTTAGAAGTAGTTCATGAAATGAAAGTTTAATCTCTTTTAAATGCACATAGAAGAAGAGATGAGTATACAAGAGATAAAAAGAAAGGAAGAGAGAGATAGAGGGAAAGAGAGAGAGGGGGCGCGATTGAGAGAGAGAGAGAGAGAGAGAGTGAGAGATGAACAGACAGACAGACAGGCCAACATGCAGAGAGGAGGGAGAGGATGGGGGAGGCTGAGGCATCAAGAGAGTGACTTGTTTGACCCTCCTTGTGAAAAATACATGAGTTTGTAGCCTTCTGTCTTGGCGTCAGGTTGGATAATGCCTTTATCAGAGCCATCATCTGGAAGCAGTGCAGTTTTCAATCATTTCTTTAAATCATAAATATAAGGTTTTCAAGATTCATCTGAATAGGATCATTAAATAAAAAAGATTAAGATAGAAAAATGTAAATAAAGGGATGAAATGCAGAAAAACTCTACTATTGTAACAAAATGCAAGATTACGACATTCACGAAAGAAAAGCGTGCAACCATAAGATGGAGAGCTAGAAATGCAAGTTGGCAAAGGATCTTAAAAAACAGATGAAAGAAATAATGAAGGGATGATTCCAAGATGGTTGAAAGTCATGTAGAAGTCATTATGGGGTAGATATTTAAGCAGATAGTCTCCATTAATTTGTTTCCTCCATCAATCTACAGGAATACCTTTAAAGAAGAGTATTCCTTCTCTCCCCCTACACCCTGGTTTATTTGGATGTATGATCTCCACCCCTCGTTATACGATTGCGTTTAATGCAAGCCGACATATCTGGATCATATGCACCCTCCAAACTCCAATTAGAGGGCATCAATCTAGCCGGAGCATGGATTTATTTATTTATCTATTCCATCAGTCAAAGAAGACATTCGATGATGAACAGACTCAGCATAGGAGACAACCTCCCTGTCCATACCCAACAAATTTTTGGTGTATTGTACGGAAGAAACGGTATAGATATACAATGAATTTTGTGAGTGGACCTTTTTTTTTAATAATTATAAGAATTATAAAGCAGCATTGTTTTAGAAACAAGTTTGCACATTGTTACAAACTAGGATTTTAAACAAAATTCAAGGTCTGGTTTCTATATGATTATACATGTATGATTTAACAAGAAAAGTTTAAATGGGTGAGGTTTAATGTGATTATACTGCAAATGACCAATCCGCACCAAAGGTCGTCTGTTCCTTGTCATTTTTTAGCCTTGGGAGATTCATTTATATATAAGCTGTGAAATAATCAAATGTTTGTCCAAAAATGATGTATTTCAAGCATTTTGAATTTATAAATGCTTTTGTTGTACACCCTGTTTACTATAAGGGATAAACTTTCATGTGTGGACAATTTAAAGGAATATAGTCTCCTAACCAGACTTTCCACTTGATTTCCATTTCAAACAAAAAGTCTGCTAAAAGCCCCCCCCCCCAAAAAAAAGGGTTAAAATCGCTAACTGAAGACTTTGGCAGAGTTGGCTGGTTGTGTCAGATAGAAAATTGAACTTTTAAGTATGAAATTACGCTTTATCTCTCAAAAATATAGCCAAAAAAAATAAAGAAGGGGAAAATAAAAAAGAGAGAAGGAGATTTCACATGATAGAAGATGATTGAAAAAAAATAAATTTGAAGATGGATATAAGTTTTTGAATTTGGAAATGATGATCAAGGCAGAGGAGATAAGAGAGAGCAAGAAAAATCCAAGGAAAAGGGACTAAAAGGTGAGTAAAAAAAAAAGAAGAAGAAAACAACAAAAAAGCAGAAAACAGCTAGAGACTGAATTTCATAAACATATCATTGCTTATTATGTGTTAAGAAAAAATTCAAATCATCAAAATTAGTGTTGAAGTAGCACCATTGTTATTTCTCAAACTTTTCAAGAGTTTCCAAGATGTTGAATTATTGATTTTTTTTCCTTTTGTACATTCCTGTTTGCTGCTAGGATTAAGTAGTTATCCATAGTAGGTGACACAACATTTAGTCCAGCGACACTTTCTCAAGGCTTTGTTTTCATGTATGATGAATGGTTAGGGTTAGGTATAGTATCATGTCCAGGACTAATTAGTGTTTTAAGTATACGTTTTTCCAGCCAATTTCATACATTTATCATCCGTTTTTATTTAATGTGTATTCAAACTTGTGTGTTTGATGCCACAGACTGACTTTAGTCAAACAATTTCGTGTTCATGCTCTCAGATTCGTTTTTAGGCACACAAAGTAATGGTTGCAAAGTTCAAATTCGGATATATGCATTTAATTTCATTATTTTTGCATTCAAATTACCGGGTAGTGCAAATTTGAGAAATGTCGACAGGATGAAGACGAATTTGAATAGTTATTGCCGAATGTATATGCTTATTATGTGAAATAGAATGCGCAAGTACGAAATCGATCAAAACAATCGTTAATTTTGATGATTGAATACAATTTTGACTAGCAACATTTAGATGCAGCAGCGTTTTTTCTGAAAATGAATGCCTCTAATATGCAATTGATTGACAAAACAATGAAATTGGCCGGGAAAACCTATAGAATTGAGGATGGACGCTGGAGCAGTTGTCATCGGAGCATATGTCATGGAATCGTCATGGCAATACTTTAATACAGTTCTTATAAATAATTTTCCCCTGGTACCTCATTTCTCATTTCCTATGGGATTTCATCTGAACCATTAACCATTCTTCTTAATCCTCTTATTAAACAGTCATTCAAATATTGTCTAGGGGAAAACCCCCGAAAGAGATTGGATTTTATTACTGGCTTGTTCACTTTATTCTACAATCTCCAAAATAAGTTGACATTGGACCAAGCTTTACATGAAGTCTTTGTAGTGAGATAATTAATTGATATCTAAGTATTACGGTACAATTAGAAATGTGTATAGCCAAGGCTTTTTCTATGTTGATTATAGCAATGTGCATATTGTGGGATACACATTGTTATAAAAACAGTCAGAAGCCGAAGAAAATGTCGCTATCTGAACGTACCAATGAATGATGAAGTTGGATTAATAAAGAAATAACAGTTGTCTTGCTGATATATGATATCATTTATTCAAACAGATTATCTGACAATCTATGATAAATCCTAGTAAGATCTAGCTTAATCTATTTAACTAAACCAAGAGCTCATTTCAAGGTTGCAAGGGTCAGGTATCAATCATTCAAAAACAATTTAAAAGAGAATACCTTTTATTTTGAATTTAATTTGAAATTTCAATGTCAATACAATATAATACAAAATATTTGTGTTTTTTTTTTTTTTTCTAAGGCTCCCTGTAGTGATACAGAAATCATTGAAACATTTTAAAAGAGAATACCCTGTAATTCGAATATAATGTCAGTGTGAGTACAATATAATGCATTACATTTAGGTTTTTCTGATGCAGATTTTCCTAGGGCCCCCTGTAGTGATACACAAATCATGACAAACAATTTAAAAGTGAATACACTTTAATTTGAATATAATTGTAAAGTTAGTATGATATAAATACATTTTATTCATGTTTTGTGATGTGTGTAGGTTTTTTAGGGCACCTTGTAGTGATACCGAAAAGAGACGAAAAACATGTAGAGAGGTATTACTCTAAATGACTAATATGACTGTAAGGTATTAATGGCATTAAGAAATGGTATTCCTTGGTATCAGTCATACAAGATGATTCTAGATTTACAAGCAAGTTAGATGCAATCCGCTCTACTCCGCCCTGTATACCAGCCTCTTTTTATATTAATCATCGACTCTTTCTGCCTATTTTGTCCACCTCTCTTTTACCGGGAGATGTAATAACCTAGTAATTTTATAGACAATATAATCTGCTTTGCTAGGAAGACTCTAATGAGTTGCCTATGGCTTGGATGGACTACCCGGCTACTATTTCAGCGGGGATAAGCTTACCAAAGAGTTTAATTTAGGGAGGGTTTGGACATGTGTAAGATTATACATCCACCCTTGGGGGCAACTGAAGATGTTCAATTAGCTGCCTGTGATGGTTGCCCAGTGGGGCAATCACCTGAGAAATGGAGTTGCCCTTGTGGTAGTGAGTGGGAGTAGGAGATGTGAAGGAATGAGGAAATATATCTATAATTGCCTTTTTTGGGACATATTTGCTCAATTTTGTAATTTAGTGGGGGCTATATATTTTGTGTACAGTTTATGCCAATGATTGGCAACTGTGGTAAATTTTTTCTATAGATTTTATTTTAAACTAAAAATTATTTGTATTTACCTTGAATTGTAAAAAAAAAATTGTATAATTTAGAAATGGGTAATCATGGTTACACAATTGTGTAACTGATTACATAACTTCTTCCCAATTGTGCGTTTTATATAAATAATTGAAAGTTGTATGCCCTTTCTCTGCCCTTTTTGGCTGAAAGCTTGTCCTTCAGTTTGCATCGTCAGTTTTAATTTCGTTTCCCATATCAAGTGGAGGAAACAATATTAACACTTGAAAGTAACAGTCGAAGATCACAAGGGGTTTAGCGCAAGGTCATTATCCTAGTTTTCATGCCAAAGTCTGTCTGTCTCCCCGCCTGCCTGTGCTGCGTGGGTTTGTTCGTCAATCTGGAGTGAGTTAGATCGGTGTGAAACCCTTCCTGTGTGTATCAGCCCCGATCCTGAGCCAAAGTTTGAAAGAATGCCAAGTATGTCGCGAATTCAACCAATGTAATTAATGCGAGTGGTTGATTGGAGGTGTCACATGACCACATTGATTCACACATAGTGTGAAGATGAATGATTCCTAGTTGAACTTTGGGTCGGTTTTTAGGTCAGTCGAATTAGAGATGGGGGTGGCAGTAGCTGTTCTACTCTGAAAAATATCTTTCTGCAAACCAATTCGTAGAAGTCTGATTTTACAAATTTGACAAATTCACAGATTAAGTTTAGCTTTAATTCAAATAATGTTGTCAATGTGACTTTAAATACCAGAAATGTAACTGTTTGCTTGTGGTAGAAATGAGCCGAAACAGTATACATTATAGCCGCTAGCTAAATTGTTACAAGATCTGCCAAAGCTGTGGAATGTCCACATTCTTCTTTTTTTTTTCTTTTTTCTCTCTGTGGTAATCATCTATTTTTTTTAGCTATCTCCTTCAGAATGGGATTGGTTGTTTTTTCCTACATGCTGGAATCAAAAGCAAAATATGCAAACTTTGAAATGTAGATTAAAATTAATAGAAAATTATCAACACTTTACAATTAAATAATAGCAAATTTGAAACAGCTATTCTGATTGGTTTCCAGTCAGACTTTCATGCAAGAGGTCCGTGCAACAAGGATCCTCACTGGTTACAATTGATTTTCATATATATACTATCTACCTAAGATGTGAACAAAGTATAGAGGGACATTATTTTCCCATGGTCCAAATCAATCAAATATGATTCCTCAAATTGGCAACAATTATATTTTCCTGTCTCTTTGAGAGTCTTTTTTTTCTCAAGATTATCCGTATTCAGGAGAATTTGGAGAGAAATTATGAAATTTAACCCAATTTTGTCTTAAAGTCCATGATAGCAGCGATGTTTTAAACCTGTTTTAACCCTATATTGTTAATATGAACCCTGTTTTAAGGAATTCATCATCAATTTTATTCATTTGTTCCTTAAATGCTTAGGTATTAACCTTCAGTGGATATTAACCTTCATTTTGATTACTGCTGTCCAAAATTTACCCTCCCCTTCTCAGGTTAATGTCAGAAGCATTGAAAACCATGATATTGTTATTTTTTTTTTTTTTGGGGGGGGGAGGTGGAACTATACAAGACCTTCAATTTTATATATGGGGAACCATTTTGTGTGGATGTTGTTGTCCATGTTAGAATGAAGCTTCCTGTGTTTTTTTTTTTCTTCACCCAAATTGAATTGCCTGTCTTGTAAAGAGCCCTCAGAAATGTGGCTCTGACAATCGCGCCAAGATTCCGCTTGCTTCCCCAACTGAACTTTTCACTCGTTCACCTCTCGGCCTCCTCTCCTAAGCCAAGAAATGTTGGTCAGAGGAAGAGAGCATGTCAGAGAAGATAACGTAGGTCACTTTGTTATCTCAGCATTGTCTCACTTTTATTGCACCCTTTCTCTTTCTTTCTCCCCTCCCCATCTCCCCCTCTTTCTCTCTCTCTCTCTCTCTCTCTCTCTGTCTCTCTCTCAATTCCCTTTCCTTTTCCATTTCTCTGCCTTTCTCTCGCTATTTTGAATGAGTTATTTGAAAATGTTCACATCTCGGTTTCTGTTTTGGGATAATGAGCCCAAGTGAGGGTCGAAAATCCTATGCAGCTTTCACTAATTTGTTCCTCCAGGATATTAGAACTCTTCTATAGTACATTTATTGTCCTTTTAGCCTTTTTGTTGAGTTTTCTTCTTTTCGCTTAAAAACCTGAACCCCCGATCCCCTTCTCCATCCTGAATCTTAATGCTCTTTTATTTGGTCATTGACCCTTCGATTAACTTTTGAGATTTTGAAATGGCCTTTTCCCATATCTTTTTCAAATGGATTACTATAAATGAATGTTTAGAAGTCTTTCTTTCTATATTTTTCATTTATGTATTTCTTTCTATATTTCTCTTTATTTGGGATAATGCATCAGTCCAGAAATGTACGCTTGTGTGTAATTTCATTATTATTATCCTGGCGAGAATCATCTCTTCCTTTCATCTCTCCATTTCACTCTCTTTCCCTTCTCTCCCTCTGTCAATCTATCCCTCTTTCGTCTTTTCATTGAACAATCCTCATATAAATTCTCCTTTGCATTAATGATCTCTCTCTCTCTCTTGCTCTGTCTTCTCCATTTCATTTTGCAAGTGTTCCTCATCCTTTTATCTATCTCTCTCTGGGTTATTATCTCTGTCCCCCTTTGTCTACATCCATCCTGCCTCTCTCTTTCTGATGTCCTTTTTGTTTTTCACCATCTCTCTCTCTCTCTCTCTCTATTACTATGTCTCTCACTCTCTTCGATCATCACTCTTCTTCGTTCCATAAATCAGACACCAATCCATCTTGGGAAGGCATCCTAATACCGGTCCATCCGTCACCATCATGTCTCTCTTATCTGCCCAAACGACCACCGTTTGTTTGCATACACTTGACTTTGTGGGGGGAAGCTGCGTTAACCTCTTCCCCATGAATATCATTGTCTGCAGTGTTAACCCCCACTCCCAATTATCACTGGGTGGTGTAGGTTGGTATTGAAGAGAGGCTGTCCATCATCACTGTGTAGAAGTCCAAGGTATCACATATCACATATTCTTTATTGGAGAAGTGCTACATCATATCAGTAATGTTATGCTTCTAAGGGTACAGGTTGTGCAAGATTGGTATGTTAAGGTGTTGGTTGGTCACTCAGTCTGATATAGACATCTAATTTCTTTTTTTCTATTTAGCTACTTCAATCTATCCAAAAATAAGGGCTTGTTATTCTCATGTCCTTTGTGCTTGGTTCAAATACTGTTTCATCCAATATTTTCTTCTAGATACATTGTATTTTCATGACATTGGACTAGTTTGGGAAATTTGTGAGTAGATAATTTCATGATTTTAGTGATGATTTCATTACTATAAATAGTATTTTGTTGAAGTGGAAATTTTCACGTAGATTGACTTGCAAAATTCGCAAAAATAACCATTTGCTCCTATTCTTTAAAACAACATGGTTACCTATATGTGATGATCCCCCTTAATTGCGCAAATATGAAATAATTTGGAGGTAATATTAAACCAGAATTCCTCAATTCACAAACAGTCTTCAATCAACGAACCTCTCTACAAGCTGTAAAAGATATTGCATTTGTACTTAAGATTAAGATGGCTTCAAACGGGGTTGCCCTTCCCAGCTCAAACAGATAAACGTGAAGCGTGGTTTTTAAGCCAGCGACGGAAGCGCTCAATAGGGACTAGTTGGATGAATTACAATGAGAAGCTGTTGAAAAGGGATTTCTAGTTTATCTCTTAACACATTACCATCTAAACTATACTCATGCCGTTGTTCTAAGAAATTTGTCGTACCCACAGGCGGAGGCTTTAAGTCTCTAGCAGGGGGATGTTTGTAAATGGTAGTTAGGTAGATACAAAGCTCTCGCATTTCTCTAAGCCCTCTATTGAGAGATGAGGTTTAGAGTAATATAGTTATAGAGAGACCAGGGAGAGGAAGAGAGAGAACGATGAGAAGATAATAAAATGATCATAAAACGTTGCTTAAATGATATATTGAAGAATTTCATACTAATCTTTGGAATTTTTGATGACTAATTGCAACAAAATATTTGTGCCATAATGCTTTTTATCTAATTATCTTTGTGCCAACTCATGCATGGATTTCACATTTAATGACTTGGTTACTGACAAAAGTTTCTATATTTAACCCTTCTAGATGAGTTATGCAAATGATTAGTGCCATTACTATATTTCTTTTTCTTTGAAAAGAACTAATATAGATCTTAATTTGGATATGATGATCAAAGTTCTTGTTTCCATTTTACCTTCTTCAATTAAAAGTTCAGTTACAAAATTCATGAATTCATGATTGTTATGTATTATCATCTGTGTGCATTGTACTCTTTGGAGATTCAAATATCTAACTTCATATTTCTACTAAAATTGCTTTTCTTTCATTTTTTTTTCTTTTTTTTTTTTCTCTTTTCCATGTTCTTGTAAGTCTGTTGATATCGGGTAACATTTATGAATGTTCATAATAACGTTGGTTGGACTTGAATATCGCTATCACCAGCCTTTATGCATAATGCTCATTCCAGTGCGGATTACCGTTAGTCTGAGCAATGTTCATTGCACAAAAGTCAAATGGTAGCTTTGATGTAAAAGTACCTGGGGAAAAAAGCTGAATTTCTAAAAGCTGACGTAAATAATCAATATCTAATGCTTTTTTGTGTATTTCCAACATAATAGAATAACTGTCATGATACAAGTTTAGGTGCTGATTAATGTAGGTCAATAGCGTTCCAATACATAGTGAAGTCTTTTGTGGCTGTTGCGAGTTAATGTGCGATTGAAAACTTGAAAAGCCTGGCTGGCCCAGTTTAGGTTGGAAATCTGGCACGGCCTATGACAACGAGGTGTAAATCTTTACAAATATTAGCATCATGATGAACCAGAATTCAATTCTTTTGAGATTACGGAATGGCAAGCATATCATGGCCGAGATGTGTGCTCAGAACTAGTTTAACGTAAACATGCAAACAAGCGGCGCATCCTTGACCGATATCTTGGTGCAGTAATGGCGGCCTTTGCCCCGTTTGGGGATACTTTGCTTTATCTTTATCTAAATAAATCCGCACATGGGATGTTGGAGGAGGGCGAGAGCTCACTGAATGGATTTTTTTTTTTTAATAAGAAAGCAACTGTAATTTTACGAGTCCATTGCTGACTCGCCCCGTCCTGTCTGTGGACTTTTCCAACCATTGACCTAATTCTATTGGAGGGAGCTTTCCCTAGACTGCAATAAAGATTGCTTACAAAAGGGGGGAATATAGAGGTCACATGATGTCACTATCAAAACCAGTTTGTATAGTTATTTCACTCTAGTGCATACCTATTTATTCCATACAAAAGCTCAACACAAGCCAACCGACGACGACTCTGCTTTTATTATTGCACAGACACACACACAAAGGTATATGACAAAAGGAACACAAAATTAGAGATCTATTATATGGATTTAGTACCAGTCCCAATGCTTGTAAGCGAGATATAGCGAGGAATCGTCCTTAGACCAGGCTCTACATAACCTAGGACTGTACAAGTTCTGGACCAGTATATGTCAGCCCAGATGTTCTGATTGGGTACTGTAATGATTGGATGCGAGCGATGATGTTTGGCAAGTCTATTTATTTCTTAATCTCATCATATCTCACTCTCTTACCATACAATGCTATCTCCAACTGAATTGGAGCCACCACAGATCTCGTTATCCCTGTGCAAACGAATTATTCTTTCCTATTGTAGTGCAAAGCCAACGTTGTGCATTGCAGGCCGTTTGTTCGCAATGAATGACAGATTTGTGGTGGAATCCAAATGTGATTTTTATGTGCGATTCAAGGGCTGACTGCACGGTTTATGAGCCTTACACCATGCTGGGCGCACTGGAACGTAGGTACTGGGATAGCATGTGGCACGACCGCAACATATATAAAATGACTTTATTCTATTTTTCTATGCACATAATATATTATCCAGACATTTCCTTTTCCGTCTAGCAATCTATGTTTCGCCCCATGTTATCTTGTACGGTATTTTCCAGTGTCATTCAAAGGGTGTGAAAGTTGGCTTTTAGGGCACATAAAGTGCTTTGTAGCGGGTATTTTTTCTTCTGATTTATACCGCTGACATTCATGACAATCTGTTTTATTAAGCCAACTATTATGGGAAGGGGACCATACGATTATGAATGATTATGATGAATAAAGCTTTGTACAAGTAAAGAAGCAACACATGCTTGCACGATGGGAAATTACAATGAATGAAATATTATATATCAAAAGAAAATGTTTACACCGAATTGAACGCCCAGTTTGATACCAAACCAGTCAATGCAAGAAGTATGCATACATGCACTTTTTCTCATACTGTGTCAATCGTTTAAAGTTGTATCAGCTGCTACGCAATGTTCAGTTAGCCATAGCTCGAATTGAACCTTTATTATATAAACGGGACTAATGAACAACAGACCTATATTTCATATACATGTGGATAAACAGACAAACAATACGTTTAGTATGTAGGCCTATACGTTTACAGAGAGCTATAGTTTGATATAAGTGTATGCTAGAAGGATTAACAATACAATCAACTATGTAGAAAAATTATAAACAAATGAAATGCTCATATATTGATAGTTCTGGATTTACAGAGAGTTCTGTTAATACAAAAGGGCCGCAAGCTATTTTTTTATGGAAGTGCTTTACAAATATCGTTACTGCAGCCACAAGCCTTGTAACGACCAGGAATGTCGCAGTGACGCATAATGTCACACTGCCGCATTATTGATGTGTAGGACCATCCTGTGACATCACCATCCGAAAGATGTGACTGGGAATCAAACCTCGGTCCAATCCGCATGAGTTTTTAGGCTGATTTTCGTTTTCCACAATGGAAACAATTCAAATAATTTCAGTTATTTTCTCTAAAAAGGCCCACAAACTGATTAAAATGGGACCGAGGTTCAAATCGCAGTCATGACTTTTGGATGATGACGTCAAATGTTGATCCCAGACGTAAATAACGTGTTTTTGTGACCAGATTGGGACAATATGCGTCGCGTGACATTACCGGTCGTAACAAGCCTCACCTACAGGGGCAATGTTTACACAATCTTCAATCCCTGGAGCATAATGACAATGATACTTTCACATCTTGCTTTGTTCAACCTGGTACCCTATTCCATATCGGGTATGGAGAGGCGAATGTAGATTAATGTTTTGCCGAAGAGACATTTGAACCTCTGGACCTGCCCGCCTTATTGTATCAATACTCTTGTAACACTGATCTCCATGATATTCTATTCAATCCAACTTTCATATAAACCTCATATTCATTTCAAAGATACAAATGTCTTAGATCTCAGGTATTTTACTAATAATGTGGCCCATGCAGGTAATATCATAATTTGAACTTATTTGAAACTGGTATTATTTTAATCATTTTTAGTATGATTTTTTTTTTTTTAAATAAATGGCTCCGATCATTATAGTGTCTCTATTACTTGGCACCCCTAGATTAGTCTGTATATAATTTTTTAATGAACAAATGGAGTTAAATCTATTATCATATGAGTTAATATCCTTTTGTCCTTAAGCAGATGATAGACTTGTTTTGGTAAATTAATGAGCCTACTGCCCATCCCCAGTAGTAAGATGAGGATACTGCCCAATCCTGCTGGCTAGATGAAATTGGGAGAGAGTAGGGTGCTCTGAAATACAACTCAAAGAAATATATGTTGTTTGAGAATTAACATCTTTTTTTTTTCTCAGCTGAAGATAGACCCATTTTGGTGAAAATCTATTAATTAGCGTACTGCCCATCCCCGCTGGTAAGATGAGCTTTAGAGAAAGAGGGGATGCACCGAAATGAAACTCCTTCCTTTAAGAAGAATGATACCAGCGATTTGTGTTTCCAAGCCTATCAGCTAGAAAATGGTTAGAGTTTCACGACCAGGAATAATCCCTCCAAGCGCCATGGGTTCATGATCAACAAGTTCATGATGAGAGTAGAGAGAGAGAGAGAGAGAGAGAGATGGAAGGAGGGAGGGGAGGAAGAAAGATGGCAAAGGCCTGGGGTTGAAAAGGAAGCACTGTGGTATCTCCATTTTTTCTGGAGTTTTACTCTGAAATGTACTTCAGGATATGTTTTGAAATGATACCTCTTCATTATTCTAATAGAATCCCCCTTTTTTTTTTAACGGATGTCGGCTCATGTACTTATACAAGAAGGTTCACACCCTTTTTGCTGTCAAAAGGTGATGATGCAGTTTATTATGAATTCACTTTAGCCATACAGTTATACTATTTCTCTATGACTATATGTTGCTGAAAAACTAAAAATGACCTCATTTTATCAGTTTTCTAGCTTATCATAGACTTTTGACAAGTTGCTATCTAAAGTAGATTTTTGGTACTGCATATCACAACAAGATATACATGCATATGGCATATTGTAACATACCAGATAAGTTTGTAAAAAGACTTGGCATGAACTACATTTAACCTTTTCGTTATATGTGGCTGGATAATTTCAATGTTTACTGCTGCTCATAACAGTTGCAGATATTAGTATCGTTCACACGGCAAGCCTTAACTCCAAGTTAACTCCAAGTTGTCCTCGAGGACTATGTTCTCGAGGACAACTTGGAGTTAAGGCCCGTGTGAACGAACTCGGTGTTTATGTTCTCGAGGACAAGTCGGGGTTTATGTTCTCGACAGATCTTAGGGTTAAGGCTCGAAACTCCAAGCGATGGGTGGTCTCCGATCGCGCGTTTGACCGTGTGGACACGATTTTAACTTGGAGTTACTGTTCTCGAGGATAAGAGTGACCTCTTATAACGGTTAAACTTCTAGTTCAGTCAAGGGACATAGCCGAATAGTACAGGGAAATAAATAGCGCACGCTACATACAACTTGTACTTCCGGTCATGGAGCCTCTCACTTATCCTCGAGGATAACTATCCCCGAGGATAAGCACTCCGTGTGAACGCAACTCGAGAACAAGCCGTCGGTGTTTAAATTCTTAAGGATACAATCCTCGAGGACTAAAACCCCGATGGTCCCGTGTGAACATAGCTATTATCTTCTTGTACTGCACCAACACTGTTCCGGCCACTGACTGAAGTTCTGCACCATGTTCCAAAGTCGTGTAGGTGGTCTTGCTGTCACTAGGCTTTTCACAAAGTTTTTGAAAAGGAAAAATTATTTCTGATGAATTTGTTATATTTGTTAGTAAAAAGCAAGTTTTAGAATATTCTATACCCTGTATCCTCCATTTGCTGCTGGTGACATTTTGGAAGTGTTACAGAATGCAATTGCAAAACACAGACACAATCATAGATAAGCGAAAGGTTGTGTTCATTGTTCCAATTTCTGATCGTAAATATAGAACCTAAACGTTTTTCAGATCTCCATTCAGAGGAAACTTTAAACACCTAAAAGGGAGAATTTTGAAAGACGATCAGCTTCAATTTTACGACTATCACAACCTTGAACGTTGCAAATGTAGTAAGCTGTGACTCAACGCTCAACATTAGCATGTGCCCTGTTGCCCGGGGCAACCAGATTGGACCCTCGGGCAACCAAATTTGGAATAAATGATCAAAGTAGTTGCCTGAATTGGGCAACCACATTTTTTCGCGAGACTAATGAAAGGGCTTACATTACGGACTAAATGTATTGGGCTTTTGACCCTTTAAAACTATAGGTTAAATTATGAGTTCATTGTAAATCACATTTTTTGCAAAGTTTTTTACATAAAATCAAATCTTGAATGTTGTCATTGTATTCGTTTTTTTTTTTTGGCAGGGCAACCAGAATTTTCAGTCGGGCAACCGTTTTGGAGGAAAGTCAAATATTTGGTTGCCCTGCAGGGCAACTTTTAAAAAATGTTAGTGTTGAGCGTTGGGTAAGAGCAGAGAATTCAAAGACAATCCTCTTATAATCAGCGTTAAAATTTCGGTTATGAATGGTACATCGCTGATCGTCATTTTGTTCTGTGTTTTGTAATTGCGTCTTGTTTAAGTATTCATGTTTTACAACCGTGAACAGACCCTTATTATCCTCTCAAAACTTGACTTTAGCTTTAAACAGTGTAATGTTGTTATAGATGCAGGATCATTGTCCTGTCATGTTGAGAGCACCTATGCAGGTCATGTGATACCCAGCAAGGAGTGATGGGATACTGTCTGAGCGTTAATTTATCGCAGGTCATAGGTCAAGGTGATCAGCAAAGCAGGTTCAATTGATTCAGTCATGGTTGGGAGCAACATAGCTTACATACTAGAAACACATGTATGTCCTCTATGCATTGGGGAATCGTGTCAAGATAATAATGGTGATGTAAGAGAAGATGTGGTGTTTTATCGTGTCCTGTTAGGCCCTATATCTTGAAAGGTTGCTTCCCCTAAAAAGTATCTTGTATTTGATACCAACTAGAAATGAAAAGAGAATAAACAAATAATTTTTAAGAGATAATTGACAAGCACTTTCTACATTTATTGAAAATTGATATTCATGGCTTGCAATTGATAATGTCACATGTCAGGAGTATTCAAGGAATAAAGCCTTTTCGCCTTTTCCTTCAAATGAATATGGTGGAAAGATTATGATCAAGGACAACATTTCCCAATTTTGCAAAATGTATAATAGTGTTAGACCTCAGTCATACTATCATGGATGGATATTAGAAGAGGGGATGAGATGGGGTGGGGGGTCAAGATAAAAGGGGGTTGACAGTGGTAGATCCAGGATTTGAAAATGGCGAGTGTCAGGTCCGATTATGGGGGGTGGGGGGGGGGGTCTCCGAAATTTTTTAATTTAACTATGAAACTGTCAACGAAAGTGTTTTTCAAATTATGGGAGGGATACGTCCCCTGCACCCCTGCCTGGATCTGCCACTGGGATGAGATGAAGGGTTGCCTCTGCTGGGAAAATAGAAGAGAAGTAATAACAGAGAATTCAAGAAGGTGAGAAAAAATCAATGTATATTTGTGAATGCCAGCTAGTCAGCCAACCAACTAACCATCGACACCAGGAATACCCCTCCTACCAGTCCAGAAGTTTGAAGGTGCAGAGAGACTCCTCAAATCTTGGTGTCATCGCATACCTGTGGGTTGAATTCCTGTCATACTTTCCCTTCAGCTAACCCAGTCTGAATCAAACCAGAGTATAAGACTTAAAATTTAAAAAAAGTGATGAACCTTTTCTCTCTCTCTCTGGAAATTACCTCACATGAATAGATTGCCTTTGATGCAAGCCTATAGAGGTAGACAATAGAAGAACATTTATTTATAGTTAGTTAATATTAAATATGTAGGCCTATAGTCAAAAGCTGCAAATCCTGTTTATATTGAAGGTTAGGGAGTACATGTAGGTATGAACATAAATAGTATCTCTCAGCAAAATTTTGCTATACAGTAATTGATCTAGCAGTTACAGTTAGGTCTTCTATCTTACTGTAATAGATATATAGTATTTTATTTTCGCTTAAAAAGACATTATGATACACTCACAAAAGTACAGTGTTTACATTTATGTGTCTCTTTTGACTTGATCTGAATTCATTTTGAATGACTTATGTATGTTTTTTGTTTATGTAAGATATTGTGAAAAATTGCTTGTCAAACAAGCTGAAAGTATTCACAACTGTGCCAAGACCAACAGGGAGAAATGATTGTGAAGACCCTATCCTGATCTAACCTGTACTCTTGTCTTAGCGAGGAGCTTCTTGTTCTTTCAATATCTGTATAGCCTCCACCCCCTCTTCTTTTCTCCTTTTAATTCTCTTCTATTTTGAAATCTCCTTCTCATCCATTTATCTGTTTCTCTCTCTCTCTCTTTGTCTTTCTCTCTTTCTCACTCTGTCTTCATTTTTCTCTTTCACCAATTTTTGTATCCATTTTCAGCTATCTCCCTATCGCCTTCCTCTACTTCTCTCCCCTCTTTCTTTCCCTCATTTTCTCTCTCTCTCTCTCTCTCTTTTCCTCTCTCTCTGTCTCTGTCTCTCTTTCCCTTTCTCTCTCTCTCACACATATTCAAACCTCCTCTAAAAAGAAAGTGCATGCCTATGTATTTCTGTCTACAAGAGATGATTATCAACAGGTCGTAATCTCGGCCCACCCTGTACATAAGCTCAACACTCATCCAATCCTCAAGATATTCGTTCTTGTGAATGATAAGAACGAACCTGCATGCAGCTTTGACAATATATTTGTGGGGATTAGGTTGGTGTAACCTCCTATTCTAACCCTCTGGATTTGATCTTGGCGACAACATTAATTTTATTCAATTTTATTCTTAAAAGAAAATCTTCAAGAAAAACTACTGTATTTCTAGCTTTTTCTTTAAAAGGAATTCACAAAGAAACATTACTATTTGGGGGAATCCTATTTTTTCATTTTTTATTTTATTTTTTTAAAAATCAATTTGCCTCACAATGAATCTACAGGACATCCCTCCATCTTTTCTTATTTTAGACTTTGAAATCCCATTGATTCTGAAAATGGCCATTTTACCGTTCATTATGTCTGCAATAGGCCTTTCATAATATCCTTGAATTTTTTTTTTTACCCCTTTTACTTCCTTTTTCATTAATCAACTTGTTCTGGTCTATGGTTCAGGTCCGGGAGGATAATTTGCATATAGGTGCCTATGAATGCAATGCGGCCATGGAAGTATGGAATGTAATCCTGTGAACAGGGTAATAATATTCTGTAAAGCGTTTTTGGGCAGTTTAAGCGGAAAAGCGCTATATAAATACCAGATATTATTATTATTAGTAGTAGTAGTAGTAGTATTGTGTAGGCCACATCTTTTTAGTTTAACCCTTCTTCCCTGTAAAAAAAAGCTTTTTTTTCCTGTTAATTAATGGTTGGTTTTATTCTAAGAGAAGCGCTCATTTTTATATCGTAATTAACAACCCATCACCTCTTTCCTCTCTCTCTTTCTATTACTCATGTCTCTTTTCAATGTCTCTTTTTCTGTGTGTCTTTCTGTCTCGGTCATTCCTTCTTTTATATCCCTTTCTTATATCCATAGTCTGCCACCACATTTTTTTTTTCTTTTTTCATTTCTATTTTTCCCATCCACAACACCTTTAATGTTGGTTTTGTATCCACTTTCTCTTCCTATTCCGTGTGTGGCCAGTCAGCGCTGTAAGCGTTTGCGTTGACGAGTCGCCTGTAACTCATAGCACAAATATTTGGTCAGCAAATTACATCTCGTACTGAATTCCCTCCCTTCTAAGCACAACATCATGTGTCAGGCACTGCCAAACCGATAGCACCCTAAAAGATTGGTTAGCGCAGAACCTTAGCTGATTGGTTGAAGAAATGTCAAGACGTCGTTTCTCTTCTCCCCCTTTTTCTTTCGAACTATGTACTTAAGGATATGCACACCCCACTTACAACATAGGGTAAGCTGTTGCATTTAATATGAAACCATTTCTGTCTCACCCCTTCATTTTTTTCTCTTCATATTTTATGTCTTCTCTGGCAGTCATGCATGTCACAGAAAAAATCAGTGTGCCTAGCTAAACTGAGGTAGAATGAATGAGTCAGCCCAATTCAAAATGGCTCAAAAAGTATTTTTCTTTTCAAAGTAAAAGATTCGCTCCAACAGACCAAGAGACTCCATTTCTTGCAATCAATGTCAAAGTTTGATTTAGTACCCCAGTATGTGCATTAATTACAGAAACTAATGTATGTGAAGGCATGTATTTGATTCAGAAAGTACATTTGAAATATCTGCACACAAACATGTTAAACTGTCAACAGTCAAAAGGAAGGGAACAGATTTTTGTGTGAATATTATTATTGGCTCTCAGCAGATATTATTTTATAGAATTTATTTTGCTTAAGTCCTTTCTTTTATCTGACACAAGAAAAATTGTAGGCCTACCTTTTGAGATAAATTGGCTGTCAAGTTTCATGAGGTAACAAATGAACCACATCGACAGATATCTGAATCAGGTATTGTATAATATCTTTCGCAATTTTTTACTAGGTGGAGAAATCTGCCATGACATATTTTTAACTTGTATTGAAGTGGAAATTCTTGCAAGGACGGACCAATAGAATTTGTGAAAATAGAATCCTGCAAAAATGTGAGCTTGTACAGTAATTCAGTGTTTGTGCAATACTTCGCAAGAAAAACTATACATTCAAGTTTTATTCTTTTTCTTTTTCTTCCAAAACCTTCTCATTATTTTCTCTCTCTCTTGTTTTTTTCATAAACCCCAAAATGATGTTTGCCTGATTTCTAAGTTCCTATATACTTGAGCAGACGCATTTATTGATATTAGAAATGACTAAGCAAGAGGGCATATGACAAAAAGACTTAATCAAGCTCTCACTGACATCAGAACTCTCCTTTGTAGCTCCGTCCCTTCAGTCAAATATAAGCTGACGTATAAACATTTCAAGGTCATATCAGAATGCAAAGAATATTCACTTGGTCAAGAGCAAAAAGGCTGTTAGTTCTGTTTTAGAGTATTGGACGTAACATCCTTCTGGGTCTCGCAGAACGATTTGATTTTCTTACTCTTGTATGGAATAATGTTATCCTTGCCTCCATTTTCATTAGGTTTGCCATGCATTTGTCAGCTTTTGGTCGAGATGAATGATTGATATAAATAGAGACAATCGTGATTTCTACATTCAATTTAACATGTTCTGGGTAAAGGAGTGATTTTTTATTTTCACTGTTTATGCTTTTATGGATATTGAGCAAGTCTGGCTCTGACACCTTGAATTTGGAAGAAAGTTCACTGTTTTGTTTTAGATTGTTTAAAGGCAAACAGAGGTAGGTCCAGAGCATGAATGTGTGATACATGGAAATGTAAAAATTGTTTTAGGTATTAATGCTCAAGTTATAGGGTAACAGGTTTTGAAAATTAATACCAATATGTTTGATTTTAATTTTATTGATGTACTGTAGACAGAGCGATTTTCTGACAAAATAAATAATACAAAGCAGAAGCAAAATTCCATTAGTAAGTAATTCCATGCATTGTCATTCATGCATTTCAAAAGTCTGGTTGCACTGTTTCATAATACTGAGAGTATTCAAGCTGGCAGTAAGTGTTTTCTGTACTTCGCTATTAAAAACAAACAGATCATTAAGCCGCCGGATGAGAAAATAAAGAACACCCCTGACCATTTATTTCACTCATTTTTGCAAGAAATAGAAAAAACTTTGAACTATGCGATTAATAAGACATTGATATGATCAATGTCTTACTTAGACATTAAGAAAAAAGATTTGTGGCAACTGTACTTGACAACTACGTTCCACAGAACTTTTGGGGGAAAAATCTCAGTCATCAACGGGTTAAGTATACTTATGTAACCTCTACTGAATAAATGTCACATATTTACAGCTCAAATCACCATTCCTACTGTAAACTGTGTTGACATGTAGGTCACTATGGACTCGTACGAGTGTAGAGTGATAAGTATTAGACATTGAATATGTTTCATCCTCTTTTTGTAGCCTTCAAAAGCCTGTCTCTGCTCATTACCGGCTTAGCCAATTGAACATAAAACATACAAGCTCTCATCCTTTTATTATTATCTATCGTGACATGTAGGTCAGTTTTTCTCTGTGGAATTGGTGAAAATAGACAAATATGAAATGTACTGTCACTTGTGCTAGCATCCTGATTTGATTTTTCAAGCCTTTCTACAGCTCATCATGTAAGGATTATTTATCTAGTCAGACACTAAGCTCACGTAAGAAATGGGAATTTGATATCCAGTATTATCTCAATAATTTGTTTTTTTATCGAAGATGCAAAGATAAAGAAGTACATTGTCTCATTTTCTGTCTTATAATTTTTCCCCTATATATTTTGGGCTTCTTATTTAGGCACAGTACATGTATATGGGGGGAAAGTGTCAGGAACAAAAACAGACACAGTTAGATGCTCATTTAGAAACATTTTAAACTCAAGTGTTGATATCTCATTGGCAGATATGGTGCTTTAATTAGTTTGATTAGCAATGGTCTCATTAGCCACAGCCGAAACTGCGAAATGCAATGCAATAAATAACAATAGGGTGCACTACAGCCCTGCTGGAAGGAACAGAGTGTCCCGTAGTGTGAAACACAATGTAAACCACACTGTGAACACATTGTGAACATATTGTGACCACACTGTGAACGCATTGTGAACATATTGTGAACACACTGTGAACACAGTATGAAATCATCTTCACACTGTTAAATTTGAGCGTTTGAACACTGTGAACCACATTTTCACATTGTGAGAGGGTACATTTACAGTGTGAGACCGAATGCCATCCTGTGAACACTGTGGGAACCCATATCACAGTGTGAAAACATCACCACACTGTTTAATTCGAGCATTTCAACATAGTCGACTATGTGAACACGTAGATATGGTCAGCAAGGCCTGCGATGATCATGTTTGAGTTCTCTATAGCAAGACATTAGACATTGTATATTTTACATTTATAATTTAATAAAAAAAATGATACCATTGTCAGGATTTCAATAGGAAATGTTTCACTCATGGGTGTGTACGTATGTGCATTTGCTGCCATATAGGAAAGTCACCAATAGGGCACTCTTTAAAAATGGCAAGTAAAAATTGAGTATTTGAGAGGTATTTCCTTTCCCTGCCACCTTATTCGGGCTCTTGAATGCCACAGTTGTCATAATGTTTCCTTAATATCAGTAGTGAGTATCTTGTCCCCACCATAGAGAGCAAAGTACATGAACTTTGGATAATGTCGCTGCGACAGGAATGCTGGAAGAGAGAGAGAGAAATGATGAAGATAAGATCAAGGGATGTTATATGATGGTGACTGGCAATGGATCATGGAGAGAGTCAGAAAGGCGTTAATTCGTCTACTCTGATGTAGAGTTAGCGACCTTATGGCTCTGATGGGGACAAGATATCATTGGGGGCCATGGTAGAGCAACTGCTTTTTTCAAAACCGCAAAGTCCCCTGAATACTTTTTGCAATATTATAAGGAATAATCATTTCCTTCGTCTCCACTTTCTACTTGGGCAGATGCACCATCTAAATTATCTACAAAAGTGGATTTGGTTTATTATCATCCTTCATAATTTTGCTTTAAGAAATCGTGAAATAAATAATGCATACGATGAAAGTTAATTGCAGTATCAAGGAATTGTCAAATCTAAATCCCAAAGGTTGATTTCAAATAGATAATCATATCTTGTGTAATATGGAATCGGCTTCAAATGAAAGATCAAAATGATAATCGCGTGTAAGATGGACTTGATGCTGTTAAATATAATACTGTTAAGAGTGGACATTTTCACACCATTAAATTTCTTCAAATCTTGAAAGAATTTTGATTAATTTGCCTTCATTTAAGATAAATTCTTTTTAAAAATCCCAGGCCCTTTTCAAGGACTTTTATCAATTTCCTACCATGCATGTTGAATTAATTTCGGAAGAGCAATTCACATACATTTCATTCATTTGGATAAAGAAATAAGACCAGTTTGTGAATATTGTAGTAGGATAATTGATTGTAATTATAATGAAGTGTAAAGTAGCTCTTAAATGAAATTATGTACACAGCGCATTTGAACATTATAATGGAAAATGCGCTGTACAAATTACAAATACATTATTATTATTATTATTATTATTATTATTATAATGGTATTAAAAAATCTTAATAGTGTTTCCTTTTGCTGTATATTTTTTCAATTAATTCTTTTTTCTTCAACTCTTTGCGTAAATTCAATGGTAATGATGAATTTTCTATTCAATTCTGGTGCTTGAAGAATTCAAACTGTTGGCTTGCGTGTTAGATTGATTTCCAGTTATTACGCCACACCAGACCCTTTCATATATTTTTTCAATAAAAATAGCAAAATCTACTTTTTTTTTAGCCACAAATAAGTATGGAATGCAAGGGTTAATAGAAACCCAATCATGTTCCTTCAATTCACTTAGAAACCCTTTTCCTACTCCTAAAGGAAGTTGGTCGACAATAGGAAGTGGTATTGTAGCATGCATAATTCTTATCCAATTATCCGAGCCTAATGTTGGTAAACTCGCCATTCAATCGTCCTCTCTTGTTAAATTCGCTGCAAGTTTCTCCAAGGAGCTGTTGGCCATTCACAACTCGACAGACTCGATGGATAATTAGCGCTAGTCTGAGCTCCGTTCAGTTAGATCATGTGAATTAGTTTAGAGGAACCTTGTCTAGGTTTTGATGAGGACCTTGACTTTGATAGAGTAAGGATGTTGCACTTTCTTCAAGTCTTTCCAAGCGTTTTTTCCCATAGTGGGTTTTTGTATCGATCAAAATATGGCACGTAAAATAGAAATATAGTGAATCATTGTAAAAAAAATACAATTATGACTGTGTGCCCTCTATAGATATATTCTATTTAGCAACTCCCTGAAATTCCCATATGTGGTTGTGAAAATACGCTCTAATTTGGTTCTCATATTAGAAGAGAATTTTTTTACAGTCCAAGTTCCTCTTTGTTACTTTTTGAGGATTTTAAAGATTTAATATTCTTGATTATTCAATTGACATTGAAAGATAGACCTCTAAATCAAATTGGACTTTTCACCATATCGAATTTACCCCGATGAATGGACTCAACTAGCAAATGTGTTGTTTTTTTCTTCTTCTTCTTTTATTGGTTTATTTTTAAGGTCTGTACCCACATTATGTTAACTTCTTGGACTTTTAAAAATTGTATTTAAAGTCAGATACGGCTTTGTTTAAAAAAAAAAGGTTGCTTCAAAGAAAGAATTCCTGATATTCATTAAATATGATAAAGATTACTTAATATAGTGCAGTGTATTATAATAAGAGGAAGAAAGGAGAAACAATATGAAGGGGGCAACAGAAAGAAAAATAAAAATAAATATTCTTGATTTGTCATTCATATTACAATTAGCAAAACCTTGAGAGGACTATTTTGATATGAATTTAAATGTAAATCTAAAATCAAAGATTTGTAAGATTTTTTTGTCATTAATTATTAATAAAAGACTAAATTCAAATCTTGAAGAGTTTTCTCTGAATAAACCATTAACACTGGAAACCCAAACCATAGAGTGTAGTAGAAGTAATACTAAGTATATTCTGTAAGATAACTGTTTATTACAAGGTCACTTACCTGCTGAAAAGCGCTGTCAAGTTCATACTTGTAAAATTGAACTCTGGTGTACTCTAGGCCGCAAGAAACCAAACATCAAATGAGCAAGGCCAACTAGGAACCGAGTCGGATCTGACAGTAGCATATCCATTGTCCAGTAGACATTTTATGTTCCTAAGATTGACAGGGTTTTCATCGTGCTGTCCGAAAAAATCAATCTAATTCTATCGCCGGTACCCAAGCGACGGCAGAGCAAGTGCGACAACCTCCCTCTGTTGAGCCGAAATCAGATAAGGAGACGCAAGATATGAAAACAGGCAGATAAAGTGAGGAAAAATTGCAAATAAAACAAAAAGCGGAATAAAAATGACATATGCTAAGACAAATTTGGGTGAAGCTCTTCTGGTTGGGTGTAACACTTACAATCTTAATGTTTTCTATTGAAGTAGACTTTGTCACCATTTATAAATTGAGATATATGATGTGTAAAGTATTGAATTCACCTCGATGTATCTGCTAATGATTACAATATTCAACAAATGGGGGGAAAAAAATCATAAACGGTGCCTGAAATTCAGAATATAAGTAATGTACTTTCAGAGCACAATTTCACATTTTTGTGGGTGGTATAGGATGACACAATTGTATTTCATTTTTAATATCATATAGTTGGAATTAAAGACAGTGTGGTCTTTCTGACACCTGTTGAATAATATATTCCCTTATTTTTAAGTTTTGTGAAGTTACAGGAGTGTATTTTGTCACTTTAAATGATTATTTATGCTTAGGATGCTGAAAAGTGAAATAGTAGTTTACTTTAGAGATTTACCCCAGTCAGAAGAGAGAAATGAGACTCCCAAAATGACATTACATTGAATAGGGAGCATTGGGTTAATTAACAGTTTAGTTTGGAGTTGGTTTAGTGGTATAATTGGGGTCGCTGTGCTATCAGCCTGAGATGTGTAAGTAGTCAAATTCTCATCTTCTCTTTCTCCGTTTCTCTCTCTCTCTCTCTCTCTCTCTCTCTCTTTCTCTCTCCCTCTCTCTCTTTCTCTGTCACTCTATCTCTCCCTTTCTCTCTCCCTCTCTGAAATATGAAGTTATAATCATGTTTTACAAACATTTTGTTTCATAGGAGAGTGGAAAAGATTTTTGTAAAGTGTGGAGCAGTGGAAAGAAGAAAAAAAAAGTAACAAGAACGTTGTTTTGCTATGTTCAAAAGAAAAATTAGGGCATAGAAATCTAACAACAATAAAAAATGTATCGAGTCTAATGAAAACAATTTTGTACAATTTGAATTTGTATTGTTATTGTTTCAATTTCTAATTGTATTATTTCTATTTAAAATTCAATTTTTAGAAACATCCAGGGGGCAGTCTTTCATGTAGGCTGCCGCTTGTATTTTTTATTTTTATTTTTATTTTTTGTAAATTATGTGCTTTATAATTATGAAATATAGGCTACTCGTTAAATCTCACTGATATTCAATTTACAGTGTGTTCATATCAACCCTTGATCTAACCCCTAATTTGAACTTACATGAACTGCAAAGTCTCAAGAAAGAAACTTGATCCTGTCGTGGAAAAGAGGGGAAAATGAAGTGCACTTGACTTTGTAACAGGAAGCCCAACCTTGAACCCGACTGGCCTTACAAATGACACGAAATAACAAGTGCAACAACCCAGCCACTGCCATGCCTAGTGTTGGTTCGTAATAGACAAACGCGATAACACACTCCACGTGAAGTTTCCCCACGCAACTACCCAAGCGTACGTCCAAGTCGTCGTCTGCTGCGGCGGAGTACTATATGAGCCCCCCTTTCAGTCATTGGTCATCCAACATCACTTTTGGCCTCTCTTTCCCCCCTTGTCCCCCTCTCTCGCTCACACCTTCTCCCTCAATCCAGTGTGGCAGAGTATGTGAATACTACTTTACCAGTCAGCCAGTGAACTTTTATCTTGTATGACTATCTATCTCTTTCTTTTTACTGCTCCTTCTCTATTAATATCTCTCTGTCTCTCTTTCTTTCTCTCTTTTATTCTGTCTCCCTCTCTGCCCCTATCTCTCTCTCTCTCTCTCTCTCTTTCACTCTTTCTCTGTCTCTCTCACATGCCCTACCATGCTGGCAATGACACTATACTCTTGTAACACAGGATTTTTCTCTAATCTGTGACCGCGTCCATCAACACTCGGATATACTCAGAATTTTCAAGGTCGTTTTGTTAGGATCTTTCATTCAACGTTTGTCACTGGCAGTTGAACACCAGCCTGACGAGCAGCCAGCGAGGGATGATTGTATACCAACCGGTGCCTGTAGCTGGGTAAAACAAATGGATTAATTCCTTGGTGATAATAGGAGCGAATCACACTGGTGGTGGTATTAACATCGTCTGGTAGGCAAGGCCTCCCCTATAGTGCGTTCCATCCACGTGGATATGGGTGTGACATAACCTCGGCATAGTAAACAAAAGCGATGTTTCGTGAGACGTGAGAGATTACCCCCTCGGTTGTTGTCTTCTTGGGCATGTGGAAGTGGCATCATCCCGTTTCCTTTTCGCTCCCTACCAAACACTACCAGCGACTCATTAGTGCTTTTGTTGGCTGTCAGCAGGAATGTTCCCTTTCTAGTGTGTGTGTGATTATGACCTGGGAGCTTTGAATAGGCCGAGAGGAAAGGGGGGAAAAGCTTGCGCCTCAGGGGGATTGTGGGACACGTGCGGAATAAGTTTTGTGGGGATTGTCGTCCCAAGCCATTGATCGATGATCCCTCGTTACTACCGAAGTGACGGTGCAGTGGTGAGGATGAAGACCTACTTGCACGCAGGTAATGTGATAACAGATTGGCCTATCATATTAACCACTCCTCCTTATTCTTTCTGTCTCTCTCTGTCTCTCCCTCTCCTTTTTTTTTCGTGACAAGGAAGGGGATGGCCCCATGGCAAGGTTGCCTTTGATAAAAACGAACAAGAAATTTTTATTTCTGAGCAAACTAACAATTAAAATATCAAGATGGAGTTTGGAATCAAAGCAGAAATGCTATTCTCATATTTAGCATCTTTATATCAAATCAATCTGAAGGCTCTGTGTTCAACACTCCAAACAAAGTTAAAGACACCAATGCCTCTCTTCTCATGCCCTAGGATCGGCTATTAGATGTCGTGAAGGGCAACAACCTTCATCCTAAATTTTCTAATGCCATAATGTGCTATTTAATGTACAGGTGCAAGGCTAAGCATGTCCGCTTACTGGACATTTGATTGCATTTGTCAATCACATTCCAAATAAAACTAAAATAGGGGTTGAGTTTGCTTGCCCAATTTCACCAGTGAGTGATTATTGTAAATTACATGGTACGCTGAATATCTTGTTGCCCCTGGGGCAAGTGAAGCAGGTGTTATCTAAATGGTATTTGCTTTACTTAAATCAATAGTGTTTCTCTGTGCTTTTATTGTATAGCTTATGTTAAATACTGCTTCACAAAGCGGTACAGACTTGGGACATTATAAGAAATGTTACAAGCAAATTAACATTTGTTTGAAAAAAATCAACTTCAAAATGAGAAATATTTATTTATTCTGAAACTATTTTAGTAATGTCCAAAGTACAAGTTGTATATCTTAAGGTATTACTAAGAATTTTTTTTTGTTGAGCATATTTCATAAGCTTTTGATGTTTCTGAATCCACAACAAAGTTGATATATCAAACAATTTAAATTGTTTGAGGATATCTCAAGGGTAAATTGCTAAATAAATGTATATTGGTAGGAATAGGAATCCTTAGAAAGGAATACAGAAAATACCTCTTTAATATTTTGGAGCAGTGATTTGTGTATCATTCTAGCAAAATGACTGTGAATAAATTGGCGTATGCTTCAAGCAGTTAAAGAAAATATTAGCAAAATATGTTATGTGGTTTTTCCGGTGCATTACAGATGTTATGGTATGAATAATTTGTACTCATTTATTATGCGCAAACCTCTTCTTGGATTATTGGATTAAACCAGAAATATATTTCACATTTTGGATTTGAGGATCATAAAAATAATTATTAATGGTATTCATTATACTATCAAAAAGCCTTCAACATTCAAAGCGAACATCTTAGAAGATTGATGTGTTTAAAAACATAGTAATGGAAATGTAATTTGTATCGTAAACTAGGAAAGAAAGAAAATTAAGAAAAACTTCACAAAAAACTCAAACTACAGTTATCACAGATTAAGACAAATTCAAATTAATAGTAATGGAGTTTAGAGATGGATTGTATAAAATATTTTTATGGCAATTTCTAAATGTGATTACATTAAATTTTTTTTCCTTCTTTTTAAAACATTTTTTTTTTTGTGACGATAGAGTGGTTGGTTCTTAAAATTGAAATCTTGTTCTTTGAATATATTATGCACCAATATACCCAAAATTACTACTGCTTGTCCTACGCTGATTTAAAAAAACAAATTATGATTCAATTTCTAATTAGATTTATTTGTGATAGTTATGACAATATAAATAATAATAATAATAAAAACAATTTATGAATTGCATAAATAAGTTTAAAATTTGTGTAATTATTGTATGTATGCAAATATTATGCTGAAATTAAAATACATTACATGAAACAGAATCCTCACCCTGTTTTTATTTTGGGGTGTTTTTTTTGGGGGGGTAGAAATGGTTTGAATATTAGTTATGGATTTTTTTTTTTTTTTTTTTTTTTTCCCCTTCATTCTTAAGGAACTATATGTGCTGAAGAAAAGGGTGTGTTTTGGCGTAAATAGAAATCCCTTTCAACATTTAAAATCTTCTCTCTTACTGGAGGTCAATTTTACAATTAGTTAAATTCCTGTTGAAGGTTGAGATAAAACCATCATAACAAAATATATATGGACTACTGTCATACTTACATGAGCACGGAAAATGGATATCAATGCCCTCAAATCTGTTAGAATTGCCCTACTATTCTTGTATTGTAGTTCAACAAAAAGGGAGATTAAAACTTGAGCCAAATGTTTAATGCAGCTTGGATGATGAGCATACCTAAATCTCTTTTTAATCTTTGTATGGTAATTGTGGCTTCTTATGAAGCTAAAAACATATATCGAGACTTAATTCAGTTGGGTTAGGCAGGATGGGCATTAGGAAAGACAGTGAAAAATGGGAAATTCATTTCCCCCTAAGTTCCAAGTATTTGTATCTATTTTTGAATGTTTTATTGACAGGTAAAGTGAACAAAAGATGTAATATAACAATTTGAAATTGATGACAATCCATTCTTAGCATTTTATTTGAAACCATTCTCAATAAAGATGACTCATGTTACAAAAGCGTAAAGTAAATACTGCCATTGATATAGTCACAAGCTACTCAAAAGATTTGACAAAAAAGATGTATCGTATATATACCATGCGTAACTAAAACTTTGTAAAAAGACGTGCCCAAAATTCGGCCATTAAATTGAACTTTCTCAATAACCTTCTTTTGTTTTTAATTATTGTAAGTGCAAGTGGGGTTATATGTTGCAATAGCTTAATATCTTAATTTATTTTGCAAATATATATATTTAAATGCTTACTTATTTTCTTCTAGCAGTTTTCATTTTGTCCTCCCCTCCCCCTAAAAAAAATAAAAAAAGCAAACCACTATATTTAACATATTCAAGATTAATATTCGGAACCATATTGAAAATATATCATCTTTCTTCTTCTTCTTTATTCACAAATAAGCAGTGCCTTTTCATGATAATAAGAATTAATATAAAATTGATCACAACAAATTGCAGGGTATTATTACATCCCAGTCATTAAAATTATAGTTTACTTTTATGGCATTTGGTGACAAGTTTTCTAACATAGCTTTTCCTTTGCCATCTTATGAATGGGGTCAGATTGATGGGGTCATATGGAAAGGGAAGGGTAATTGCAATAATTCAATTGTCTAGGATAATGTCTTTTCATGAAACTGTTTTGTACGAGAGCAAATAGGTGTTAATGATCAAACCGTACACCCATTCTGATGGACAGTAGTGAACTGACCCTAGTTTGTAGGCACGAAACCCATGTCCGTACCATGGTGCTTAATGCAGAGTCTGGTTCTACAAGACTACAATAGGCTTTGTAGCTTTCCTGGTATTCATACTGACTGTGTAAATCTTGATTAGTCCCCCCCCCCCCCCCCCCCCCGAGATGTGATATAATTTGTTCAAATATCTGATAAGAGTCCAGATATTATTATTTTTTTTTTTTTCAATTTTTTTTTTAAACACTTTAAGGTAAAATAATGTGTCTTGAATTAAGACTATGTCAGTTTTTGACTGGTTATATGCCCTGTCTATGGAGCAGCTTCTATAGTATGCAGGTTTGTAATTAATACCCTGTCTGATATGTTTTACCTGCAAACTTATGCTATTGTCGCACTGAAGTAGTTCTCAAAGCGTTTTTGCCTATTCTTTAAAGCTGGTATATAGTTTGTAAATATATATGCCGGTATTCTCAAAGGGTGACTGAACTTAAGTAGGTCTACCTAGTAGAAGTAGGTAGCTAGCTATTATCTCGAACGCTCTCAAACAGTAGGTACATGTAGCTATTGTCTCGAAATCTCTCGAACAATAGCACAACGTATTTATTAGGCCTACTAACTCTTGTCACCCTTGAGGAATACTGGCTAATATCTTTCAAATTTTGAATTTACTTTGGGACTGTATGGAAAAATTTTATGATAAAACACATATCACTTGAAAAATGAGATCTAACAAATAATTACAAATGTGCATAATATTAATGTAAAATTAATGTCTTTTATTTAAAAAAAACAAAACAGACAATGATCTTTTGAGATCTATAGTGTGACATTGGCATATATCCGAGTCTACTGAAGTCATTTGTTGTCAATGTTTGTTTGCTGACCTGTCTCAGGAGTTCAAATATCTTTTAGTCAATATGGATGTTTTGTTTTGTTCTTGTCTATGATTGTATACATCGTTATTTATATTTTTATTATACCATTCATGAAAAAATGCCAACAACATACATCTGTTTTTATGATTTCCAGTATTTTTGTTTTTCTTCTTCTTCTGTTTTTTCAATAAAATCATTCGTCTAGATTTTGCTACATACAATTTTGCACTTCTTTTTAATAGTGTATTATTTGTATCCAAAATGAAGTAATCAAAGAGTTACCAAGAAAGTTGAATTTAAACACATTTTAATGTTCATTTTCAATTTCTACTTATGCTTAAACAGTAGGAACTATTCCATTTATTTGTATTAAATTCAATAGATATGTGAACAGGCATGGAATACTTCCTGGTGGTGGGCTACTGTTTAAGCATGAGTTGCAAACATTCACATAACATTTAGTTTGTGGTCTCTTCGAATCTTCTAATTTAATGTATCCAGATTTTACACTTATAGTTTTAGGTATTCTCTTTATCCACAGAATGAACCAGACACTATTATTTTTTTCAAATGAATATTTCAATATTTTGACACTTGCTGTTTTTCTCATGATCGTGGTTTAACTTTGATAAGTTGATATGATATTAACATCTTTTAGAATATATGTTTTGTAATGAGCTTATCTTTTAATGGGCTTATATGTCTGTTTTTTGTTATCAATTTTCAGATGAACTGAATGAGCTGATAAAGTGCATGGTATGTGGGGACACATCAACCGGATTTCACTATGGCATACATTCATGTGAAGGCTGTAAGGTAAGAATACATAGTCTTTAAAGGGAATCTTGTGTAGTGCGAAAGGAGAACCATGGGTCAACAAAGTAATTGTAAGCTTTCAAATTATTTTCAAGCTATTTAGGAAGAATTTTGAAGTAAAAAGTTCCACTGAAAAGGATTGCTCTTCAAATGCCCTCATAGTGATAATATGACATAAAAAGCTGATATGTTCGGGTCCCAAACATGCGAGGACATGTACATGTAGTCCCAGAGGCGGCGGAACGAATTTGAAAGTGGGGGCTCACAATGGAAAAGGGGCACTTTTTCTGAAAAAGGTGCACTTGAGGCCAGAGATAAATATTCAGATAGGTAGAGGGGTGCAGAAAATTTGCCTTTGAGTTTGGTGCCTTTAAAAATTATAATGACTTTGTACTTTATTAATGATAAACAAAAGGAATACGATTTTGAGATAATTGTTTATTATAGACCCTATTTAGTATCTGCAAGCACGAAGCGCGAGCTGAAATTTTTTAGCTAAAATTTGAGTTAATTGTGCATTATAAAACATATTTAGTATCTGCGAGCGCAAAGCGCGAGCCGAAAATTTGAGCTCAAATTGGTGTTAATTGTGCATTATATACCCCATTAAAAATCCGTAATTGCGAAGCTCGAGTTTTTGAGCTCAAAATTTGAGTTAATTGTGCATTATAGACCCTATTTAGTATCTGCGAGCGCAAAGCGCGAGCCGAAAATTTGGGTTTTAAAAGACATATGGAGTACCAAAGGGCACTTTTTTGTATTAAAAGTGCCCCTTTTAAAAATAAAAATGGCATTTTATTAGCTAAGAAAAGGGGCACTTTTTAGTCATGAAAAGGGGCACTTTTAGGGTGGATGAAAAAGTGGGGGGTCACAGTGCCCCCCCCCCCCCTGCCCCCCTGGTTCCGCCGCCTCTGCGTAGTCCCATACATACATTTTTGTGTGCAGTGCATGTTACTCTCAGAAGAATTTGGTAAATTTCTTATCTTTTTCTGGATTCCAAAACCTCACATCAATAAATAATTCATAGGTGCATTGTTATCAATATTTTTGGGGGAGGGGGGGGAGGGGGTCCCTGATCCACCAAATAGCATGCTTTTTTTAGCTCGAGCTAGTGCAGCAGTGCCTACTCTGTTCTTTCTGGTATAACAAGGGATGTCTCTATTCTGGCCTGTCATGCATGTCAAGGTCATCAGTTATGCATGTAAATGCATTGCTTGGAATTGATTAATTATTATAGTGAATTTACACCCTTTCTTTTTAACATAATTTTCACTCTGTAGATTTGTGGTTTGCTTGCTTGCTTGTTTATGTAAGATTATAAACCAAGGTTTATGGTTAACACCTTGACTGTCTCCTGGACAATTCTATACATTACCTTCCACGTAATAACTCTTTGTTACGATATTATAAGGTTTTCAATATAATTTAGTAAAGAGTACTCTTATTTCATGAACAAACGAATGGTTACATGAATTTAAATGAATGTTTATCTGTATTGATATCGCATCACAAAGTATTAAACAAGTTAAATACATTATTCATTTTCAATGTCTGTCTGAATTAAATTCTAGTATTCCCCGAAACACTCCTATCTTAAAGCTTTTAGATTGAAAAAGTTAAATGATACAATATCAGAATATAATGGACAAGATTTACTTTGAGATTGATTTATCTGAATCTGAAATAAAGCATTATTACCTGTATGTCAATCCCAAGAGATTATGCTAGTATTGTGATTGACCTTTAAACTATAAATACCATAAATCTCTCTCAAGTTCAACCTTCAGCTATAGGAAAACATTTGTGGAGTTAACTAACCAGACAAAGGATGTAATTGGTGATATAAGAGGCAAAAGGGCTTTAGCTCAATGTGAAAAGATGCAATTTAATTCCCATTTAGCACTTAGCAGATCAGCACTATGTCAAAAGGGCATAAACCCAATGGGGGGGGGTTCAGTTATTTACACCATTGTATTCATCTTAACATGCTTATTTGAAATTATGTACTTGATTTTTCAAAATACAATGTATACACCTATGAAGATAATTATGAATCCCATCAATATTTGTGCTGCATAATTGTTGAGCGCTCATATACTTCTGATCAGGAGGTATTAGGTGCTATATAGGCAAGGCTAAATATTATTATCTATTGAGTAAAACGTAGTAACTTCACAGCCTTGTAAAGGCCTGTGTCTCGGAAAGCTCAAAAACAGATAAGACCTATTTTGCATAAGGCTGATGATATTTCTATAAGCACACTGGTATTGTTTGAATGTTAGAAATAGCAAGGTCATGGTAGAGCCTGGATGTATTAAGGTAACTTACTTTAAAACCCAGTATCCTGGCCATGTTTACCTTTATAATCCCGGCAACAATCTTATCCCGGTCTTCTTCTAGTTAACTTAAAAAACCGAGAAGGAAATCGGTGGATTCACTCTCCAAGCGATACTTTATCCCCCATTCTTACCTGTCGCTATGTCAGATTTCAGGTGACTTTATTCTTTCAACACCTCCTTAGAAGCCCTCTTCACATTGGTAGAAGAGGATGGGGGTCTTCTGGTTTGGTTCCTCCCAACAATCATGTTCACATTGCCAAGAAATGATGGGTATTTTGATTAAGGTTTGACCTGCAACATTGACCCTTTTCACATTGCTAACAGTCAGCAATAAGATGGTTTTATTATTTATAGAGAACATTATGATATACAGTCTGTGTCAAAAAGAATGGTACAGTCGAGGAAAAAATCATTTAGGTATAAAATCTTTTAAAATGTTATGTATATATGGTATCAAATTAAAGCCAATATATTTTTCTTGCTGATGCAATTTATTTCAAATAATTTGTTTTTGTAGAACAAATGATATGCTAATTTCTGTGTGAAGACTTGGGAATTAACTCAGCGCAAACCTATTGTTCTTTTTGGTTCATTATGGCGGCTTATGTTCGAAACCTACACAAAGGCATGGCACGGCTTGCGCAAAATGAATTTTTATTGATTATAGAAAACTAATCATATCTTAAAATCTACCAAATGGGATGAAAAAAATTACAGAAGAAAGCTTATTGTTCCTGCTTTATGGAAATATATACCAAGCATTATTAATTTGTGACTACCCTTCATATATTAAAAAAATGTTTCCCAACTGTACCATTCTATTTGACACATACTGTATAACTCTGGTGTACAAATCTAAATCAGAGCTAAAGCAAAACTTCTTTTATCAAAGTTCCTTCACCTAATGTATTTCATTTACAGTCTACTCAATAATACCATGATTTTTCATGTATAAAGACCTTGATGTGTTTTTGTGTTTCAATAGAAAGTACTGTTATTATTTTTGTCATTGTCATTAATACATTCGCTTTGGGAACAAAGTGCAGGGTCTATGCAACCTTTTTGGTCCGCACTTTATACATACTAACCTTGTTCACATTGCTCGAAAAGTTCTGGTTGTCAATTGCTCAAACAGTTGCAAGGCCAGCAACATGACGGCCAGTGTTTGGGGACTGAATAATGTTAATAAGAAAGGATGTATATTTATTGAGCTGTTCACCTTGCTATCATTTAGACATTTCTAATAGTGGCAACTTTCATGATTCTGTTTTCTGAACATCGATGCTGTTGAACATTTATGCTAAATATATCTTTTTTCTTTTTTTTTTTAGTATGTGAAAGAATTTTCTGACGTTTATCGTGTAATATTGGAGATAACATTCAATATATCACATGGAATACAGATTGAACTTTTCTCTAGAGAAACCCTTCTTTTCAAACTAAAAGATATAATTTATGTAAATTGACATATGAATAATACGTCAATATAAGAATAAGCTTTCAATTTGACAATAATTCTATACTACATTGAGCCTCGATCAAGGGGTTATTTGTAGAAACCGATTCCTTTTTAGTGCAGTTCTATGAATATATTGATGAAATTGTAGAAGGAATAGTCAATATGCCACATAAAAACAAGGAAGAAGAAAGTCAGAGACCTGTGGATGTGAATCAAGGAGTAGCAGCCGAGATGCCACGGATGTCGATATCACGACAGCGGCGGGGAGAAAAGGAAAATTTCAATGGAAACAAGATACAGAAAGAAAAGAGGGAAGGTGGAAAACATTCAGCGAAGTTCAATTTGGCATCACATACAAGCACCTCTCGCATTACCCTCTCACCCACTCATGGAGGGTGCCTCTTGCGGAGTTCTCAACCGAAATCGAGTTGTACATTCCATTTCCCTTCCGTGACGCGAGTTCCTTCCCCTCGCTCAAATTCGCTAATCTGTGAGCGGGAGCATCAATTAGTTTATCTGACAGTGGTCAGGGGATGTGTGAGCAAGGGGCAAGATGGAAAACTTCTCTTAATCTTTAAGAAATCTTTGAGAATTGGATTAGGGGATAGGCAAGGGTGTTAATGAGTGGATTAACATCTGAGCTCCAAAAAGGCATTAACTTGTAATATTTAATATAGACTCTGTGCCTTTCTGTCGCAGATTAGATGGAGTGACCTGTTTGAACTATGACATACTTCACAGATGTCGAAGTTACAGTTGAAGTTACAGTCCAATGTATATCTGTACTTGAACACACCGGTTCAAGCAAAATTATAATTTTCCCTATTGAAATGGAGTTTTCTTTATCAAAATTCCATACTTGAAATCTGGCAAAGAAAACTAATAACATTTGTATAAATAGCTCAAACATGTAAATTTCGAAAGAAAAAAAAATAGATTTCATGAAGAAAACACCTGCTTATTTCTTACTCTGGGGTTGAACTTTGATTTCTAACAAGAATTATTAATTGACTTATGATTGAATGATGTTTCGTTGTACAAAAAAGTGTCATAACTTATCGATGACCATGGTTTTTTTTTTCGTAGCCTAGAAATGTTTTCATAATTTTTTTTGTTCAATATGAGAAAGATATGGTAGCTTGAGGTTCCTACAGGAATAAATATAGTACTCTTTAGACATACTTTTCTCGAGGAAAGTGGTGGTACAGGCCTTAAATTTCGTCGGTTTTAGGGCAAGGCTATTTTTTTTTCAAAGGACAACTTTTTTTAAAGCACAGTACAAATGCAGATATCTAAAAAGGGCACCAAAATCTCCAAGGCCAAACTGGGAATTTTGAAGGGGCACTCGGGCCAGTAAGGGGTTATTGTGGGCCATGGCCTCCATGGCCTTCAATTGATTTTAGCCAAGGTGGTAAGATTATGTTCTTCATTGTATATGGACTAACTAACTGCGCAGTTCTCTAAGTGGCTGCCCAGTCGTAAAAAATGGACATGATCCAAACTTGTCTCAAGTTCAGTCCTAGCATCCTTCAAGACTCATCAGTAGTGCCAGTCATGATTCCTGTAAATGTCTGTGTACATTTCCAAAGTGTTAAATACATTCAGTATGTTACCTTAATTGGCATTCACCTTCATTTTCAATCCTCACACTTTGGGAGACACCTCAAAATAAATGGCTGCTGACAGAGTTATCCTCTCTCTGTCACGTTGAATTGTTGACGCAAAAATGAGAAGCGTCATCCCAGGATTAGAAAATACTGATCTTCGGGATTAGCAGCGGCCAAATCGCAATCTCGGAGGAAGAGCATCGAAGGACGCTGGAAGTTCAAACGTGGGACAATTACAGGAAGCTGGTTTTCACACCCGCAGATCATCGAGCTTCGTTTCTTGCCGGTTTAGAAGAATCCCTCCGAGGTGAAGGATTGTTTAAAAGAATGCGCACGAGAAGCAGAGGGATACTGATAAAGATCACATCTTTTCTATTTCAATTTTCCAAGTTCGTGTTAATGTGGTATTGTGAAAGTGACAAGTGGAAGTATGTAGGAGGTTAGGGAGTGATAGATTGTCTTGTTATGTAAAGAAGAAAGATAATGTCTGATGAAACCCATAGCCATGTCAAACTTTCCCAAGCTTATGGAACATTGATTGTGAACTTGATGCCTGGCTATAGTATTAGTACGTCATCCTTTTGTTTTAAAATAAAAATGGGTCCATGTATTCCCCAGACTCTTTGCTTTGGGAGATGCCAGACCCAATGAAATTACGGATATGTATTCTTAAATTTTCATTTTAAGTTAATTTATCGCTGGTTTTTCCTTCTGGTATATCCCCAGAGGCTAATTTTACCCTTACGTCAGTTTGCGAAACCAGAAATGGATATGCTGGTAGAGTAACACAGAAGAAGTTAAGAATGATGAACATTTTTATTGCCAAAGTGTAGGTTGAGGTTTATGATTGAAGAGTACACTTTCTAATTCTATGTTTCTGGTTTAAATGATATTTTCTTCTCTCTTGGAACACTTATTAGTATTCTTTCTTTCCTCTTCCACAAATTACATGAATATTTTAAGTGTTATGTCTTTAACCCCCCCCCCCCTCTCTCTCTCTCTCTCTCTCTCTCTTTCTCTCTTTTCTTTTCTTTTTCTCATAATTATCTTCTTTTTAAATCTTTTGTTGGTATGAGGATTAATTTGGCAAGATTTCTTAAGTTATATGACTATTATGTATTCATTGCCAAAACGTCTTCTCTCAATCTCTTTTCTTCCCCCCCCCCTTTTTTTTTGTAGTGTATGTGGTTTTTATGATCTTTTTATGATCTTTCAATTATAAAAAATTGTAATAATATTTCTCAAATAGTATGTTTAAAGCTAAAAGAATGAATTTTATTTGATTTGACTACAGGGTTTCTTCAGGCGGAGTCTTAACCAGCACGAATCGTACACATGTTCAAACAACGGGCAATGTGAAATCTCCCTCTACACAAGAAATCAATGTCAGCTCTGTAGATGGAAGAAGTGCTTGGGTGTTGGCATGTCAAAAGATGGTAAGTATATCCCTCACACATTCATTACTCTCCCTCTCATCCATTCTTTATCCTCCATCACAACCACCTGTGCTTGTGGTGTGTGGTTCTTTTGGATGGAAGATAAAAACCTCATTTTATCTCTTTATATCATCCGTATCTTGACAATTTCCCCCACAGTCAACTACTTCCCCCTCAGAAATAAGGTTAGGTGTAGAGTTAGGGGGTAGATTTTTGAGAGGGGGTGATTGTCCAGGAGGTAGTTGTCCTTGAACCTACAGTCTATCTTTAAAAAAATGTTACAGTCGGGGGGAAAATCATTTAGGTGTGATATCTTTGCATATAATGTGTGTTTGCGGTATCAAATTAAAGCCAAAAGATTTTTCTTGGTGATGCGCTTTGTTCTGTATAATTTGCTTTCGTAAAACAAAAGTTATGCTAAGTTTTGTGCCACGAGGAACAAATCAAAATTACGCACGTCTATTGTTCTGGAGCGCCGAATTCATGATCATTATGCGAAATCATACACAAAGGCATGGGACGGCGTTCGAAAAATAGATTTTTTTTTTTATTTGTAGAAAATTAGTCATATCTCAAAAAATACTGCACGAACTGTACTGAAAAAAATTGTAGATGAAAGTCTGATTTTCCAGCTTTATGAAAATACCAAACATCACCAGGTTGTTATTAATCTTCATACTATATAAAAATGTGTTCCAACTGTACCATTTTATTTGACACAGACTGTATATCATTATTTGAGAAAGTTTGTAATCCATTGGAAGCTTATTTTAAAAGAGAAGTCCTTTAGCTTGCTCATGTATTAAATATTTGACCGTCGCAATGTCTTGTGTTTTCTTTTGATCACTAAATTTACTTTGGTTTTTTTTTTCAGCAAAAAATGTTATAACTTGTATGAAAACTTGAACTAAATGGACTAAAGGTTATTAGAATAATTTGATTTATAGTTACTCGAAATGAATAATAGGATAAAGTGAACAGACCCATGCAGACTATGCAGGTGCTGAGGAAATAGAGGTTTTAGGAGATGAGACAGAAGGATTTTAGAAGGTAGATTGAGAGGCAAATAACAGGATCATTAATGTGGTTTGAAGAAGAAGGTAAACGTATTATAGAGAAAAAGCAACATACACCCTGTAAAGGGATGTTTTCACGGAACACATGAATATCCAACGGTTGTTTTTAATGCAACAAAAGCTTTTTTATGGGGCAAAAGCTAAAAATGACTGTTGGTCGTTTGCAAATCCCAATCTGCAAAATGTCTTTGTTTCCTGTGAAAAATCCCCTTATATAAACAGAGACCACAAACAAGGATAAGATGGAAATAGAAGAAAAGACGGGTTAAATTTCAAAGGGAAGGTTAATGAATTGCTGAGAAATATTCATGTTTTACTTCCTTTACTTTCTAAAAGTCCTTTTTTATATATCGTCGGCTGAGAGCCAGAAGGGCACAATTACAAATCAAAGATGTTCCGTTACGAGCCATAAGGGCGCTAATACCATTGACTTTGTACAGCAATAGTGCCCTTATGGCTCTAAACGGAATATCTTTGATCTGCAATAGCGCCCTTATGGCTCTCAACAGACGATACAATGCTTCTGTTGAAAGCTAAGATGATTGCCCACCTTAATTTCTTGCAGTTTCAATCCAATTTGTGTTCTTAACACGACCCCTAGAAGTTGCATTTTACCGGAGCTAGGGTTGGGATATTACCTTGGCCCCTTATTACAGATTCAAGTCCAAATTGACATTTATTGTGATAAAATACTAACCCTGAACTCTGTTTCAATAAAAAACCTACCACAAAACAGATTCTAATTCTTAAAGCAGGAAATCCGAGTTGTATAAATGTTTCTATTTTAGCTGTAAATAATAGATCAATTTCTATTCCCAATAAACCCAGCTTCTCTATCCATCTGTCATTGGTATTGGTTGAATAATAGATTGATTTTGTGGGATATTAATGGTGTGGTTTTGTTTATTTCCCATTGGTTTGTCCACTTTTTGAAGGTGTGTTCAGATTATTCCTTTCCCCATCTGATCAGTGAATCCTCTCCATTAGGCTTGATACAGGAATCAATAGATTATCAGAGGAACAATAGAAAACTGCTAAATTCTGGAAAGCCCAAAGTGTAATACTGAAATAGGGTACATTGTAATTGTTTTCATGAAAATGTATTAGTTTCATATAAATCTCTGGATGTTTTCCTAATCAGGAGTAAAGTTTTAGGCCTATAGAAGTATAAATTTCCATAGATAAGTGAGAATATACCATTCTGCCCCTAGTTTTCACAAACAACCAGGGCAAGTTAGAAGATCTATGTAAATGTATGCAAGGAGGACTGTACACAGATAATACTGATGGATTTTAAAATACTTCAAAAGTCATTACAAATCTCACTATCTGCAGGGCAGAATTAAGTTGTATTTGAACTCTCAAGCTAATGGAAACACACTTTTTTTCTTCTTTTTTTTCTTCTTTTTTTTTTTTAATATGCTCAGAACTGTCTGTTTATTTGGCAGCTGTGTAATAATCATGCTCATTGTCTCATGGCCATTCACTTACAAGGTTAAACATCTATTAGGAATATAATGCACCTGCTTAATTAGCAATCATATAATACTCCCTATTTCACCTTCATTCATTCAAGGAAATTTGATGATTAGTTTTCTGGAATTTTATTTATTTGTTTGTAGGTGAAGAAGAATTATTAAGAAGGCAGTTCTCCATTTCAGGCTGAAAAATTACTATTCCCCATATTGAAAATTTTGTTGTGTGTGAGAGAGAAGTCTTGCAATTTAATTTTAGTTTAAAAATTTGTGGTCAGTGAAGGAGATCATTGTCAAAACATTTAAGAAATATGTAAATTTAAAAGAAATAATGATAGAGTAATTCCTTATGCCGTATACTTCTATGTAAACTCGGCTTTATGGTACTTATAGGGAAAGTTCACCCTTGGTTTGAATTGGTTTTAAAAAATGCAGAAAATAAAAAAAAATATTAGTGAAGGTTTGAAGAAAATCAACCAAAAAATAACGTAGTTATGAATATTTAAAGTTTTGATTTTGTGACATCACATTGCGAGCAGTTCTGCAATATGTTATGTAGTGTAAATTCCATAAAGTGTCATTTTTTCAGAAGAAAATTAATTATTTCACCTGTGCGGTCCATACATCATCAAACATATGTTAAAGCCCCTCGCAAGTCGGAGATCGTGGGGAATGCGCGTTTTTCTTGAGCTCCATTGACTCATACACAATCTACAGTGAGGCTTA
>CALNVZ010002974.1:13659995-13723826 GCA_940671915.1 Paracentrotus lividus | reverse complement strand
AATAAAAATCAGACAAGCATTATTATGAATATTCATTCATTACCTCTGCATGAAACAACATTACATCGTTAATTAATTCCATTAATTAGACATTAATTCCTTTGATATATTTTTAATCAGTATTGTAACCTTGATAAGTATTGTGATTAGTAAAGTTGATTTAGGGTAGACTGAAATATATTTATTAATTATTCCTATTCAGGGCACAGTGTTTGTTTGCATTTTCTCTGAAGTATGAATTGTATCATTGACAATGGGACACCCTTTAAGTTAATGAAATGTATGGTGCAGATCAAAAGACATAATATACAAAAGTTTTTCATTATGGTGAGATTGTGTTTGTGTACATAGTTAAATTAAAGTAGTATAATTTCTGAAGGAAGAAAGGGGCCGAATAAGCATTAAGAAATTTAAGGTAATAACTTAAAATGAATTGCGATTTTATAGAACAAGATACTGCCTTCCGCTGCTTTTGAAATACTGCTAACCAAAATCAAGCTAAATTATCATTTTAAAAATATTTAAAATACACCAGAAAAAAAGAGAAATGCTATACCAATTATCATCTAATGAGGAGATAGTAGTAATGTAAACTAGAAGGAAACTTTGTTAAAAATATCCTTTGATAATTACAAACATAATTTTAAGTATATACATGTATACTAATCCTGTCTTCTGATTGGTTGAAAGTGCAGTCATGTTTTTAACCATGCCAGCTAAGCAATTTATAGTCATTTTTTCCTGGTCGTCCCGGTCAATAGTTCATTTTTTATGAAGAAGAATTTCCTGGTTATGACATCATTTTGCTGTTACCCCAATAGACATTTAGTAATTTATCTTGTGATATAAGCGTAATGATTTCTTTTCAATTTACAATGTAAAGGACATTGCTATTGCCAACAGTTATGAAATGCGCTAAATAAGAGCTAACTATTATTATTATTATTATACGCGTCCAGACAAATTTGAGCATTTTTTGCAAACTCTTCAATGAACCAAGGTTATCAGCATTCATATTCCACATAGGCACACTAGGCCATGCATTTTACAGGGCATATTTAAAAAGTTAAAGTGGTCATTGCAAATAGCGTATTCTACCTTTAAAGCTCATCTCAAATCTATTGACCTTGGCATTGGTGTAGTGACAAAGAATTCATTAGTAACCTGGCGATTAGCAATAAACTAGAACAGCCTTCAGCATCCACTTAGAATAGGAGGTAGGCAGGACCGTGCCGGAAATTAATTAGAGACATGCCCGACACTTTGAGGTAGAAACATTCTGCTTTAACAATTATATTTATACCCAAGGACTTTACAAAGAAGTTTGTGAAATTGTCTGTCATTTTAACCATCTACCATCTGTTATTAAAATGTAATGATTTATAATTAATCTGAAACACAAAATAGTTATTTGAGTTGAAAAGAATTGGAAGAGTTGTTGATAATTATATAAGAATTATTAATGCGGCGGTCACAACTCGCCGTACGTTTGACGTGCAACTCTCTACAACGGATTTCATAGAAAAATTCTACATCGCACGTACCAGCAGGCACGTTGCATGTACACTGTACAACGTACAGGAAGTTTTTACAATACCATTACTACAGGAGCGCAGGAATCGCAGAAATTGAGCCACGACGGCTGCAACGTGCATGCAACAAAGGCTATGTTGCATGCACGTGCCCCGTAGCCTACAACGTGTTTTGACCGCCGTATCAGAGCTCCTCTCTGACTTTTAAACAAAGGAGGTTTGGATCTTTGTGTCCGTCTGCATAAGGCCCCTGTTCAAATTGCAAAATCTTAAGGGTCAGATCTCAATTTTTGTGGCTATGTGATCCGAGTGCTTGCTTGTGCTGAGCTATACAATGTGTTCCTATAAAAAGGTAACCGAAGTTCAAAGGTCAGTCATTTCAAGAGTAACGGTTTATTCTCGTGATTTGCTTACTACAATACTAAGTAACTCATCAGCCTTAAATTGAGACATTGCTTACGTCTTTATTGTCAAGGGTCACAGAGTTAGTGTCATTTGAATGTGAAAGTACAAAACACATTTTTTCCAAGTTTTTCTTTTCCAGGGTACGAAACCAACTTGTTATAAGTTTTTGGTTTCATCATTTTTGTTTTGTTTTTTTCAGGCAGAGTTTCAATGAACTTAGGTGTTGATACATGAATATTAGAGCGTTTTTCACCTAGTCACAAAGACCCCCCCCCCCCAAACTCGGGCAAGTCTGAACGCAGTATCTACGGCTTCTTATGAAACAATGAATGAAGGTCGTGGGTCTATTATACAACTATCATACAACTCTAAAGCAGTTTAAATTGCATTAATGCAATGTTATTACCAGTTTTTCATTAGTCTGTAGCATAGATATATATTGAATTATATATTCAATTCATTGAGGTAAAAATGAAGGTTAAAAGCATGGGCAGAATTTAGATTAAAGTGATTATCTTTTCAAGGGAACGATTTAAAATTTCTATTAGGGTCTGTGGTTAGATGTGTGTAGTACTCTCCGAGATTCATGGTCAATTGTGACAAAAGATAGCGGATTAATGCCTTGGAATTCAACATGAATTATTTTGGCATGAGGCCAGGTTCTGGGACAAGGTTTGAACTTGAAGAGGACAAAAATTTTCTCTATATTAAAAAAAAAACTGTCATTGTCACTAAATTTGATAATTTAAATGGGGAAGGAGGGAGATCATATCATAAAACTTAAAAATTGAAAAATTTCTTGTGTAAAAGGAGAGTGACGGCTAAAAAAAAAACTTTCGGGGGTGGTTGGGTTAATACCAAAGGCAAATTTTACAGCCACCAAAAAACCTGAAGGAAAGGAAGAAATGACAGAGACATCAAGATTAATGGTTACCGGAGGGATGGAATAAAAACTGCACAGCGACAAGAATGGCAGAGAGGGGAAGACCTAATCTGGTGGAAGGCATGAACTCTGTTTTCACATTCAATTTAGATACCCCTCCTTCCGTCTCTACTTTCAAATTACCACTGGAGCCAGCGAGATGGGCCGCAGCCTTTTATTACTGGTCAATCTTCAGAACCGAGTAGCCATAGACAGAGAGAAAGAGAGAGATAGAGAGAGAGAGAGAGAGAGAAAGAAAGAGAGAAAGACAGACAGAGACAGAGAGAGACAAAGAAAGAGAGATGGGGTCAAGAAATTAAGGATAGAATGATATTAAAAAGAAGGGGGAATAACCGTGATATAGCCAGACAGACATAGCTAGATAAGGAATAAATTGATTTTAAAAAAGGGGAACAGGATTCTTTAGGGGACATTTCTTATTGGGAGTTGAAGATGATGTCCAAAATACAAAATATACATAGCACCTTGAACATTTAGTGTAGTGGACATGGCGCTAAAGATACATAATTATTGTTTGAAAAATCAGTCATATTTATGTTAACCCGTTGGGGACTGAGCCCGAATATATTCGGGCTGAGGTCTATGGGAAATGTGTGTTATAGCCAAATCAGCTTGTCTCCAACAGGTTAAATGTACTAACAGTGGCATAAAGAGATAGAGAGAGAGGGATGATGAAGTAGAGATAGACTGATACATTAAAAAGGAACAGAAAGATAGATTTACTTCAAAAGAATGATATATTTGCCTACTTTGCTATTCGTCCTCGAATCGCCCAACCAACCGATACTTTAACCCCGAAAACTTTTGCTCTAGTTGTCCGTAATCTTCCCCCTCCCCTGTGAGGAAGGGCGCCTCTATGATGAGGGCACTCAGCCAAACATTCCAAACAAACTTCACTTTTTCTCATCGGCCCGCCGAAGCGAGTAACCTCGAGAATTTCTCCCGCAAATGGGTTTGTTTTCACTTTAGTGAACTTTTTGATGCCTAAATTGTGGGATTTGCTCTTGAGTTGTCCTAGCTAATGTCTAGGTCGTGGTTTCCTATTAATTGGAGTAAATTGAGGGCCGTTTTTTGAGTATCACTGCTGGATATCATTTATTTCAGCGAGTTCTTCTGTCATCAGTTCTTTTAGTTTTTATTCTAAGAGTCCTACTCAGACCCGGCGTCTCTAATTTGAGTGGTCGCGAGGACCTCAGGTCCTAGCTTACCCTCCTTCACACACAGTCTCTAGGTTCTGTCTGAATAGATCTTCCAAAGGATTCTCCCTGATTTGTATACATGTCGGGAAAACGCTAAGTTTATTGCTCGCTCCTGCTTCAATCAACGAGCCACTTAGGTTGGAATTATAGAGATATTCATTCTTCTCTTCGACAGCTTTGAAACGAAAATCAGTCAGATTTCCGATCTGTTAAAGATTTTTCCTACGTCTCTTATAGTGTCAAATTTCATCGTTGGACACTGACAGAATGTGGCCGTTGAAAGACATCTTTGATTCCTGAAAAATGTCCAAATTGGTTTTATCCATGGAATCTTTCGACCAGTACCGGTACTGCTGCGGACCTTGAGGACCAAGGTACCCTTCGTTTATCCTAAAAACCGCGATGGAGGGTACCAGCCTTTCAGAGGACATGTTTTTAGGGAAACTTCCGTGGGAAGTGTATGTATGATCTAATAATGGTGAACGTTTTCTCGCGATGGAAGGAAAACTTTTCTCTTGTTCCTATCAGGCTACGGCGTCATCCTTGATTATCTAAAACTGTAGGTGTTGTTCCCCAGTACATATCGGTGCTGGTCGTATAGCAAAGTAGGCAAATATATTTCATTTTTTGATAGAATCATAAAATTATCACTATTTTATTATTTACAATAAAGAATTATATAATTTGCCAACAATCCCTCCCTCGCGTCCCGTTCCATCACTACTTAAAAGTTTTAAGGGTGGTATGAGACAAGAGGAAGTTTGTTGGGAATGTTTGGCTGAGTGCCTCATCATGACGAGGGCGCCTTCTCACAGGGGAGAGGGAAGATAGGACAATAGAGCAAAAGTTTTCGGGGTTAAATTATCGGTTGGTGGTGCGATTTCGAGGACGAATAGCAAAGTAGGCAAATATATAATTCTTTATTGTAAATAATAAAATTAGTGATAATTTTTATGATTAATTGTAGCCTTCTAATTATATGACTAACTTCGACCCTGAAATTAATACTAAACCCTACAATTATCCTAAGTTTAAATCTAATATAATCCTTACTGTAAGCCTAACTCTGCATCTTAGACGAAATAAGGCCCAGAGAAATTGTCGCGGGATCAAAAGCATTATCACCATTATGAAAGTGAAGGGCATATACCGAGACTGTTTTCACATCCAATATAGATCTTTCTTTCTCCCAACTCTTAATCTCTCTTTCTCTCTCTCTCTTTGGAGATTGATTAAGGTAGGGTAGAGGGTGAGTGGTGAAATCTCTTGATTACTGGTCAATCTTGGGCTAATATGAGAGCAATCAGGGATCGGGAGAAGGGTATCCATCAAAGAGATATCATCCAAGGTTAAGGCCAGTCACATTTGACAGGTGAATGGATGGATGAATGGACAGGCTTTTAGGTTAACAACCCGATGCGGGTTTACTTTTCAATTTGGGGATGTTTGTCTGTCTGTCTGTCTTCTAAGTTCTCTCTCTACCTCTCTGTCACTCTCTATCTTCCCCTCTGTCTTTCTTTCTCTCTCTCTCTCTCTCTCTCGCTCCCTCTCTCTTTGTCTTTCTCTATGTTTCCTCTTCTCCATATTCATGGAATTACTCATCTAAACCCACTGCATCACTAATTTATGTGATTTATTCTTTCTCTTCCTCTCAACCCCTCCCTCTATCTCTACCCCCCCCCCCTCTCTCTCTCTCTCTCTCTCTCTCTCTCTCTCTTCATCGATCAAACACCGTTAATTTTGATCCCCTTGATTTTACATGCCCTATTGAACCAGACGCCAGTTCAAGAAACTCTCCTATCTTTCAATAATGCAGTGTACCACCCAGTACAAAATCTAATCTAGATCTTCCCTTCTTTACTGAGTATTTATTCAGTATTCGCAGCACGAGGAGCTCTAATTATTCTGCAATTGAAAAAGGAAATGTGGAGGAATGCACAATTATCTGAAGCAGGGAAGGCTACAGCAACCTATGCAAACTCAACCATTAAGTTTCAATTTCCTATCACAGATATGTTTTTTCTCATTTTAAAGTAAATTGGCATAAAGTGGGATAATAATGTGTAATATTAAAAAACATGTTCCCTGATAAATGCATATTATATGTGTGTTTTGATTATATCAAGTTCTTTGTTTTACACAGTTTATATCAAATTTTATAATGATTTCTGTTCTGTTTCTATGTCATAGGATCCAGATTAGGTCGAAGGTCAAAACGGATGATAGAGAAGATGCATGAGACCATAGCCAAGCAACGTAACCAAGGTGACATGACAGTAAAGCCAGCAGGTTTCTATAGCAACCACCCAGACCTGTTTGCTCAAGGAAAGTACGGACCAGGAGGATTACCACCAGGGGGTATGAACCATCCAGGTGGACCTCAGGGTGCTATGCTGGGACACCATATGCCTCCAGGAATGAGTGGAATGCCTCCTGGGATGGGTATGGGAGCCATGTACGGTCATCCCTCTATGCCAGGTGGTATGGGGGGATTCGGCATGGCGGCCATGTTGGGCGGAGACGGGCAGGTCAATCCACAGGTCGTGATGGAGCACATGCGTTCCATCTCCACCATCATCAAACAAGAACTCGAGCAAGGAGGTCCCGAACGAGAACCTTCTTCTTACAATGAAACATCAACACCACCAGAGGGCTCCCCACCGCCAATTCACAGTCGACGATCATCGGTGACGGGCTGTCAAGATACCTGTCCATCAGCCACCATGCAGCAGAGTGCCATGCAGTCACCAACAATCACAAGCTTATCAACCCCACCGTTCAGGGCAGGAGATCCAAGAGGCAATGGTGTGGATCTGTATTCAGCCGTCAAGTTGAGCTCACCGGGTAATAACGCTGCGCAGAGGCACGACACCTCACCGAGTGTACAGCAGAGTAAGTTTGATAAATTTGATGAGGATCAGTATTCGCAATGTGTGTACCGCTCGGAAAGTAACGTGAGTAGCGAGCAGCCGACTGCAATGGAGGTTGATGAAGCTGCTTACAGCAGGCTACCTGTGTCCACCATCTCAAAGATGCTCCGATCAGGACAACCTGTTATATTAATACCTAAAGATGTGTCTAGGGAAGGGAGGGAAGCAGAAAAGGGGCACAGGGGAGATGTAGTTATACCACCTAGTCCAACAGTAGTGGTGATTGACAGTCAGAAAGAAGCTGAAGCAGAAATGGACGATCGTGATCGCGAAGACGATGATGATAAGAGCACTAGATCGGAAAGCCGAGATTCTCCGTCATCTTCTAAATACACGCACGGGATGCCGATGAAGCGACGTAAATCACTAGAGGAATTCCCGCTACCACATGGCAAGCAAATCACCTCATATTCACCCCTCCAAGGCCACAGTGGCCAATTTTTTCAAATTCCCTCATCCTTCCCTCAGGGTATGTCCCCGGCAACATTCCTGCCCTCCCATTCGCCTCTGGGTTCTCCCTGGTCCCCTATTGCCATGACCAGACCCCCACTTGCAATCTCCTCATCCTTCATGCCAGCTTCTCCTCCTCATCTATCCATGGCAATGTCACCCATGGGAAGTCCTTTCATGGTTCACAACGCCAAGATGCACCATGCTGCCGCCATGGATCGCAAGAGCAACCACTCACCTCTCAATCCCAAATCTCCTCACAACCCGCTCCACCAGAGGGTCCGATCCACGCCCGACTCAGATAAATCGGAGAGGTCACCGTCCTTCTCCCCATCCCTGCATGCGGCGAGGTCACCGTCGTCTCCGCATCAGAATCACAAACCGTTCATCAAAGAGGAACCTGGCTTGCAGGATGAACCTAAGATGGACCCTCCTCGAGGAGGGATGCTGGATAACTTCAATCCCAATGAACCCATCACACCAGAGATGAAGACAAAGCTACAGAAGATCATCCATGATGTCAACAAGGTCTACCATGATACCTGCCACTATACCTTCAGAAGAATCAAGTTCCTCAGGGAACGCTACTTCCCTGAGCTAGGAGAAGATGAAGAGCTAAATGGCAGGGTGAGTATTAACATCGACTTCGTCCTTGTGATGGGCAGGTACACATAATCTGAAATTCATAACAGATAACAGATGAAGCAAAAGTTGATCATTATAACAGTAACATACTTCTGAGCGTTAGCGGTAAATGCATTGCACCGCGAGAAAGCTTTAGATAGGGGTCACGCTGCAACGAGCTGCCGGCGAGTGAGCAAGTGTGCCCCCTCTGAAACTATCGAGCTATCACTGCATTTACGTTTCATCGCTCAATACAGGGAAGTGTGTTATTGCTATAATGTTCAATCACAGAGCCATTTTATAATAAACATTCATCCCCAGAGCTCTAGAATAATATATCTTAGAAAAAGTACTTTAAAAAATTAACTTTCACATAAAAAAAAAAAAAAAATGCAATATGAATAGAATTATTACAACTTGTAGAGGTATTTCACCCAAAATGCTTGTAATGATGATGAACATTTTGTTAAGGCCATTTTTCTGCCCAAACATTCGAAGACACCTGGCTCCCCAAATATGTACATTATTCACAAAATTGCTGGAGAAGATGGGTGTTAAGATCATTATATTGCAGTACAATACATTCAATATGCCAATATCCATGCTCTCATCCTTCTAATAGTTTCATGTTCACTACATTTTACAGAATTCACTATATAAATCCATGTTTTTCCCCCTACTCTGCAGTTGCACTCCAAGTACGACCATGACTGCAGCAAGTGTGACCCGCCTCCAGGGTTCCCCACCAGTGTCATCCCACCGAGGGAGTTGGACCCATCAGACGGTCCTATCGATGGTCAGAAGATGTGGACCTTCTTCTCAAACAAGTTTACCAGTCAGATCACGAGGATCGTCAACTTCAGTAAAATGATCCCAGGCTTTAAACAGCTGGACAGAGAAGATCAGATCACACTCATCAAGACAGGATTGTTTGAAGTAAGATCATATTGTGATCGATTCATCCTATAACAACCAATACTTTGGTCAGGGTTTTACTCATTTTATGAAACTAGAGTTTTGTTTTTGTTTGAGTATTGTTTGACTCAATAGAGTGTCTATGGTACAAAATGAATCAAATTTGCCCTGGATTTTCGCAGTACCCTCTAAAAGGTATATTTATGGCAATTTAGTTTAACAAAGTTCAAATATTTAATCCCCCCCCCCCCATCTAAGTTACTACAAAGATTTCTCACAAATTTTCTCAGGGAAAATCTTGAACCTGTCATAAAACTATCAAAGTATAATTCCCATTACTTTAAACAAAAGGTGTTTTCAAGTTCAGTGTTGGTTCTGGTATTGGTGTTGGAAGCACAATTTTGATTGCCCCCCCCCCCCGTAGCACCAACCTGATCTTAGTTTTTTTAATTGGTCCAAATCACATTACTTATAGATCTACACCAAGGGAGACTTGTCCCAACATCAGTCTTATTTTTTTATTTTGATGCTGTACTGATGTAACTTTCGGCACATCACCAACACCAGTAGGTCAACACTGAACTTCAAATCACCTAAAACTTTCTCCAAAACTAGCTCTTAACACTTCCAATCTTGCCCTACCTTTCCTGATAGGTATTGACGATACGATTCTCGACCGTAGTGGACGTAGCGACCAACACCGTCTACTGGTGGACGACAGGGGACACGTTCAGCCTGATTGATGCCCATAAGATGCCCATGGGTAACCTGTTTGATCTGCTCTTTGACTTTGGTCAGAGGGTAAATCGTATGATGCTGGATGATAGCGAGTATGCACTCATGTCGGCTGTAGTCATCATGTCGGCAGGTATAATAAAAGTTTGATGATGTTGGCCTGTACTCACAGAGGTGTCCTAAAGTTAAACCTAGCTTAAATCTGTGGTTTAACTATGGGTAGCAAATTGTGCCAAAATCCGGAATAGTAGATGTTCAATTTATTAGAACTTTTGGTACCAAAACTCTTAAAAAGTGCCTGGGAATGAAATTATATGTACGAAAGTTTTCCCAGCCATTAAAGTACGATCCCAGAACCAAGTAAAAGTGTAAAGCTAGAACATAACAACTCGTAGTTTAACCACAAATTAAAGCTAGGCTTAACTTTAGGACAAATTCGTGAATACGGGCCATAAAGATAAATTATTCTGAACTTTACAGATATTATATCTGTACCTCAGTTATTGGATGCAGGCAAGCCCACACACAATGTGTGCACATTCTCCACTCCCTAGGTAATACTTCAATCAGCTGCCTGTTCATGCTGCAGTCACATTTTTATGACGTTGAGATAAGAGTCGTTTTGGCCATTTTCGTTTGAACTGCAAAGTAGTAAAATTGCCATAACGGCTGATTGCTGCAAGCCATAGGGACTGCGCAGTGGAAATGTGCCTGTAGCATTATCAATGCACAATGATCTCAGCATCATAACAGGTACCCATTTTCACCTGGGTTGGGAGAAACGATGTAAATAGAAGGCCTTCTTCACTAGCTAGGCTTGCTTACACAAGGCATGGCTGGTACATATACATTGGAATGTAGCAAAAGATGAAAAATAAGGTCTGTGCATGTTTGACTCAACTTTTCTTGAGATATGGGTAAAAATATCAAGTTAACATGGCAGATACAGAGTATAAACATAGAGGACACATGCCAAAAATCTTGGAGAATGCACAGCATTCTTCCGGCGTGAACAGATACACATCTTACAATCCTTTAGTTCCTATTTACTGTGCTTGATTCTCTACCATTCCAACTGCATAACAAACTTTAATCAGTTCCAGTATACAAAACTAATGAATATTCTTGTGACAACATTCAGACCCTCCTGATCATGTCCACCTTTTATCATCCTGTAGATCGACCAGGCCTCAAGAATCGCAAGCTGATCAGAGAAGTCCAACTTGACCTCCTCAAAGCTCTTCAACTAGAGATCAGTGACAACCATCCCGATGATGACCAGCTCTTTGCTCGCCTCCTGACCACCATCCCCAAACTACGTGAGATCAGCCCTGAGCATACACGACGTCTCATGGACCTCAAGATCCGTCAACCGGGGGTCAGCTTTCCACCCCTCCACGCAGAAATCTTTGATCTCGACAGCAAAGAGGATAATGCCGAGAGTAGTTAGCGCGGTCCTACCACATCCACCTTCAAGGATCATGTCAAAACTATAAATTTGTTCTATTTTTTGAGAATTTTCAGTTGATTCGTGTTTGAATAGACAGGTGTTAGTAGGATACCTTTTTATGACAATACTGCCAAGTTGAACATATATTTCTTATGGCAGCTTGCACTATTATCAATGGGCGTGTTTACAATTACAGTATTTTGAAGGGTTAAAGTAATATACCCTGATTTGAATCAACATCTTATTTTTTGTAGTATTTAATGAAAATGTAATCCTTTGGTAGTATCTCACACATCTATATGCGTGAAAGAATTCATGTGACATTATTACGATTTTTCATGCCTATTATTGAAAGAATATTTTCCCATTGTTAGTTCCTTTTTCTTCTTTTTCTTTTTTGAGCTGGTTAGATGATTTAACCAAATGATATACAAAAATATTCTCATATCCCCTTTTTTAAAAGAAATAATAGCAATTTGAATACCAAGGATTTGTCTATCCTTAAATATATTTTGCTTGATAAATTATTACCATCTTCATTGTTTAAGATAAACCTTTCTCGCTGTTGTACTTTCTCACTCATCTCTCCCTGCATATGAATATGAATAAACTGCCTAGTTGTGTAGCTCATGCTATTGTATAGAAAACTAGAAATAAATATATTAAATAAATCTTAGATCATGTATATGAGCTTCGGGCATGCAAGTTGAAAAATCATCTTAAACTTTGCATATTTGCAAATTTGCAATTAAATATTTTTGCAAGCCTTATAAAGCTTGTAAAGAATAAACACTTAAATGGCAATGACCAATAAAGATTGTTGTTGTGTATGCTCTTTGTTCCGTAGACTGACCAGTAACCAATTACAATTGTTCTTTTAGCTTACCAATTGATCACATTTGAACCTTTGAGTTACAGGACATTGTTAGTGTGGGAACTTACTGAAATAATTTAAAATGAACTATACTGCCTGATATTATATCATTCTACTTTGATATGAAAAATAAGTTTTATTCAAGAGTTGTCATCACTAACTTCTAGAGATCATCCTTTAAGTCATTTTTACCAACTCTTTCCTGCCATTTTAAGAATTAAGAAATTCTATTTTCTAACGATGGATGGAAATATTTGGAAAGTACAAATTATAGAATACATTTGAAACTGCCAGATTAATATTATTCTTGAATAGGAATATACTCATATAGATCAATGTTAGATCATATTAATATGGAAGCTAAAATCCTTTCGATTTTAAGGGGAAATTGTTTAATTTAAAAAATTGTAATGGTTAGGTCTGACCTGTTCATTTAGGCAAAAGATGTCATGAAAAAAAAAAGATTTATCTAGATATTTTTTTTTAATAATAAGCTATTCTATATTTCTAAAAGCTTTATTTCAGTCTGTTGTTTGACATTTTTTGTTCAAATTTTAATCATTTTATCATGTTTCAAATCTAGAAAGATATCAAAGATTTTAGAGAAAAGAAAAATCTTTTTATTAAAGTTTGTTTGTTTGGTTGTTTTTTCTCACAAAAATGGAAACGCTAAGAAACCATACACCATAAAATATTTTAAACATATTTGTATTGATATTATTTTCTTATTTCCGTATTTTGTTTTTCTTGATTTTTATCGTGTCATCCCAAAATAATTGAATTTTAAACGAGCAGCTAATTTATGTCAGATTTGGATGAAGGATTGAGTAATAATTATGTGTGTGATAGCAGCATACCTTTTACACTGAATAGGAAAATGGATACCAGGGTCACTTTTATAGTAGCTTATAACAGAGTGCGGAGTCACTTTTATAGTAGCATATAACAGTGCAGAGTCACTTTTATAGTAGCTTATAACAGAGTGGTAAACTTTAGGAAGCCTTAGTTTAAAGTGTGTTGTTTGTTTGTTATTGTGACGTTTTTTGGACTGAGCAATCTACCCTAACTTGTTGGAAGGATCTTGAAACTTGTGGAAAGTAAAGTATCTTCATTGTAAAAACAGAATCAATCATTCATATTTCCCTGGCATTCCTGCATTGTTAGGAAAAGACAGAAAAGATTTTTTTTTTTTTTTTTAAAGGTATACCAACGTGTTTTCTTTTTTTTCCCCCATATGAATATGAGATTAATTACTAGAGATTTTATGAATCTATTATTGATTATTTTAATGGTAATTTAATCATTTCAACTTCATTAAGTAGATATGTCAATTTGTTTTGTATATCATCTTTATCAATTTTTAACAGTAATAAAGATAAATGTTCTTTTTAAAATGGATGCGAATTAAAAGGGAATTGCCCCTTTACAAAAAGCTTGTTTTTGTTTATAGAGGCTGAAAAAATCACAGAGAAGGGTGTCAGTAAAAGCTTTAGAAAATTTAAATGAATAGTAAGAAAGTTATGAGTATTTTAATGTTTGACTACTGATTATATTGGAAATCTCCCTCCAAGAACTCTTCTATATGAAATGTGCATTAAACATATTGCTGGTTTTTACACATTCTTATGACAGAATTGTTATTTTGTTTGTTAGGGATTTATTATATGAAACATCTCCTCATAAACAGAATACTGCTTCAACTACTAGAGAAAGGAACATTAAATGTGTACACAGGACATGGTAAAGATCACCCCCTGTGACATCACACATGCTTGCATTGCCAATTTTAGGATGTCCATATTTTTAGTGATCTCAGCTTGTTAAAATTCATAACTTTCTTATTCATTGTCTGATTTTGTTAAAACTTTCACTGACACGTTTCTTTTATTTGTATGCAATCTTCCAATCCATGTTTTGCCATTGAAAGCTCATCCCTCCTTTATAGAGTACATGGTCTATATTCTAATATTAAATCTGTCTTTGTTTATTTATATTTCTTTTAAAATAAATATCAAATTTAACATGAATTTATTTAGTTGATTCTTCTTGTGTTGGTAAGGTTTTGTGCCAGTTTATTATGGACCTTGAATTTCCTTTAATTAATTGATTAATAATTATATTGTTCTTGTATGATGAAAGTACATATAGCTGCCTAAATATAGCAATCTTTTAGTTTGAACTCTACAGCTCAATAATTAATAAGGTTTTAACCATAACTAAATGATCATGACAGGTGTGACACATATTTATCTCATATAAATCAACTCATAGTTTCAATCATTGCCAAACATTATTATTATTTTTTGCTGTTTTTAAATCTTGTTGTTTTTTGTCATTTATGATAATCACATTAAATAAGATGCACCCTTATTTCTATTTGAAGTGTTTTTTGAAATATAGATATGAAATAACTTTCTCCAAACATGTTTTATACATGATTGACCTATGGTATACGTACTGAAATATTATGCTGGGTAGATGCTATTTAGTGGATTCCCATTTTGCCAAATGTATATCTTCATTTTGTTACTCACATTCATGTGATTTAGTATGCTTGTGTTTCTAAAATTAAGCTACGTCGAAATGGAAAAAGAATAATTGTTCTCTGTCATTGTGAAGATTTTTTACTAGTTCAACTAGAAAACACTTGCGTGTTGTAAAAAAAAATACAATAATAAAGTTATGGAAAAAAATATTTGATTAACTATAGCTGAAATAATGAATGCTTCCCTTCTCGCTGAAAGTTATACTGCAGATCTAGACTGCCTAAAATTTTGATGTGCTTTGATGGTGTCAGAAATGGATGGAAATCTATGACTAGATTGAATTGTCTTTGAATAAGATATACTCACTGTTATATATAAGCAGCAAATGTATGTGACATTGTTAATTACTGAATGCACATTTTTTTATTGGAATATCAAAGGAATGAATCCTCACATTTATGATTATTTAACTTTATTTTATATGTCACTCACAACATTCACATCTTGAAGATGTTATTTAAATGTATCATAGTTGACCTTGTTTCATGTTTTTTAGAACTCACTAAATGAGAACTGCACTAGAATTGACATTTCTTAAATTCGTTGAGATACATTTTTTTTTTTTTTTTTTTTTTTTTTTTTTTTTTGCTCTTTTAAAGAACCTTTTAACATGTTTTTGTAAATTAAACATATAAATTACAATTTACTTTTTAGTCAATTTGATTAATTTAACATTCCATGTTTAAATATTTTACCTGGAAAGACGAAGGATAAATCATATAAATAGAATACCTTTTTGTCTTTGTTTAATGCTGATCTTAAAAACAAATTTCTACATGATGGTAATATAAGCCAAACATGTTTGATATGATTGCAGCTCAGTTTATTTAATTTTACCCTAATATTTTATTTTCATTTTGATAGCATTGAATCAAGACATTTATGTCCACTTTAATTTTTTCACTTTTTTTGTCAAAAAATTGTGAAACAATTCAAATACACAAATGCTGCTAGATGAATTTTTTTTACCAAAATGGAGAAGAAATGTTTTCGTGTCATTTTTAGGCATGTTAAACTTGGTCATTGTTTTAATGTAGAGTAAAGAAATGACAGCAGTATATAATGTGATGTTGTGTGAAGTAGTGATTTTGTTAATTTGATGTGATATATTCTCATTTTTTAATTTTTTTTTAAAGCAAGCTACTTGTTGGAGGGAAAGGGAGGGTTTGGACTCATGTAGAAAGCTAAAAACTGATTCATGTTTATAATGTGTAATTTGCTGGTGCAGAGCTTTGTATGATGTGTATTTCACTAAACATATTAAGAGAGAAAAACATCTTTAAATCACCAGCCACTATTTGTAAATTTTCTGAAATATAATCTCAGGCATTTTGAATGTGAATGTATACTTCATGTAGAGTTGAAACAAAAAAGGATTCTGTGTGATCTTGGTTGTAAATATGAATATCTAAACAATTTTTTTTGCCACGACCTGTATGTGATATGTGCTTTGACATTTTACAGATCTTAAATGTGTTCAATGTAAAAAAAAACAAAAACAGACAACAATTTTCTATAGCAGCATCACTTGAGGTGTAAACAGTGCAAAAAACTTCTTCTCTACTGTACTAAAATATTTCTGTTTCTCTCTATCTTTATCTCTCTATCATCTTTGCACAAAGATCACCTGAAAGTTGCTTTATCTGTTATTGTATAAGCGCCCTCTTATGTCCATACAAGTTATAAGGGTGTATCGTGTATAAAATGTGATTGGGTCTATTCTACCAGATGTACAATATGGATTGAAAACTATGTATTTTTGCATTTTCTGCCGATTGTGTGTTGTTTTATGTGTAAACTGCCAGATAAAAGTGTTGTAAATTACTGAGTTTTAAAGGGTAAATGTGAAGAAGAAGAAGAAGAAGAAGAAAGAACGAAAAAAATAACTGCTTACTGTTACCTCAAAAAGTGTTAAAAGCTTAAGACAGCCTTTGTCATGAGCTAACTATGTGTTTGCATTGAATGAAAATGTTGCCTAACATTTGCACTGTTCTCCTTTTTTATTTTTGAAAGGGGGCATGCAAAGCTATATAGACTGCAGCACAGTAATGGTTGTCTTTAACCATTGCCAGCATGTGAACACGGGTTCGTGTGAATGTACCTGATGTTATGTCATAATTATTAGTCCATCAATGTTCTAGTGTGTCATTGTTTTGTGGAGAGTGCGTATGTACGACTGTATAGAAATTGAAATAAGATTCTAAAACAGCTGAAATTTGTGACATGTTAAAGAAAAGACACCTTTAAAGATTGTAAAAAAAAAATGTAAGTGCATTTTTCCTATGCATGTTTTGATGCATCCAGTTGTAACATGTTCTCTGTGTTAGACACCCGTCATGTCCGGGCATTTGAAATTTCATTTATTTAATAATTATTTGTGCATCAGAAATTTTAAATGAATTTAACTCACAAAGGTGTCCATAAGGAATATTTATGTTTGTAAATATAATGTTGTTTTTGTTTCCTTCAGGAATGATAAAATAATGTAGAAAACATTTGATGTCAAATGCTTAATGACAATTGTCCATATTAGATTTAAAGCCAACCAGCACCTCTGACAGTTCTCTGATTTTAATACAATTCATGGGATAAATTATTATGAATAATAATTTTCTCTGTGTAATTATTAAGTATATTGATGCTCTATTTTCTCTCTATTCGTTGCATAAGCAAACATTATTGGGAAAAAAATTATTTCAATGTTTCTTAATATTTCTCTTCTTTTTCTGTTGTCTTAGTTTCCCTAAATTGTATTGAGAATGAAATTAAAAGAGGAAGAAATGCATTCACATTGGAGTACTTTGGGATTTGTTTGACTTGTTTGTTAATGCTTATTTTCTTCTGATATATAAAAAGGTACTAGTAGTTGATTTGCTGAATATTTAAGGAATTAATAAATGTAAACAGAGTATTCATGGTGGGAAGAGTGGGCATGAGGGCAATCCCCATAGGGGACAGTTTAAAAGAGAAAAGATAGAAATTAGGATAAGAAAGCCAAAGAGAGGTTAGAGATAGAAAGAGTTTAACAGAAAGGGAGAGGGGTCAGAGTGAGAGAAATAGAGATATGAAGAGAGGGGGTTGGAGTGAGAAAGACCAAGAGAGATTAGAGATAGAAAGAGTTTAACAGAAAGGGAGAGTGATTAGAGTGAGAGAAATAAAGATACGAAGAGAGGGGGTTGGAGTGAGAAAGACCAAGAGAGATTAGAAATAGAAAGAGTTTAACAGAAAGGGAGAGTGTTTAGAATGAAAGAAATAGAGATATGAAGAGAGGGGGTCAGAGTGAGAAAGCCAAAGAGAGGTTAGAGATAGAAAGAGTTTAACAGAAAGGGAGAGTGAGGGAAATAGAGATATAAAGAGAGGGGGTTGGAGTGAGAAAGCCAAAGAGAGATTAGAGATAGAAAAAGTTTGACAGAAAGGGAGAGTGATTAGAGTGAGAGAAATAGAGATATGAAGAGAGGGGGTGGGAGTGAGAAAGCCAAAGAGAGATTAGAGATAGAAAGAGTTTGACAGAAAGGGAGAGTGTTTAGAGATAGAAAGAGTTTAACAGAAAGGGAGAGTTGTTAGAGTGAGAGAAATAGAGATATGAACAGAGGGGGTGGGAGTGAGAAAGCCAAAGAGAGATTAGAGATAGAAAGAGTTTGACAGAAAGGGAGAGTGTTTAGAGAGATTAGAGATAGAAAGAGTTTAACAGAAAGGGAGAGTTGTTAGAGTGAGAGAAATAGAGATATGAAGAGAGGGGGTGGGAGTGAGAAAGCCAAAGAGAGATTAGAGATAGAAAAGTTTAACAGAGAGCTAGTAAGAGTTAACAGAGAAGGGAAAGGGTTACATGGTTACAGTAAGAAAGAGAGAGAGAGAGAGAGAGAGAGAGAGAGAGAGAGAGAGAGACTGATACCAACTATAGGTTGACAAAAGATCGAGCAAGATAGTGAAAAGAAGAAAGGAGGAAGCATAGGCCTAACAGTGGCACTTCCAGAATTTGAAAAAAAGAGGGGCGCCGCAGGAAATATTCTGATTTTAATATGTACAGTCATTGAGTGGTTTTCAAATTATAGGAGGGGGCAGGGCTCCTGCACCCCTGCCTGGATCCGTAACTGCATATGAAAAACTGGAAAATAGTATATTACATAAGAGAGGGAGTGAGACGGGTACAGAGGAAGAAATAGAGAGAGAGAGAGAGAGAGAGAGAGAGAGAGAGAGAGAGAGAGCTGGGGGAAAGAGAGAGAGAGAGCTGGGGGAAAGAGAGAGAGAGAGAGAGCTGGGGGAGAGAGAGAGAGATAGATGAAGAGTTTAAAGTTCATGAGATAGACAGGAATCATTTAACAGAGAAGAGAGAGGGGTTAAAGAGAATGTAGTGTAGTAGGAAGACAAAAATCGTCATTTTGAGTAAAATTCCTATCAGTGGTCTTAAATTCAACCATTACCAATTATAGAGCTGCACTATAACAGTTTCCTCCTAAAATGGCTTGTATTTGCAATAATTAGTGACTTACTACTTAGATTGTAAATGTTCGGGTCCCGAACATTTGAAACAACCGGAGACTTTCGAACAGCCCAAAAAGTGTGTTGAGCGCCATCTTGAGTCTGAGGGCGTACAATATTTTGTGCAAAAAGCATACAAAAAATAATATTGCATGCAGTATAGTATCGGCCAGTATAGTAGTACCGCGATCGTGTTATGGAGAAGGGAAATAGGTGCGAGTACTTTAAAAAATATAGACGAGAGAACCCAGAAAAGGAGAAGGAAAGAGTTCGACGAAGGATCGAACTGAAGGGAGAAACGTTCGAAAAATGGAATGAGGTGAAAGGCAGCATGATGAGCCATGACGAGTTTGCAATGCTCCTGCTGAAGACGTAAGTTAAGTACCGTAGCTAGCTCACGTACGTTCCTCCTTGGATCTTGGCGTGCGCAGCCATATTGTGCGGTGGTCACATGTTTGGATTTCCATGGTCACATCACGTCTTAAGTGAAACGTTCACTCTCCACGCCATACACAATAGAAAGTCGTAGATAGATGCAAGTTGTGTTGTGACCATCGCGGTCTATTGTCATCTTGTGCGACGAAGGGTTCGTTCATTAATGTTCGTGTTTTTTTCATGCAACAAAATGACACCGAAGACAAAATAGTAAAAAAATCCACAGAAATAACACAAAAGCGACAACGTTGTGAATATACACCTCTAACTTACTTTGGATACTGGTGTTTGAAATATACCAATTAAACACACAATTTGGCGTTTCTATGGTCACTTTTAAGAGTGCTCAAAATAACGATTTATTTTTTTACTAAACCAAATATAGAAATTACATGTGCTTTTATAAATCATAATTTTTTAATATCTCTTCCCTTTTGATATTTTTGAAAAAATATGAAATTTTAATTAGAAGTTAACTGAACCCGATACCGTTGTTGGTTTAAGGAGGATAGTTTTTTTGACTTGGGGACGCCCCTTTGAAATCAGGTAAAATCTCTCTTTTTTACAAATAAAACCATAGATTCGTAACAAGTACATTTTCATCATTATGTCAATCGTTTATTTATGATTTAATGTTGATATCAATCATCGAAATTAAAATTTGGAGTGTGAAATACAATGTATGTCTATGTTTCGTTGGGTTAATGCTGCAGTAAAAAGGAAAAAATTATAATTTGTATTGAAACTCGCAGAAAATAAATGTCAGCGTGCGTTAAGAGGCTATATCGCCGCGACTATTCGGCCAAGTTTTCCAGTCCCATTCCGGTGTTTGGTAATATTTCACGTGGGTTTCACAAGTGATATTCCAGGATGTGTCTCCAAGTAAAAAAAAAACTATCCTCCTTAAACCAACACGGTATCGGTTCAGGTAACTTCTAATTAACATTTCATATTTTTTTCAAATATCAAAAAGGAAGAGTATTGAAAAACTAGATTTTATAACCCAAAATTCGTCGTTTTATCAAGCTTCCAAGATGCATAAATAACTGAACGAAATAATTCCCAATTGTTTGTGAATTAGTTTATTTGATACACCAATCTCCAAATTCAAGATGCATATGCACCATTTTGCCACTTTTGATGTATTTCGGTGGTTTTTTTTTAATGTTGCTGTCCAACTCGTTTCTACTGCTTGAGAAAAACATTACAACAAATTACCGACCGCTCGCGTTGCACACGAAAACTAGCGTGCGGCGCACCTTAAACCAACATGGCGCCCTACGCCAGGAGAACACATAACCAATAGGCGAGAAACGTACGTGAGCTAGAAATAGAATGATGCACAGAGACAGCTGTAAACCAACATTAGGCTGCCGTATGATGGGGGGGGGGCACGGAGAAATGTTTACTCCATAATTTAGTAATTTATGCATGACCGCTCGAATGATCACGAATTAGCATATGAAATACACTACCATTGTGCCTTCCAATGAACAATAGTCACGATAAAATTTAGATTCGTCACTTATTTTTTGGGTAAGTCCTCATTTCTTTATGGTCGTGTGTTATGAACTCGCCAACCAAATAGGGTGGTGCTGTTACGCTTTTTGCTATTTTTCAGCATGAATTTCTCAATATTTTCAAAAGTAAGAAAGTTTATGTAACAAATTTAATCTCATTTTGAAGCTATATATGTTACTGTGTTAGCTCCACATGTGAAGTTTCTTTGTTCTAGGTAACATTTTGGTGGAGTTACAATGGTTTAAGTTTGGGGGAGTAGGGGTGGTGCCGGAAGCGGAGACGCCTGTACAAAGTCAATGGGAAATTTTGCATTTTGTGGTTGATTTGAGGAAAACTTGAATATCTCTGCCAAATTTTGGCTTATGATTATAGATTTGGTACCAAACTAAAGCTTATAAACTGCTTTATACAGGAAATCACTGAATAGGTTTGATGTTATAATAGTACCCAGGAAGACTCAACAATCATTATTTGACCTAAAAATGCGATGCCTCCCTGTACAAAGTCATTAGGAATTAGAGGTATTGTAGTACCGTTGGGAAAACTGCAATATCTCTGCCAAATTTTAATCTATGATTGTAAATTTAGCACCAAATTAAAGCTTATAAACTGCTTTATACCATCATATCACTTTAACCATATGTTCGTTGGTGCAACAGTACTTGACAGGACCACCCCCTCATGAATTTGAAAAAAAGCTATTTTTTCAGGGCTAAATTGCAGATATTATATTTTTCTTTCTAAAATTGTAAACCATAATGAATTATACCTTGTTTGAAAGGTCTGAATATCATCTACCAGAATGTAATGATATTATTCTTATTTGGGTGATTATAGATGACTTGATGATAAAAACAATGAAAATTAAAACAAAATCTAAATTTCTTGAAATTTTCTTAATAACTTTTTAATCTTACACCTGGTATAATTTTTCAATGCAGATTTAGATTCCGAGTGGAATTTCCTTTCAGAAAATGTATAGTTTTGATGTTATAGGGGGTATACTTTTCGAGATACAGTTCCTTGAAGAGAAAAAAGAGCTGTGTGTAGTCAAATTGGCATGTAACGCAAAAGGCAGCGAACTTATAACACATGGCCTTATACGTTTTGAAATGTTGGGCGTAGTCCGACAGTGGATTCGTTGAAGTTCCTTTTTATATTTCTCTTCTTTATTCTAAAAAAATATTGAAAGAGTGGGTCTACGCTTAAACCGTTTTTGAAGTCGAGTCTTGAAGTTTTCTTGCGAAATGGGTCCAATTTGGTTATGATTGACAGCGCGCACGACAAAGCGGTCTTTATCGGAACAGCTGAATCGCGTTGTTCAGTTACGGTCAACGCACTTCAGTCATCGCAACCGGAAGGCGGAGCTCCTCGCGATAGCTACCAGTAGCTAATCAGAGGGCCCAAACAAATTCAATAATTGCATTCTCTCATTTCGTTAAAGCGGAATGGTAGAACTTTTTCCGTGGTCGGTTACCTTGTCGGGCTGTATCCTGGGACTGGTCGGGGCTCTACCTTTCCAGGTTAAACTCTGGATATTTTTAACCGCTACTACTCATCTTTGTTAATTCTTCGCGTGTTATATGAAGAATAGGTTTTAAATCGATGAGGGTTATTATGTTAGCGTTTGTAGATGTTAACGTACGAACTATCCTTCCACAGACACAGGCCTACGGGTGTTGACGACACCTGTGATTCACTCACAATCCTGTGTTTATGTCGTTAGGTGTTTCATGCAGTGGTAGTGTTTGATCACTCACTCACACACTCACACACAGATAATTTATGATAAATTATGTTTTTAGACTACCGTACTGTGTTAAGTTTCGCACTTTCCAGATTAATTTAACTTATTTAGTAGTTTAACTATTTTACTAGTTTAGTCTCATGTTCAAGGTTTACAGATTTTAATTTACAACAGACCGAACTGTGTCACTCACAGTGGTTGCACACAGCTGATATTGTACATACATTGATTGTATCGTACATTCGTACTCGATATTTCTTCACACAACATCATTCAGCACAGATTTGATATGCACACACAACAACAATAGTACGATGATCGTATTACTTTGCATTGCGCGAAGATTGAAATTCACGGCGACGACACTGGCACTGAAAGTACAGATTTTTCGTCTTTCACAAATGTCAGTCCCTGATTCCTTCTGATGCTGATCTATGATGGTGCTACCGCCGCTAGCCACCATGTTAATTATGAGTGGCTTTCTTACGAGTACGATGGAGGCTGGCAATGATGAGGTCTTCACAAAGATGTTTACGATAACGACATGTTTATTTCTCAACCTGAAGCTAGAATACTATTTACATCTGATATGCGATATAGCTATGGTATCCGCTAGTAGTATAGTCTCGCAGCATATGTGCGACACTGGATTGTATATGAGCTACGCAACACTAACTCAATTGACTCATGTATCTTTTGCTCTGGATTTTCTCAAAATTTGTGCATTTGTTCTATTGTCTGATATTACTTCTATTTCAACAAATGAAATATTGATCACAAACTGACAAAGTTCCTGACAAAAATGCCTGAAATTTGCATATGAACAAATATATGGGGTATACACTCATTATGTTTTGCCCTAGCAGACGCTTTTTACCCGTTTCAGCGCGAAGCCCGGTCACCAAGAAGCGATCCTTACTCACACACATACACTCGTACACACAGGCCATTAATGTGCAGTCTATGGAAACACGTCCGTGGCTTTCATTTTTACAAAACAAGAGAGGGTGCATTTATATATATCCCCTTATCCAATCAGAATGATTTTTATATTTTCAGTTAGACCAAGTCATTACCGACAATATGGTATGCGAAATGGCCCTATAAATCATCTTGTTTGACCTCAAGACTCTATTTCGTGAGTGATGTATGACCCAAATCGAGAAAATTTCTCTTCTTTCAATGGGAATGTATGGGAGCTGGGAGTAATAAGAGTGCAGTCTCTCTTTTTTGAGACGAGATGTGCATAAATGTTTTTAAAGGCATGCTTTTAAAAAATATAACCAGGTTAAAGGGTATATTCTAAAGATTATGTTTCCATCCGAACTGAGCGCAAATAACATCTTGTTTTAAAGGCCTAGTCATATTTGTTGCTTAGAACCTCAAACTGGGAGACGTTTTCCTGTGATGAAGGTGCAAAGTGCGCGGCGTATTTGAGCAATATTTGTCCATATGGTCTTGTCCGGACAAACAACACGTCCAGACACACAACCAGGACTAGTGACGAACATACTAATGCGCACTAAAGCAATTTTGTCCGCGTAGGACAGCGCAGTTAAATTCCACATACCAATACATGGAACAAGATAACTATACACAGTCCTGTTGCCGAAGGCAAATAAATATGATGAATCTAATGTTAAAATCTAATTCAACGGCATGTATGATATTTCAAGATACGGCCTTTATGAAACTGAATTATATTTATAGCTTTTTGACTTACCAAAATGAATTTTCCGTTGGCCTTGTTTCTTCTCATAGTGTTGGTGCCATTGCTGCCATTTTCTATGACGTCATTTTACTGTGCGAAGACGTATTTAACTCTGTGGCGAAGACAGGGCACGCACAGAGAAATATACGTGGATGGACTCAATTTTCATGTATTTTTCTTCATTATTAGTTGATTACTTCATGTGAAACATTTGCAGATTTCACAAATTCGAGGAAAAACTTCAAAGATTTGATTCAATGTGAGTATGAATTCTAATAAGGTATTTTTGACCACGAAATTTGTGGTCATGTTTAGATATTTTCAAACCTTCACCAAATATGTCTACTGACTCGTCAGTTGCCGTCGCTTTGCGACGGGGGCTGGTCGGTTTAGGAACAAGATTGCTAAAATGAGGCGTAAAAATCTAAGTTTTACCTTATTTATCTCTATAAAATGTAAGAAAATGCTTAAAAATTCATATTGCATACCTTTGCATTAACAATTGATATAATTTCTGATGAAAAAATGAGCTCCGTTTGCCAAATTTCAACCAATCGGCGTCCGCTTTGAATGTTGACGTGCAGTGTTTATATTTGGTGAATCTAGTGTAGGACCTAGTGCATGGTTTTCTTATCATGACGATCGCGCGAGAGCGATAGATCGAGAATACGAACGTCGATAAACAAACAGTAACGATCTAACTTTAATCGCGCTCACTTTATTTGACATTAGGAGAGACGCATCCTTTTCATGAAGATGACAAACAAATACTAAAGATGTCTTGTTTTCAGTTAAATATATATATTGAAAACTTTCAGGTCACACTTTGCGCTCATATTATTTGTTTTGAATGAGATATGTATCCTTTCACCACCAGCACGAAAAAAAAATTAAAATTAGGATAATTATAAAAGTTTTTTTGCTCACATTTGCACTTGCTTTAATGAGATACAAATCTTGTCATGGGGATGACAAGCAAATAACCTTACCCATGCTTTGTTGGATAGTGAGAGTATGCAAGCTTGCAGATTGGATTCAGTCTTTATGCTCTGCATTCCAAAGAAGTATGATGAATATACTTTGGAATTAAAAATGCCACTTCTGTTTCTTATCACTAAAGGGCTGGAGGGATTTTTATTTCATTTGAGTAGTTAACTTTCTTTTCTAATTTGAATTCAGGTATGAACATCACAGTGGATGTTTTATCGCACATGCTGGACACCAGATGAACCCAGATGATGCACAGTCAGAGACAGGGTGAGATGTTGATGCTACAATTATTATGTTTTGTTTGCGAACTGTTTACAATCTGCCCAGTAAATGAGACGTCTTTTGTGACAAGCATCTGAAGAATTGTATTGATATGTATGAAAGTTTCTTTGTTGTTCACATCAAGGGGCGAGAGGGTAAATGAAATTTGTTAATTTTGTGTTAGTTAGAGATAAGTTGAAGCTAAACAATTTTCATGACATAACTCAAAATTAACAATAATCATCAATGAGAATAGGCCGAATTTCACATTTGTCAGGTATTGATTTCCTCCTCCATTGACTTTATGTACAGAGGTTTATTAACAAAAATGAAATTGTCAATTTTTGTCCATTTGACTGTGAGTTATTTTTATGAACTTCTGTACAATTACAAGAACAATGTTTCACAGTTTTAAACAGGCACCCTCATGATTGTAAATTGTGCAATCCTGGATGTGTCACAAATTTAATGTTTGGTTAGGTCCACATTGCATTGTATGCACATAGCAATACATCATACATTTACTGTACATATGGGCCTTTTGGGGGTAGCAAATAACACTTGCTAAAAAACTACTGTTTCTTCATAATTTTTTACTTATTGTGCAGGTGAAACCAAAATCCTTTATTGTTCTCACTTTAATCTTTGAGGCCTTTACTTTTTTCAGAATGACGGCAAACAAGGAGATCAAGATGAGAGTGATTAAGAAAGAGATCATAGAGGAACCAGAGCTATCAGGGAAACAAGGATACCAGACCTACAAGGTGAAGGGGCAAGGCTTAGAAGAGGACTGGGTGGTAGATGATGGAGGTCAAGAGATTCTGAACGAGCCTGGAGAACAATATCCTGAAACTCAGATTCTTACAGAGGCAAAGTCAATAGAACAACAACCTGAGACATGCTTGTCAAAGGAAGAAGAGTCAGAAGATGGCTGGATAGCAGACAGTGAAGCCACAAAGGTCTGTCAAGATGCTCCATCTGAAGAATCAGTAGACAATGCTTATCACACTGATTCCTTGCAGAGAGAAGATACAGAGAGTGCTAAAGAGATGGAAACAGATCTTGCAGAGGAAGCAGATTACGAGATGTACTATGTTACTGAAGAACGCTTGGATAGTGATTGTTCAGAAGATGATGTTGGTGATCTGCAAATGAACTCACAAGGTCGGTGTTTAAAGAATCTATTTAAAGGGTAACTGAAACAGTGGTACAATGCACTCTCATTATAACAAGGTGCTCAGGACCAGGCAATTTTCCTGTTGTAATGAAATCTTGCTACACTGTATACTGAATTTATAGATACAAGAAAGACACAGACGTTCATATGTTTGAAATTGGGAACTGGAAAGCCACATCACAAGATATTTTTTTGTTCTGTATTTCTATTATTTTTCCTCATGCTTTATCACTTTAATCTCTCTTCCTTAGACAAACAAGAAAAATTAACTGTTCTTCAATACATGTACCAGTATTAGTATTTCCTGTTCTTGGTATAAGATTTTTTATATATATTCTTTTTTTACCTCAAAGCCTGTATTATAGTGAAGTATGTAATTCTAATCAGTACACGCCATGAGACGTTTTTTTTCTGTTCTGTACTTTTTCTTTCAATTTAAATTAAAGTAACATTTCTTTATCTCAGGTGGAAATACAAATCCGGGACAAGACCATTTTCAAATTTCAAGAGTACATCATGTTCGACAGCTTCCTGCTTCACTGGCTGAGTTCGAGACCCAATCTGGTTCATGTTCAAAAGAGAGTGAGTATTGCTCAAGTCATAACTACAGCACATTTGGTCAAGAACCAAGCAATGCTGAAAGAGAGACATCAGGCTCTGGAATTTCTTTTCTCAGTCGTAACTGCAGGACAGAAAAGGAAGAATTATGTAAATGGGAGACTAAAATGAGCCCAATGGAAGACAATGGACATGGCACTCAGTCTGATGATACATGTATAAAGAAGAAACAGTTTTCACATGAAGTACTCAAACAGCATATTAAAACTCGTCATGACAAAACCTACACTGGAGGAAAACCCTATCAGTGTTCTGTTTGTAACACATCTTTTTCCATAAGACATGATCTCAAAAGACATATGAGAATCCACACTGGAGAAAAGCCCTATCAGTGTTCTGTTTGTTATGAAAGATTTACCCGGAACGGAAGTCTAACTGGACATATGAGAACCCACACTGGAGAAAAGCCCTATCAGTGTTCTGTATGTTACACAGCCTTTTCCATAAAACATGATCTCAAGAGACATATGAGATCCCACACTGGAGAAAGGCCTTATCAGTGTTCTGTATGTAGCAAAGGGTTTTCAGAAAATTCTACCCTAAAGAATCATATGAAAACCCACACTGGAGAAAAACCCTATCAGTGTTCTGTTTGTAACAAAAAATTTTCTCGCAATGGAACTCTTACTGGACATATGAGAATCCACACAGGAGAAAGGCCATATCAATGTTCAGTTTGTAATGAAAGCTTTTCTAGGAGTGATAGTCTTACTGGACACATGAGAACCCACTCAGGAGAATAGCCCTATCTGTGTTCTGTTTGCAGTAAAGGGTTTTCAGAAAACTCTCATCTCAAGAGACATATGGGAACCTATACTGGAGAAAAGCCATATCATTGTTCTGTCTGTGACAAAAGATTTTCAAAAAATGAAAAACTTCATGTGCATATGAGAACCCACACAGGAAAAAAGCCTTATCAGTGTTCTTTTTGTGACAAAGGGTTTTCAGAACACTCTGAAACGTTCAAAGACACATGAGAGTACACACAGGAGAAAAGCCATATCAGTGTTCTGTGTTCTAAGTCTGAATTAATTTACATATGAAAATCAAGACAGGAGATTCTGATTTCTGTTTGCAACAAAGGGTTTTCAGTAAACTCTCATCGGAAGAGATAAATGAGTATCCACACTAGAAGAACTTATAACAATAACTCAAACTGTGAATAAATATCTTATTTTACATTAGAACCAGCACAGGAGAGAATGCATAGTAGTGACCTGTTTTTTTTTATAACTTAAGTATAACTGTAAATCATCTGTCTTTACCTTAGTTAAAGAAATATAAGATAAATATTTAGGGTTTGTGAGGAGATGGATATCTTGTCATACTCTTATTTCCATGATTTTTATTCCCAATTGTTTTTTTTTCTTCACCCTGACTTCTAAGGTCCATGTGATCTTACAAATTATGTCTATTTATACTTTGGTGCAGTTCTCAGGTGGTCTGATACAATTGGACTCCTCAATGGAACTTGATGGATCTAGAACCCTATATGTAAACACAACACAAAAAGTAAGTTCCCCCTATATCAGATATCAATAATTTTTTAAGCAGAGGGAATTGAAAAAATCTAATTATATGTCCGTGTAGGTAATTTTATTAGTTACCATGTGACCGATTTTTAAGAAGAATTATCATGTCATGCTTCAGTGAGTAATGGTTGAATGCAGACATGTCATTTTTTGAAGTTCACAAGGTGATTATCACAACTTTGAATAAATGATTTCGGAACAATATTAAAAAAGTTAACATAATACTTGTCAAAAAAGATGCCACATGTGTGCCCTGACATACAAAATGAGATCATAGTCAAATTTCACGGTTGAGTGAGCTCTGCGATAAAATTGCAAAATCTGCAGATTTTTTGTAAATTTTACATGGTATATTCGATCAAATATGACTGAATCGCTGTTTTGGAAGTGTATTTCGACTTATGCTAACAATTCACGGTTGAATGAACACATAAAAGCAACTAAAAATAGGCCGTTTTTAAATGATGATCAGGTATTGCAGTAATTTTATGCACTAAAAATCATCTAAATTACATCTTTTGGGTAATGTTTATAACCTTTTGACACGTGTCAATGATCCTATGGCACTTATTTAAAAATTGATGCTTCAGTGAGCATGTGAGACAGGGAAAAGCTATTTTGTCATGTATGGACTGAAATTTGAATTTTTACTTTCATTAAACGGCACAATTTTTTGGGGGGAGTACCTTGCAATTTATTTTCACAAAAATCCTGATGTTTCACGCCTCAGTGGGCACAAGATACAAGAAAGTCATGCAAATGAGAAGAAAGTTTACAGCTCCGCCACGGTTCGGTGAATTACCGGATAAGCAATTTTGAATCGAGATCATGATAGTTGATCACCATCTTAAGCTGTGTGTTAAGTTTTATGGAATAACTCAAAGTCAAATGGACTAAAAGTAACAATGAAATTATGCTGGATTTCACTTTTTGTTAAACCTCTGTACACAAAGTCAAAGGAGAAGGCAGTCATTATCTGACAAATGTGAAATTCGGCCTAAATTCATTGATGATTATTGTTCATTCTACCATGAGTTATTCCATGAAACTTGACACTCTGCTCAAGATGGTCACCAACTAACATGATATCGATTCAAATTGCATATTCGGTAAGTCACTGAACCGTGACGGAGCCCTAAACTTTCTTCTCATTTGCATGATTTTCTTGTATCTTGTGCCCACTGAGGCGTGACACATCAGGATTTTTGTGAAAATAAATTCCGAGGTACACCCAAAAAACAATCATCCTGTTTAATCAAAGTGAAAATTAAAATTTTAGTCCATACATGACAAAATAGGTTTTTTAGTCTCACATGCTCATTGAAGCATGAATTTTTAAACAATTGCAATAGGATCATTGACACATGTCCAAAGGTTCTTAACATAAACCAAAAAATGTTATTGAGATGATTTTTAGGGCCTAAAATTACTGCAATACCTGATCATTATTCCAAAATGGCCTATTTTTGGTTGTTTTATGTGTTCATTCAACCGTGAATTGTTGGCAAAAGTCGAAATACAATTCCAAAACAGGAATTCCATCATGTTTGATCGAATATACCATGTAAAATTCACAAAAACTGCAGATTGTGCAATTTTAATGCAGAGCTCACTCAACCGTGAAATTTGACCATGAACTCATTTTGTATGTTAGGGCACATATGTGGCATCTTTTTTGACAAGTGTGATGTAGAAAAAATTCAGTATTGTTCTGCAATCATTTATTCAAAGTTTTGATAATCGGCTCGTGAACTTTAAATATGACATTTTTGCATTCAACCATTACTCACTGAAGCATGACATGATGATTCTTCATAAAAATCGGTCACATGGTAGCTAATAAAACTACCTACACGGACATTTAATAAGATTTTTTTTCAATTCCGTCTGGTTCAAAGATTATTGATATCTGAAATAGGGGGAACTTACCTTTTGTGTTGTGTTTCGATGGGGATTTCAGAGACGAGGTGTAGACCAAATGAAAATAGAAATAGAACCCTGAATGGATATTAAAGAGACTAGATTTACATAGACCAAATGGAAATAGAAACCTAAACAGATATTAAAGGATCTAGGTGTATAACAAATGGAAATAGAACCCTAGACGGATATTACATAGGCTATGTTTAGACCACATGGATACAGAACACTTAGATAGAACACACCTAATTAAATATTGTAGATATTGAAAGGTTATGTTTTTCCCCCCTTAATGGTGGTTGAAATATCCTAACTAATTAAGAACTATGTAACTTGAAATTTTAAACCTGGGGATACACCACAATGAATAAAAAAGTAGAGTTTCATAGTATTCCTGTATTTGGTGCATGATTTTTTTGTAGATGTATTTTTGACATGTATTAGTTATACTCAAGTATTAAATTTTTATTGACCTAAATTTTGAGAACTTTTATATATGCATTGTGCATTTCCCTGAAATTTGAATACAAGTACCATATCTTGCTTTCAGGTGGAAATACAAATCTGGAAAACTGCTGTTTTCAAGTTTCAAGTGATGGAGTACATCATTTTGGACAGCATTCCCCTTCACAGGCTGAGTTAGGAACCCAATCTGAATCATGTGCAAAAGAGAGTGAGTACTGCTTAAGTCATAACTACAGCACATTTTCTCAAAAACCAAGCAATGCTGAAAGAGAGACATCAGGCTCTGGTAGTTCTTTTGTTAGTCGTGACCGAAGTACAGGAAAGGAAGAAATGAGTAACCAGAAGACTAAAATAACGGAACACATTGGGCAATCCACTCAGTTTGTTACTACACATATAAAGAACAAACGGTCCATAAACTCATGTCCCGTTTCCTGGATGGATTCTTCACAAGAAGGAGGACTCACAAAACAAACTGAAACTCATCATGTAGGTAAAACCACTTGCACTGGAGGAAAACCCTATCAGTGTTGTGTGTGTAGCAAAAGGTTTACCAAAAAATGTAATTTCAAGAGACATAGGAGAACCCACACTGGAGAAAAACCATATCTATGTTCTGTGTGTAAAAAAGGATTTTCAACAAACTCTCACCTCAAGGATCATATAAGAACCCACACTGGAGAGAAGCCTTATCCTTGTCCGGTTTGTAACACAGCCTTTTCCACAAAAACTGTTCTCAAAATACATATGAGAACCCACACTGGAGAGAAGCCTTATCCTTGTCCTGTTTGTAACACAGCCTTTTCCACAAAACATGTTCTCAAAAGACATATGAGAACCCATACTGGAGAAAAACCATATCTATGTTCTGTTTGTAAAAAAGGATTTTCAACAAACTATCACCTCAAGAATCATATGATAATCCACACTGGAGAAAAACCCTTTCAGTGTTCTGTTTGTAACAAAGGGTTTTCAGAAATATCTAACCTAAAGAATCATTATAGGGCCCACACAGGAGAAAGGCCCCACCAGTGTTCTTTTTGCAGCATAGCTTTTTCCATGCAACATGATCTCAAAAGACATATGAGAACCCATACTGGAGAAAAACCATATCTTTGTTCTGTTTGTAAAAAAGGATTTTCAACAAACTCTCACCTCAAGGATCATATGAGAACCCACACTGGAGAGAAGCCTCATCCTTGTCCTGTTTGTAACACAGCCTTTTCCACAAAACATGTTCTCAAAAGACATATGAGAACCCACACTGGGGAGAAGCCTTATCCTTGTCCTGTTTGTAACACAGCCTTTTCCACAAAACATGATCTCGAAAGACATATGAGAACCCATACAGGAGAAAAACCATATCTATGTTCTGTTTGTAAAAAAGGATTTTCAACAAACTCTCACCTCAAGGAACATATGAGAACCCACACTGGAGAGAAGCCTTATCCTTGTCCTGTTTGTAACACAGCCTTTTCCACAAAACGTGTTCTCAAAAGACATATGAGAACCCACACTGGAGAGAAGCCGTATCCTTGTCCTGTTTGTAACACAGCCTTTTCCAGAAAACATGTTCTCAAAAGACATATGAGAACCCATACTGGAGAAAAACCATATCTATGTTCTGTTTGTAAAAAAGGATTTTCAACAAACCATCACCTCAAGGATCATATGATAATCCACACTGGAGAAAAACCCTTTCAGTGTTCTGTTTGTAACAAAAATTTCTCCCGGAATGGATCTCTTACTGGACATATGAGAATCCATACAGGAGAAAAACCATATCTTTTGTAATAAAAGATTTACAGAGAATAAAAGACTTAACCCTAAACTGCCGAGGGGCTAATTTAGCCCCACCCACTCGACATTTTTTGCTATAAATTTTTGACCAAGAAGCTAAAGCCGCGGTGCTCGATGACTTTTTTCCTTGAAGTCTTGCGCATCTTTTGAGACCAAATTTGTGACACCTGGTCCTGGGTACCCTGTTTGCGAGTAACGCATTATTTTGTACCTGTGCATCGACCCAAAAGTGCTATAAAACGTAATTTCATGTACAAAGTCAATACAAATTGTGTTTTCAGCTAAAATTCGTAAAGAGTGTTTAATTTTGCTTTTATTCATAATAATCATTTGATTGGCTGCTATTTATGACAGAAATATTGTCGCTGACTAATTTTGTCGAAAAAACAATAAAAAGAAAAAGGTTGAAAAAACAAAGAAATACATGAGAAATTAAAAAAAACAATAACATACGTAAGAAATTAATTTTGATGCCAGAATTTCTTTCAAGTGCAATTGATAGGAATGCTATAAAGAACATTCAAACTAATTAGCATTCTAGGAGCTATATTTAGTCAATTAAAGCAAAAAGTATGATTTCATGCATAAATTAGCATATGGTCATGTGTCACATATTGGGGTATAGTAAAAGGGTGGAGGCGTTACATTTTGGAGGAAAATTTTTCACATTTTTTCGCATAGCATGAAAAGAAAGTACAGTCATGATCTGCACAATGTTTCAAATTGTAGATAATTGATCAGGCTACATGCCTGTGAAGTTTCAGCTTTGTCCTGCAGGTAGTTTTAATACAAAGATAGTTTGAGTGGGGTAAGGTAGAGAGGGGAGGATCCTACGGTGGAGGCATGTGTTAAAGCATAGGGAATTCCCATTTTTGGTACTTTCTTAATCTTTTTTTGCGTTATATTTATATCTAATTGGTCTAATATAGGTTGAGTGATATATCAATCTTTTTGGAATTTATCTGGTTTTAACTAAATGTGAAGTAGATTTTTAAAAAGTCACTTCATTGAGTAATTAATCAATTAAAACAAACTTCATGCATGCACGGCTCATAGACAATGCATTGCAGGCATCAGAAATTGCAACATGCCATTTTATAACAACAATTGTGTGTTGCGATATACTATTCGCTATGTCATTATACTACTAGCGGATACCATAGCTATATCGCATATCAGATGTAAATAGTATTTCTAGCTTCAGGTTGAGAATAAACATGTCGTTATCGTAAACATCTTTGTGAAGACCTCATCATTGCCAGCCTCATCGTACTCGTAAAAGAAGCCACTCATAATTTAACATGGTGGCTAGCGGCGGTAGCACCATCATAGATCAGCATCAGAAGGAAATCAGGGACTGACATTTTGTGAAAGACCAGAAATCTGTACTTTTCAGTGCAGTGTCGTCGCCGTGAATTTCAATCTTCGCGCAATGCAAAGTAATACGATCATCGTACTATTGTTGTTGTGTGTGCATATCAAATCTGTGCTGAATGAATGTTGTGTGAAGAATATCGAGTACGAATGTACGATACAATCAATGTATGTACAATATCAGCTGTGTGCAACCACTGTGAGTGACACAGTTCGGTCTGTTGTAAATTAAAATCTGTAAACCTTGAACATGAGACTAAACTAGTAAATAAGTTAAACTAACTAAAATAAGTTAAATTAATCTGGAAAGTGCGAACATTAACACAGTACGGTAGTCTAAAACATAATTTATCATAAATTATCTGTGTGTGAGTGTGTGAGTGAGTGATCAACACTACCACTGCATGAAACACCTAACGACATAAACACAGGATTGTGAGTGAATCACAGGTGTCGTCAACACCCGTAGGCCTGTGTCTGTGGAAGGATAGTTCGTACGTTAACATCTACAAACGCTAACATAATAACCCTCATCGATTTAAACCTAATTCTTCATTAACACGCGAAGATTAACAAGATGAGTAGTAGCGGTAAATATCCAGAGTTTAACTGGGAGGTACCAGACCTGCCCGAAGAGTTTAATATGTTCAAGCAAAGGATGAATTTAATATTTGCAGACCAATCAAGATTGCAATAGGCAATGAAGGATTACGAAGGGTCAATGCGTCTGGTCTAACAGAGACAGACAAGGAAAAACCAGAGAAACTGTGGGAACTTCTCGAAGCACAGTTGAAGGTTAATATCAATTTTCGAGTACATAGGCTAGAGCTAAGCAGGTACCGGCAGAAAGTTGATGAAACAATCGACCAGTTTGTTACGAGATGCTGTGACAAAGCAAAGAGTTGCGATTTCGAGGCCAACGAGCTCGACGAAAGAGTCATGGAATTAGTAATAGCATCAACACCGATCGCAGAACTCCAGAAATCGCTCTTGGAGAAACAAAAAGGGTTTAAGATAGGAGACATCTTAACCAAAGGGGTTAAATTCGAGGCAATCGAAGCAAGCAGACGTAGTCTGAACACGCTAGTTAATCCTCAGGCGCAGGAGAGCGTTAATGCAATCCGGAGTTGCAAACCAAAGATGCGTAATACTTGCGGAAACTGCGGTCGCAGTCATAAGCCGAAGCAATGCCCAGCATTCAACGACGAATGTCGATCCTGTGGCAAGAAGGGCCACTGGGCAAAGTGTTGCAGAAAGACAGAATCCGATCAGCGGAAAACAGACAAATCAAAGTCAGAAAACTGCAAACACACACAAAGGCGAAACAAATCTCGAACAAAGTCGAAGAGTCATAAACCGGTGAACGAGTTGGACACTCCAGTAGACCAAGACAGAGTGAGTACAGATCAATTTGCATACTTTGATACAATCAAAACTGCAGAACCACATACAGTAGTTAACAATGAAGGTACTGTGGCATATGCATTCATAGACATAATATCTCCACAGAAAGGTGGACAGCATGTGTTAAAGCTCAAAGTTGACTCAGGTTCAAGTTCAAACACGCTCACACTTAGAACAATCAAAAACATGTATGGAGAAAAATACAAGACAGTAATCAAACCTACATCTACAAAGCTCGTAGTGTATGGAGAAGCACAAGTACCGTGCAGGGGTACCATAGCTCTGAAATGTAAGTACAACAGTCCAGGCTGGACTACCCACTCATTCTACGTAGCAGACGTAAAGGGATCTTGCATTCTAGGATTACAATCATGTACCAAACTAGGGGTTATCACAATCCATGGAACATCCAACACTGTCTCAAGGCCTACACTTATCACAAATGTAGAGGACACGACTACGCTTACCAGAAGTGTAGATCACACAAGTACACTTACCACAAGTGACACAATTACACCTACCACAAGTGTAGACATCACAGACGCACCTACCACAAGTGTGAATGATACAGATACACTCAACACGAGTGTACACCACACAGTTACACCTATCATAAGTGCTAACAATACAGGTACACCCATCCAGAGTGTAAACAATGCAGATACACTTAACACAAGTGCAAGCAATCAAAACCATAATGTTCTTGGCTCTGACCTGATTTTCGGTCAAATCAAAAGAGCAGAGGTACAGACAGAAACAAAGCAGCAGAAAGAGCCATTGCTTCCCCATGATGTACCACCAGCACCCTGGACCAGACTAGGAACAGACTTGTTCATGCTCAATAGACAGGAATATCTACTCGTCACTGACTATTACTCGAAGTATCCGATAATCTACCAGCTGGAGGATACCAGAAGTGCAGCAGTAGCGGACGTGATGAGCGGAATCTTCAATCTATTTGGTCCACCAGAAGAGATCGTATCTGACAACGGTCCACAATTTGTCGGAAAACCATTCCAGGACATGTGTAAGAAGTGGTCAATCCAACACACCACATCTTCTCCGCACTATCCAAGATCCAATGGACTAGCAGAAAGGATGGTTCGTACAGTCAAGAATCTGTTGGCAAAGTGTTCTCAGACTGGCCAAGATAGTCAACTAGCCATGTTGAATCTCAGAGCAACACCAGTAGACAGTCACATGAGATCACCTGCAGAAATGTTATTTGGGAGACCGATCCGGACAACACTTCCAAGTCATCATCTGTCAAGAGACTCAATCACTACAGATCATCTCTTGAACCGCAGAGACAAGATGAAGGAAATGCATGACCAACATGCAGGATCAGAACTTCCATCTCTCCATGTGGGACAACCTGTCAGAGTCCTACACCCCCAAGATCACACTTGGATACCAGCCAAAGTATCCAAAGTCTGCGATGAACCAAGGTCGTATGAAATCAAAACACCCAACGGAGGAATCCTGAGGCGAAACCGATCTCACCTGAGGGAAATCCCAACAACAAACTCAACTCCGAGACGTGTAAGGTTCGACGAAGACCACACCGCAGATGCCCCACCAGAGGAGAACGACAATCATCGACCAACTTTGACGTCGGAAACTCTAAACAATCAATCTCAAAAGCAAGCGACAAACTCGAAAACCACGAGGTATGGTCGAACAATCCGCAAACCAGCGAGACTTATCGAAGATTGATAACTCTAAAAACATTTCGAAAGAAGAGAGAAAACAGAAGACACTCTTGAAGAAATCGAAAGAAGACTGAAGACGCATGTAGTTTTCAATTCAAAAGTTTATTATCCATGTTGCATGTATAATCATTGTACAGTACAATATTCTTGGTATGACAACAAGCATAATATCTGGAATCATATGCTTATCAAAACTTATTGATTTTCTAAACCAAAACAGTTATACCAAAAATTATATTCAAATTGCATCAAAGGAAAATGCAAACAGTTAACTTACTCAAATCAGTTAGACTTTATATCTTTGGAAAACAAATATCCAAAATAAATAGGCTACCAAAAGAAACCAAAAGTATATTGTTATCAAAACAATGTATACCAAAAATGTTGTTATCAAAACAATATATATTGTTGTATACTCAAACATTGAATGTACACATTCTGCTTCTTTACAAAGGAAGGGGGATGTTGCGATATACTATTCGCTATGTCATTATACTACTAGCGGATACCATAGCTATATCGCATATCAGATGTAAATAGTATTCTAGCTTCAGGTTGAGAATAAACATGTCGTTATCGTAAACATCTTTGTGAAGACCTCATCATTGCCAGCCTCATCGTACTCGTAAAAGAAGCCACGCATAGTTTAACATTGTGCTTTTTCACCCATTTTCTTTGCAGGTACGTAAATACACAATTGTGTGGAAACATTTCTTGCAATAAAATTTGTTTAAGTTGTAATTCAAATGTAAAAGACAGGATTTCTGCCATTTTAAAACTATTTTTCTTCTTTTTTTATACACGGCCGGTTGGAAAAGAATTTTTGTCTTACATTTATATTTGTTTGAAGCATAGGGCTTATTAACAACAGTTTAAGTTGATTTATTTATTTAATGCGAACAAGAAATTTACTTGCCATTGAATTGGTTAAACGTTTTAAACCATTTTTTTCTTGTAACTGTGGTGATTGGTGATATCTCATGTTTAATTATAATATGTAATAGTTTTTGCGATGAGAAGACTTGAGCAAAGACTATATAATCAGGTCATGTTAATGTAATGTTTACAAACAGTCTAGTGCCATGAACTTGTAGTGACCTCGTGATGATAGTTATATGAGGCCCGGTCAAGGTCACTTTCATGGAATAATAATGTACTGTGAGGATATACAGTAATACCTCACTTGTTATAACATCTCAAGTCAAAGCAAGACGTATTATTAAAATGCTCTAGACATAAACCATAATGTCCATCCAGCCTCTGTTTTGTGATATGTACCGATGCCATCCTCATTACGAGACACATACTCATTTACATGGTGTCAGATCGGGATTTATTATAATTGAATATCAGCGAAAATGGAGGATTTAATTGACTTGGAGAGGATCAGAAGTCACAGTGTTGGACTGAAACCGAGCTGGAAGAGTCTGATGTACTACCAGGACGGACAAGCCGAAAAACTCAGGCCAGATTCGTTTCGTATTATCATGATTATGATTTTATTTGAAAGATTGAATGCTGTAAGAGTAAAGAGCTATATTATAGCCAGTATGTCTAGAATTTGTATGACTGTGTGTAGGAGCTCTGTGCCCAAGATTTCTAAGAAAATAAAAGGTTAGAGTAGGCAGAACAGTGCATACAAAGATTTACTCAGTGAAGTGTTTAAATAATTAAGCTAAATGTATAAGGTGTGCATTAAAGAGTTATTGACACATTGTTCATGTGAGTAAGAGTCGTGTTTAAACAACTGAGCTGAATGTTTTCAGGAAACATTTATTAGAAGCCTTTTGCTAACACAGTGTGCTCAGCTTAGTCAGCTACGTCAAGCTGAGGAGTTATTGCTACATAATAAATGTTGAAAAGAAACAGAAGTAGCAGGGTTGAAAAGACACCCAATTTGAAAACTTAGCTAGGTTGAAAAGAAACCAAAGAAGAGCTAAAGTAATGGTTGAAAAGAAACCAAAATTTTAAAACGTAGCAGAAGGGTTGAAAAGACACCAAGGGTTGAAAAGAAACCCAGAATTTGACAAGAGGTTGAAAAGAAACCCAAAGTAATAAGGTTGAAAAGACACCAAAACACTAATAGGTTGAAAAGACACCAAAACACTAATAGGTTGAAAAGACACCAAAACATGAAAAAGGTTGAAAAGACACCAAGTCGTAGCTATAAGTTGAAAAGATACCAGAAAATATAGCTAATAGGTTGAAAAGAAACCAAAGAAATAGCTGAAGGTTGAAAAGATACCAAGATATTGCTATTGTTGAAAAGCTATGAAGAAATAGCTTCTCGTTGAAAGAAACGAATAAAAAAGATAGTTCATCGTTTAAAGGCACGTAAGAAGGAGCTATAAGGTTGAAAAGATACCAATAATGATAGCTAATGGTTGAAAAGATACCAAAATAATACAGTGAAATGGCAAAGTAGCCAAGTTAGTGAAGTCTTAGAGATTTGTAGTTGGAAATCCACAAAGTTATAATAAGTGGAAATTTTTGTGAATCTAGGTAAGTTTGGAAAATTTGAGTATTTGAGAGTTATTGAACTCCAGTCTTCACTAGAAAAGTAATGTGAAGGAAAAGTAGATCACTAAGGAAGTGACATTGTGTAGTAGAGATAAATCCAAGAAAGGATAGATACAAGCTTTGAAAAGAAAGGCAAAAAATTCCGAGAGGGTAAAAGTCTACCCCAGAGGAAAGGAAAAATAGAGATAAAAATAGAACTTGCAACTAGAACAGTTGAGTTTATTTTTGGATGATTGAAAAGAAATTCGGTCATCGCCCCCTTAACATGCGTTAACTGGTAACCTTTAACCTATGCCGGAGTGACCTAGGTTAAAAACCGAAAGTCTGAGAGATGTACTTCGAGGACTGGTAAGATGGCATGTTACAGTGGTTCAGGCAATGCCAGTGCCCGTGATGTCAGGTAGAGGCGATTCTTTTGGACAGAAAAGAAACCTCAAAATTGTAAAAATTGATTAGTTGGAACAAAATCAGTTGCTAAGGTAGTAAACGAATTGCAACTTGAAGTTTGTATTTGATATAGAAAGACCTTTCTTGTTAAGGCTATTTAATCACAATGTATGTGATAAAATTAATGCTGATATTGTTTGAAAAGAAAAACAAATCAGGTTAAAACAGATAATAGTTAAGAAAAATTATCTGGAAATGTGAGTTTGTTGTAAAGTTAAACAAAGTAAAACAAATCACAGTGTTGTTTGGTACCGCATGGAAAATGGGTAGCCAAATGGGTAGTCAAAACAAAGAAGTTTTAGACAAATTAATATTGCCCAGTAGCAGTTTGAAAGCACTGGAGCATTATAGAAATTAAATGTCTGAAAAAGAAGGCATTATGATTAGTTATCTTCAAAGGAGGAAGAAGACCTGGATGACCTCGACGACTCAGCAGATGAGTGGAAAACATCGCGCCATCGCAAAAGGAGCCCGGTCAAGAACCAACGATCTAATCAACGACGTGATGACAAGATCGAAGCGCGAAGCTACAGAACTAACTTTATAAACTGATAGCAGGACCTTCGAGCTTCGAATCAGATGATCTTGTAAATACGAAGAATGACTTTCGCGATTTGTAAATAATAACCAGAGCGGAATATACAAGGGACCTTTCGCTCTGAGCTTTTGTAGGATAGAGTTAGTTGAATATAATTGAACTCATAAAGTAGCCTATAGTGCATGTGAAACTTCAATAACCAAAAGAAATTGGAAATACCTACAAATACAAAGTCAGCGAAACACCGGATTTATAAGATGCAGATATCATCAAGAACAAGGACTCAGTTTAAAATGAAAAATGAAACACTGGACTTGGTTGAATAAAAATACATAATGTGACTGCATGCATAAACGTGAAAATCATATATGTTAGAATATGCATGCTCATCAACAGTTGAAGATAAAAATGTATTTCATCTTTCTTTAAAGAAAGGGAGGTGTGGTGATTGGTGATATCTCATGTTTAATTATAATATGTAATAGTCTTTGCGATGAGAAGACTTGAGCAAAGACTATATAATCAGGTCATGTTAATGTAATGTTTACAAACAGTCTAGTGCCATGAACTGTAGTGACCTCGTGATGATAGTTATATGAGCCAGGTCACTTTCATGGAATAATAATGTACTGTGAGGATATACAGTAATACCTCACTTGTTATAACATCTCAAGTCACAGCAAGACGCATTATTAAATGTGCTCTAGACATAAACCTTAAATGTCCATCCAGCCTCTATTTGTGATCTGTACTGATATCCATTACCAACCCACATCACATTATTATAGTAACACATTGTATAGCTTTAATGACACACCCTGTACAGGCAAAATAATATGTTAATCATCTTCCTTACCATCTGAGCTTTCAATAAATATATACTTTTACATGTTTGACTTACCATTAACAAACTAGATATGTTTGTTTGTGACAATGTACATTTCTCAAATGTTGGACATATATATATATATATATATATATTATATATAATATATAATATATATATATATATGAATAACACAGTTGATAAAGAAGAATGCCAAAAACATAAAATCATAGATTTTATAAATAAGAGCATAGCTCTCAAAATTGAAAGGCGAAGTCACACTCTTCGTCAGTGCTCATGGTGTGACAAAAAGATGTATTCAAAATCCAAAATAAATGTTGAATACATCTTTTTGTCACACCATAGCACTGACGAAGAGTGTGACTTCGCCTTTCAATTTTGAGAGCTATGCTCTTTATTATAAAATCTATGATTTTATGTTTTTGGCATTCTTCTTTATCAACTGTGTTATTCATGTTTACGAAGATTATGCCACAGGAGACGTGCGGGCCGACTTCTGAGATCTGAGTTAGCCGCCCCCCACCCCCCCCCCCGTTGAACCACTTTTAACAATTTGTTTTCCTGGAATGGAACTCTTATTGAACATATGAGATTGCACAAAGGAGAAAAGCCCTATCAGTGTTCTGTTGTAACAAAAGCCTTTCTAGGAGGAACAGTCTTACTGGACATATGACGACCCACATAGGAGAAAAGCCCTATCTGTGTTCTGTTTGCAGCATAGGGTTTTCAGAAAACTCTCATTTCAAGAGACATGAGAACCCACACTGGAGAAAAGACATATCAGACCTCTGTTTGTGACAAAGGAATCCAAGAAAAGAACACTTAATTACATATGAGAACCCATACAGGAGAAAAGGCTTATTAGTGTTCTGTTTATAATAAGTGTTTACAGAAAAATCTGAGAGACACATGAAAGTCCACAAACGAGAAGAGCCATTTCGGTGATCTATTTGTAACAAAACATTTGATCAAGAATGACGGACTAAAGGTTCATATGAGTTATGTTTGTGGCAAAGTTTTTGCGGACAAGTCTCACCTCACTATTCATATTAGAACCCACACTGGAGAAAAGCGTCATCAGTCTTCTTTTTATAGCATATGGTTTTCAAATGTCTCTAACCTCAAGAATGATAAGATGTCACACGGTAGAAAAGCCCTACCAGTGTTTGTTTTAGCAAAGCTTTTCACCTTAAACTCTTATCTCAAGAGACACATGAGAATCCGTACAAGAGAAACGCCATGATCTCTTATAAGTTACTGAAAGTTAAGGTTAACCATATCAAAGATAAATTCTGAAGACTTTGTGTTTGATGTGGATAAAGCCATATTATATAAATCCATCTAGGGGTTGTTCTAAATTAGAATGTACTGGATTACTTGTTCCAGCTTTGTTGTATTAAAGTATGTTCATAAAATAAATTCCAATGACACTGATTACTTACAATATCTGCCCAACCCATGCGACAATTCATTTTTCTTCGTGTCCACAGATCGTGTTGAAATTCTGAATATTGTTAGTGCTTTGAAAATAAGTCATTCGAGTGGTCATGACGAGATGAGTACGCACTTTTTGAAGCAAGTTGCTTGTAAAATAATAATGCTGTTAGTACAAATTTGTAATTTATCTCTAACAACAGGTGTTTTCCCGGATGTTTTAAAAATTGAAAAAGTGGTTCCAATATACAAAAAAGATGATACTTTGTTGGTTTCAACTTACAGACCAGTCTCCATCCTTCCAAGTAATCCTAAAGTCCTGGAAAGACTTGTTTATAATAGATTATATGACTTTCTAGGAAAAAATGAACTATTATATGGTAACCAATCTGGCTTTAGAAAATTTCATTCCACAGAATTGGCAGTATCACAACTGTTTGATACAGTGTCAGATACCTTAGCTGAAAGAGAACATGTTATTGGCGTGTTTATGGAACTAAGCAAGGCATTTGGCACTCTTGACCACGCAATACTTTTACGCAAGTTGGAATTTTATGGCTTAAGGGGTGTTGCAATACAATAGTTCAAAAACTATTTAACAAATAGTAAACAATATGTGTACTATGACTCAACAAATTCAGAATTGTTACCAATAGAATGCAGGGTGCCACAGAGTTCAATTCTTGGCCATTGTTATTTTTATTTACGTCAATGATATTTCATATTCATCAAATGCATTGCAATATATTTTATTTTCTGATGACACCAATGTATTATGTTACAACTCAGATTTGCATTTCCTCTTGAGAACAATATATATCGAACTACCCAAATTACCAAAGTGGTTTAAAAGTAACAAGCTGTCTCTAAACCTCAAAAAATTGTTTTATATACTTTCAAAACAGAAAAAATAGCAATGATATAGCCCCTAAACAATGGTAAGTTTCGTGGCGTTTTGATAAATGAAAATCTGAGATGGAATAGCCATGTACGAAATATTTCTTCTGGGTCAGAAGCCAAATGTGATTGAGGCTTAAGGGCTGGACGGGTAACTGGCTGGGTTTAAGACGGCAGCTGCATATGCAACTTTCAATCAAGCAAACGAGGAACCAATATCTGAGTATTGTAGCAGGTCTGCTGGTGAATTTCTGCTGCATGTTGTCCTTACAAGCGGGGGCCCTCAAAAGAGTGTCCCCGAAAAGAGTGTCCCTTTTACAAAAAATTGTATTTTGAAGAAAAATGGCAGACTTCAGTTTCTAATAAGTAAACACACTTAGTTTGGTGCCATAAGGCCTTTAAGAAATTGTTCACTTGGCGGGTCACTGGAAATTAGGGTAGGTAGGGCAGATTTTTCATTTTTTTGTTTTGTTTTGTAGCTTATAGTATACATGAATGTAGCCATTCATACACATACATACATACATACACACAGTTGCGTAGATAGGTCCTCTGACCTTGGGGATGATTATTATATTACCTTTATGTTTGTGCTATTTTGAAATCAAATTGAAATTGATGAAATTAAAAATTTTAATTAAAAAGTGCATTTTCCCTCTCTTTTTTACAAAAAAAATATGTTTGTGAGTTTTTAATTTTATTTTTTTGCAATACGATGTACATGTATGGAACCAAACTTAGTGTGTTCAGAAAATGAATCCTGCCATTTTTCTTCAAATATTTTTTTTTGTTAGAAGGGCACTCTTTCCTACTCCTCTGTTACAATTACTCAGATAAAGGTACCTCCAGGAAGTTGTCATACCTCGTTCGTTTGAGTGAAAGTCACCTAGCTGCAAATCAGTTGCTCTTTGCCATCTTCACATCAAATGCATCACTCACTTTTCAACTCCCCACCAACCCATACATACACATTCATACACACATACCCCTATCAAATCAAACCCCACTGCCATTACAATTCCACACTCTAAACATACATATAATACCTTTTTCTTTATTTATTATTTTACTTGAAACAAAGTAAAAGTTTTAGCTGAAGGATAATTTTACAAAAATCATTTCAATTAAACAAAGTAATCAATTTTCAATGACCATAACAACAAAAATAGCTGTCTCTTGAATCTATCGTAACTTACAGATGTAAGAAAAAAAAAAAAAAAAAAAAAAAAAAAAAAAAAAAAAAAAACTGCTGGAAATATCTATTAAGGGAAAAGCCATAAAGAAGAACAAGAATTAATATCAAATAAAAAAAACATAGATGTTTCAACAATTAATAGATTTGAGGAGATGAATATAAGATTTTCAATGATTTCTGTGATTTGTCATATCAAAATGAGACACAAGTCACCGTGCAAACTCACCAAAGGGTAAAGGAAATCAACAAAATAATAAAAATGCAAAGTTGGCCCCCCCCCCCCAACTTTGACATTTTTATTTTCATTTTCATTTTATTTTTATTCTTATTTTTATTGTTATTTTTATTTTTATATTTATTTTTTTATTTTTGTTTTTATTTTCTGAATCTTCAAAGTTCCATGTGTGCTCTTAAAAATGAAAATGAGTATAAATGATAAGGGGGCATTTTATTTTGTTTTTGTATTGAAATGTAAGATCCGAGGTAACCAACACAAGGGGTGCAAGGACACCCCCATCCTAATAATGTATCATATTATTTAATAGTATTACTCTATATCATCAGTGGGTAGACCCCAGCCCCCTACTTTGCGTTATTGTTACTTTAAAACAATTTCGCAATTACTCTTGTGAGACACATTCAGAGGCAGAGCACATTTTGTTAAAAAGACCTCCCGAATACAGTGCGTCCCAGATAAAAGTATACCCAACTTTGAGAGTCTCAAATTAAAATTGTATAACTTATGTGTAATTGAATTTAATTTCATGACAAAGAGTAACTCATATTCTATCTAATGATACCCAAATCATACCGATATTGTCATGGATGACTGAACACTCGAGTGTTTAAAAACATTGGTCAAAAGTGATCTGTACCAAGTTGTCTGAGAAGCAGCCCTGGCCTTATGATCATTCATTGTTTGTTTGAGGTCAGCCTTCCTGAGTCCATTCATTAGGCACAAAGGATTACTTGATCTATTGAAATGCAAGGGCTGCATTTGCTCAAACTTGGGACAGGACACTTTTTACGCTTGTTTTTTTAAAGCCCAACTGCTTAGTCATCCGTCACAACACAGGTATAAGTTTGGTATCATTGAATACAATATGAGTTGCTCTTTATCATGATATATATTTCAATGTCACACAAGCTATAATATTCTAGTATGAGGCTCTCAAAGTTCGGTATACTTTTTTCTGGGACGCACTGTATAGATAATAGAAACGAGAAGGAAGCTTGTTATGACTGTGTTAAGTGTGTTTAAATTTATTACAAATTCTATAGAAAAAGGGAAACTCATGCTCTGCATCTCTGGAAGAGCTAAAGGATTATTAAAGTGACTGAGAGTTATTAATTGAGCTACCCATCAGAATACATGTACTATCCAAACTCTTTTATTTTGCCCGATGAATGTTTCATTGATATTGATATTATCTTGACATCAGATGATGGTGTTCTTGAAGCTCCTCATGCTACTCTTTGCTGCTAACATGTACGTGTAGTTTTTTCTCCTGTGCCCCTGCTATTTTTCGTCCTTCACCTTTGTCATGTTCAGTTCCATTTTCTAAACAGAATGAAAAATCAAAATACGATGTTGCCATTGAAATGAAGCAATGTCATGACGATTTACTGATACCCTTTTCAGACTGCTATTTCTTAACCCCGTACTATCCTTAACCCCATACTATCCTTAACCCCGTACTATCTTTTTTTGCTTTCAGACTGTGTTTCTTAACCCCATACTATTTGCCTAGCCGGGGTTAAGAAATTAAATGCTTTTCACACTGGGTATTCCTTAACCCCAGACTATTCGCTGGATCATGAATATTAATGATTTCATTCTCTTTCTTCACGTTCTTCATTGTTTTTCTCTCTTTCCTTATGTTATTCTATGTTTTCTATCTTTCCTTTTGTTATTCATTGTTTTTTCTCTTTTTCTTTATGCTATTTATTGTTTTTCTCTTTGTCCTTGTTATTCATTGTTTTTCTCCTTTTCCTTATGTTTTACATTGTTTTTCTCTTTTTCTTATGTTATTCATTGTTTTAATTCATTATTTTCCTCTTTTCCCTTATGTTGTTCTATGTTTTTCATTCTTTCCTTATGTTATTCATTGCTTTTCTCTTTTTCCTTATGTTATTCATTGTTTTTCTCTTTTGCCTTATGTTATTTATTGTTTTTCTCTTTTTCTTTATGTTATTTATTGTTTTAATTTATGATTTTCCTCTTTTCCCTTATGTTATTCTTTGTTTTTCTTTCTTTCCTTATGTTATTCATTGTTTTTCTCTTTTCCTTATGTTATTCATTGTTTTTCTCTTTTTCCTTATGTTATTCTATGTTTTTCTCTTTTTCTTAATGTTATTCATTGTTTTTCTCTTTTTCCTTATGTTATTCATTGTTTTTTCTCTTTTTCCTCATGTTATTCATTGTTTTTCTCTTTTTCTCTTTGTTATTCATTATTTTTCTCTTTACTTGTGTTATCAAGTTTACGAATAATTATGCATATTAATGACCACATTTTCATTGATTGGCTAATGCTTAGCCCCGCTTTTCCTTAGCACGGTTTGGTTTCAGACTGCAACTCTTTAGCTAACCGCTAATCTTTGCCCGGCTAACTCCGCAATTACCCGGCATACCCTGCTTTTATAGCAGGGCCAGATAGTACCGTACTATTTACCGTGCTAGCCTACTTTGGTAAACGCAGTCTGAAACCGAAGCGTGCTAAGCTTAACCCAGAAATAGGTGGCTAAGGCCCCTTAGCCCTACCTATTTCCTGGGTTAAGGATTTATACTGCAGTCTGAAAAGCATATTGGTGTTATCTATAATTCTAAATCAAAGAATTTAGAAATTAAATTTGTTGCAGAAGTGCATCAATCTCCATATCAATAAAGTAGCATTTTGTTTTCACATCAAGAAATGGAAGTTTTTCATAATGTTTCAATATTTTGTTCACAAAAAACATACCTCAAATGTTGTGTTTATTTATCGTTTAACAAAGATAAATCTGTATTGTTTACGGTTGGTTCAAGGCCAAAAACCTCAGTTAAGATGTCAATTACTTAAATTACATGAAGAGATGTGATAAAGTATGATGAGGTAAAAAGGCAAGTTAAGAAAGGATATTTACAAAGAAAATATTTATAGACATATAAATTGTACACAAAAATATCCAAAAGTTCTTTGTTATTTCATGTTTATAAAAAATAATAAAATGCACGTAAATGTATAAAATATTACTCGCATTTTCTGCTTTGCTTCTTTGACAGTGCGATTATCAACTTTTTGCGGCATCTCTGTCGGTTGAGTAATACCAGCAATACGACGACGACGTCGCCGCCTCTGCCCCTCTAAAATATGAAGAAGAAAAAAAAAAAGGAAAGGCTGATAAAATTTATTTGATTCAGATTTGTTTTCGCCTGATGTCAGAATTTCACATAAGGCCCCCCCCCCAAAAAAAAAAGGATTATCGTGGTATAACGGGTCACTGAAAAATGGGGTAGGTAGGCAGGATTTTTATGCCTCCGCCACCGAAGGGGTGCCGGAGGCATTATGTTTTCGGGTTGTCGTCCGTCCGTCCGTCCGTACGGCCGTCTGTCCGTACGTCCGTCCGTACGTCCGTCCGTTTTCGTTTCTCGCGATAACTTAAGAACCGTTTGACGGATCACTTTCAAACTTGGATCATGTATGCATATGGTAGGAGACAATGATCTGATTAGACTTTGGGGTCATTAGGTCAAAGGTCACAGAGGTCATTGTATGCATGAAAATGGCTCGTTCTCGCCATAACTTAAAAACCGTTTGACGGGTCAACTTCAAACTTGGTAAGTGTGCCTATGGGAGGGGCAATGAACTGATTAGATTTTAGGGTCATGAGGTCAAAGGTCAAAGGTCACAGATGTCATTGTATACATGAAAATGGCTCGTACTTGCGATAACTAAGAACGCGTTTTAGGGATCAACTTCAAACTTGGATAATATTTACATATGGGAGGGACAATGAACTTATCAGATTTGGGGTCATGAAGTCAAAGGTCACAGAGGTCATTGTGTACATGAAAATGGCTTGTTCTCGCAATAAACTTAAAAACTGTTTGACGGATCAATTTCAAACTTGGGTCATATGTGCATATGGACGGACAATAAACTGATTAGAATTTAGAGTCATGAGGTCAAAGTTCAAAGGCCACAGAGGACATTGTGTACGTGAAAATGGCTGTTCTTGCGATAACTTAAGAAAGTTTGATGGATGAACATCAACTTGGGTCATGTGTGCATATGGTAGGGACAATGAATTTATTATATTTGAGGTCATGAAGTCAAAGGTCAAGGGTCACAGACGTCATTGTATACATGAAAAGGCATGTCTTGCTGTAACTTCTGAACCGTTTTATGGATCAACTTCAAACTTGGGTCATGTGGGAGGAAAGATGAACTGATTAGATTTTTGGGTCAAGACATCAAAGGTCACTGGTTATTTTGTAAATGACTCATTTGTGCAATTTCTGAAGGACCTTTGACAGATCAACTTAAACATGTTTATCCTTTTTATTACTCAGTAGCCATCCTTGTGAGTTGAAAATAATTCTGATGATACAACTTTAATAGATTTTGGGGCAATATCTCAAAGATGTCATGGTATAAATGGATGTAAAATACTCAACATGGGCATGCCTTTTTTTTCCGATGTGGCAATACGGAGGCATGCCTTCCGACCGTGCGCGGTCGAAGATTCATCTAGTTTTTCCTGCATCATCATACATACTTGCATACAATCGCCTAGACGAGGGTTGTTTCGTGTGCATATGATGCTCAGAGTTTTCACGGAAGCTGCCCCAAAACACGGCATGGCCTAAAAAATCTTTGACAACTTCTGAATTTCCCCACTACGGAATTGATATCGATTGCAATTATGCGCTATCGGTAAAAAAAAAGGTGTCAGGTTGGCCTGGTTTATACGCCAAAATATTTTAAAGGCCCAAGTGTGGGTCTTACTGTGATACCATGACCCTGTCCGCTAAGGCTCATGGCAGAGTGGTGATAACTACAGTACAAAAGGCTGTAGGCCTATACTGCTTAACTGATACCTAACTTTGTTCGTTTTTACTGTAAAATAGTAAATGACTTCAATTCGCTTACAAAGTTTCGGAAATTTTTAATTACTGTTCTACAGTGCGTCCCAGAAAAAGAATACCCAACTTTGAGAGCCTCATGTTAAAATTTGTGTAACTTATTGTAATTAATTTAATTTCATGACAAAGAGTAACTCATATTCTATCTGTAGTGGAACGGTCTATTGACCGTTTTCCAATTAATTAATTATAATATAAGTCCATTTAAAAGAGGGCGCTAGCCACTAATTGTCGGTAAAATGTTGGAAGGTCTATAGGTTTATTTACTTAGTTCGTTCACATTAAATTAAGGGATCTTATTATGTATGCACTGTAATTGATTGGTCGGGGATTGTAATAAGCTATTTGGAGACGGTCCTGCTTGAGCGGTAGTCGGCATTCATGACATTTCGTACAGGTGCTATGTCGCGTTAAATGTATTTCTGTTAACAATAGTAATAGCATCCTGTCCTATTCATAGCTTTCCGGGTGCAAGGTTTTTGTAAATATTTAATTTTGGTCATGTTAGACACGCCTACTTTTGGAACCTAAAAGCACGTGCTCTATTGTTTATTGTGGCAATGGACTAGAAAGGGAAAGGGTGCGTGGGCTTTATTGGTTAGTTTTTATACAGGAGGCGGGGCTTGTTGGACTCGATCACTTTAGCATTACCGAAATTGATATATAGGCAAAGCTCATGTGTGGCTCGGTAGCCATTTTGTGAGAGCCATTTTGTGTTAGAGCCATTTTGTGTTAGGAGCCTTTTTATGTTCGAGCTTACGTTGGCCATGTTGATTAGCCATTTTTTGTTGCGATAGAAGCATGTTTTTCGCGTCTTTATAAGCCAGCCTCTGAAACTGTTTATATTAATTAATGCACCTTTACCGCTTTGCTTGTGACTGTACGTGGACTTCGTCATTTTATTTCTTCGTTCTACATTTAATAAATACCAAACCGAACTTTAACTTCAATGTGTTAGCCGCCATTTTGTTTTCCTGAGTCCTATCAGTTGAACTATAATTTCGCCACCTACTTGAGACTAGTCTCGGAGACTTACTCTGAGATGGTCCTCTACCATTTGGTAGTCGCGGATGGGTGAATTAAGCCTGAACCACCACTCTTTTGAACTTTTGAGTTTTTGTACATCGTCATCGTTATCGTCGTTCGTGTCGTCGTCAATCGATTATATTGGACTCTTGGCACAACGTAAGTTGAATTAATTGACATTACAACTTTATATTGATCGTGCCCCGATGCACTGCAGTTTCAACTTCATTTGCGTCGCGTTACAACTTTTTGAACGCTTTGCAGCAGACATGAAATTGCATGTTATGTTTGTAATTGTAATTGGAATCCTCGTCGTTTGCGCAAGGCTCTGCTGATTTGTCGTACGGTTTTCGCAGGAACTGGGGATTCGGTGGAAGCAGGAGAAAATCGGGCACCTAGATAAAGAGATTTGTGTCTCTTTGATCGCTGTGGGGCTTGGACTCTACTGAAGTGGCTACCTTAAATGATAAATTCGATTGGCCGTGTGCGACAATATATCTGCATCTCACCGGGAAAGCGGTCGATTCCTGTGAGGAAGACAGAAGTACATTTCCCTTGAATATGCTGTTCCAGTGTTGATCCCTCGCGATGTCTCCGTCGTCTGCTGTCAGCTGGCTGAACCCTTCAGCCTTGGAGTTGGGAAGCTTTGGAGATTGATGCGCGTGACCTGGTCTAACGTAGGACAGAGCTTGACCCGCCAGACGGGCTGTGACTTGAGGATCTCGACCGGATGGATCAGTGAGGTTGAGTTACAGCAGTTCGTCGAAAGTCGATGAGTATATATGTGAACATTTAATTTAATCATAATCCCCAATAAATAATAGAGCATTAGCCTCATGGACGCTTTACCTGTAACAGATGCTCTAAACACTGAACATTGACTATGAATTTTGCTCCTTAATATTTAATATTAAACTTAATGGCCCGAATTCACAGCGGTGGGTTAAATTTAACCTAGGTTAAATTTAACCCATGGTTTAACTAACCCTGGGTTAAATTTAACCCACTGATTTGATTCCACAGACAGTAGGTTAAGTAAACCGTAGGTTAAATATACCCGGGGGTGCGCTTTCAAAAAATCATGGGTCATACGCGCAAATTTAATTAAGCCACGCAACTGCGCATGCTCCTCACGTTTGTTTATTTAAACGCGCATGACACAGGCGTACTACGTCATAATGCAAATGTCAGTAGCATTATGACGTAACAATGAGATAATGCAAATATCAGAGGCATTATGACGTAACAATGATATTGTTTTTAATTTATTTGACTGTTAATAAAGAATGATTTTTGGTTCATTTTAAAGGGAATCCATATCCATTTGATATCATTACATTTGGAATGACAGGAGTCTCTTTTCGACATAATCAAAATGAACTAATTTATCACTATTAAATTTCTGCCTTTTGCAATACTTTTCAGTAAAAAATGAAGGATATAGGCATAGGCCGAAATTTTGGTAATCATGGTTTAAAAATATATATATATAAATATATATATATATATATATTATATTATAACGTTTTATATATATTATTTATTAAATATCGTTTGTAATTTTTTATAAATATTACTAGTGGATTCCATATTATTTCCTCTTTAATCTCTCTCTCCTCTGTCTCTTGCCTTTTATGATTCCCTAGTACTTTAGAGGCTTCTGATTGAGTGCGGATCCGGGGCGGAAGGGCGGTCAGGTGGTGGACGGTGGGTGGGGGGGGTGAGGGGGGGATACATAAATGACTTATTTGATGGCGGAAAAAATAAAACCCTACCGTCATTGCTCGGCAGCCTAACGTGGAAAAAAAATGCGTTTTGACCAAAACTGAATTCCATTTCCCCCCCCCCACTGTATGAATCCTGGTGCCGCTAACAATGGATTTTGCAAAAAATTATGAAAAATATAAACTCACGATTACGTTTTCTTTGCATCGATCATTCCACCTTTGAATTAGCTTTCCCACTACAAAAAATAAAGGGTAAAATATTTGAATCTTCATCCCGGCCAATAAAAAATAAAATAACAAAGTCATTATCCCATTGAACCAGAATTTGAGTCAATCAGAGCCTTAAGGTCATCTGAATTCTTCGACCCAGAATCCACATCAAATTGACTCAGAAAATGTGTGGCCTGGATGGACCCAGAGTCCACGCGTAACACAAAGGTTTGCAATCAATCGCAAAGTTGCAATAGCCTATCACAATCATTGTTGCATGCAATTTTTCTTCAAATGACTGGTCAGTGACCAATTACAATGCTTCTTTCAAAATTGCAATTGATCGCAAACCTTTGTGTTACGGGGCCCAGGTCAGGAATGATACAGAAAAGGAAAAATTTGACCCTTCATTTTTTTTCTCTCACAACTTCCAACTTTCCAATCTCTTCTGTCAAGGTTTTTCCAATCATGTTTATTTCGTTTTAGTCGGAGCTGTTAGGGATTTTTGGTGCATATTGTTTCTAAAAGCGCCAAATTTGGCACATAGGTTGCTTATACCATACTCTTTCAAATTCTGATGGGCGCCAAGAACGGCGCCCCCTGGGGCGGCCATGGTTGCCAAATTCAAAATGGCTGCCATCTGAGTGAAGATTCTTAAAGAAAAGGGCTCAAATAATGTAGATCAATATTATTTTCTGGTTTTATGGCTTACCGAATATGGCTATGGTAGTATTCCAAAGAAAAAATGTAATAGTTGTGCTATGGGGGCTTCAAAATAGTCATTTTTTAATAAAAAGTTGAATTTATGGAAAAAATAGCCCCTTTATGTTAGGAGCCCCTATTAATATCATCGTAAGTCCTTATTTTGGCATACAGGTTGTCAATACTATGCTCTTTTAATTTCTGATGGGCAATAAGTATTGCGCCCCCAGAGGCGTCCATTTTAGGAAAATCAAAAACCTTTTAACATTTGAGTGAAGTTTCTAAAGGAAAAGGGTTGAAATAGTCTTTTTACATTCAATTGGGGGTTCTATAGCTCACTAGATAATTTTGCATTAAAATGGTATTCTTAAAAGGGGCATCTGAGGGGCAAAATGGCCCTTCTATGTTAGTAGTATTGTCATTTTACACATGTTTGGAATATACATGTACACCATACTTGTTTCATGAGCTCAGTAGAGGGGCGCCCTCGGGCTGGTCTTAAATGGCCAAAGCAAAAATGAATGCATTCTGAAAACAGAATGAACATAGATATGCTATGTATAAGGCTCCAATAAACTCCTAAAATACATATTTAAGGGGTCTAGGGGATTTGATCATTCAAATCTGAAGTTATTCCATTGATTAATTTGCCTCAAGATCACATTATATATGTCATTTCTCATATTTAAAAAGGCATTTATGGGGGACGGCCACACTCTCAGGGGTACCAATGATATCATTTTAGAATATGTGGCTAAGATATTCTTATAGCATCACATTAGTATGCAGCCTGTACATGCAGATATACTTATATATATATATATTTCCATATTGCAAGAAGGCCCTTGTCAATATGTAATTTCAAACTGAAAGCCTAGAATATCTGGGGTTTGATGCAATGCAGAATTTGAATATGTGTTATTTTATTGATTTTATGTCATCATGTTTGCACAGGGTCACTGAAAAATATTTATGGCACATATGACCCTTCTTACTATCTTTGGTAGGGGCATATACTTACAGTGTATCATGAGAACACTTAAACCACAATACATGTACTTGTTCTATATCCTTTCTTGTTTTGAGGCAGAGGCTGAGAATGGGATGTATTTTTTTCCATATAAATGGAAACAAATTGCAAACAAAAGCCGAACAAAGATCCACCCATAATATAAAATACCACCTAGAAAAGGGTCAAATATGAATAGCCAAGTTGTGTACTCCATCACTACCATTTTACCTCAAAGCAATACTATAGGAGACCATCATTAACTTGAATGGCCTTCTCTTCCAGTTTAAGGAGAGTGTTCAAGATCAACAACACTGTTGTAGAATATAATATAAAATTATTATGCACTGGATCGCACTTTCGAAAAGAGCGACAATGACAGTAGTTTTTAGGGTGTGCCCCATGCAGTCTATTGAACAAAACAAACTGTATTGTGAGAAGAAGACTCTAATCTTAAAAAATTAAAATCCTATGAATGGAACAGAACATTATAGAGGTCCCTCATAAAGAAGGACCATTTTGTCTCATTTTAGCTCCTGAAATGGTAGTCATTCTAACCATTCCAGCACCACAATGGGCCACCGTCAGGCATAAATGCAGTTTAGAAATACAAAATTACTTCAAATCAAGAGAAAAACATCAGATTAAAATTCTCTGATCCCCACAACCCCTTAAACATGTATTTTCGGGGTTTTATCAAGCCTAAATTGTACAAGATTTCATTTCATTTCGAGTATCCATTTTGGCCATATTGACCATCATGGCTGCCTCATGGGTGCCATTCTTGAAATGTGAAACAGGTATGGTATTGTTCAAACTAGGTGATAATTGAACATCATAGCCTTTAATCTTTGATGATGACATTATAGGGACTCCTCATACAGAATGGACATTTTACCCCAAAAGACCTGGTTTATAACCATTTGAAACCCCCATATTGAAAGTTTATGACACCACATTGATGAAATAGCATCATATTCACATTCAGTAAGCCATAAAACCCATAATAATAAGAACATCTATCATTTCAATAGCCTTTTATCCTTGAAACTTTTTTTTAAATTAAGTGTTTTATTCAATCAAAAACAATCAAAGTGTATTTTCTTAGAAATTTCATTCAGTTAGCAGCCATTTTAGGTTTGCCCATGTTGACTATCCTTGGGGGCGCTCTTAATGGCGCCCATCATGGGCAACCTATGTGCCAAAATACAGATCCTTTCTCTTTACATAATAGGGGGTTCCTAACATAGAGGGGCCTTTTTTCACATAAATTCAAGTTTTTATCAAAAAATGACTATTTTGAAGCCCCCATATAGCAAAATAATTACATAAGATCGATGGAACAATATCATAGTCATATTTAGTAAGCCATAAAACCAGAAAATATTATCAATCTATGTCACTTGAGCCCTCTTCCTTGAGAAACTTCACTCTGAGAGCGGCCATTTTGGATTTGACCGCTATGGCCGACACATGGGGCGCCCTTCTTGGCGCCCATCAAAAGTGGAAAGAGTATGGTATAGGGCACCTATATACCAAAATATGGATCCTTTCTCTTTATAATTACATAATAGGGGGCTCCTAGCATAGAGGGGCCCTTTTTTCAACTAAATTCAGGTTTTTGTCAAAAAATGACTATTTTGAAGCCCCTATAGCAAAATAATTACATTAGATCGATGAAATAGTATCGTAGTCATATTCAATAAGCCATAAAACCAGAAAATATCATCAATCTATGTCATTTTAGCCCTTTTCCTTGAGAAACTTCAATCAGAGGGTGGCCATTTTGGATTTGACCACTATGGCCGACACAGGGGGCGCCCTTCTTGGCGCCCATCAAAAATGGAAAGAGTATGGTATAGGCCACCTATGTACTAAATTTGGCACTTTTAGAAGAATCTGCACCAACCAACCACAATTTAGCCCTAACAGCCCTGACTATTTACAGATACGTTCCTTTCACGAGTCCTGAATATTAATTTATCAAAATATTTGTTTTCATATCTATATCACTTCTCATCCTCTGAAATGAATTTGATACATCTATTTTGACTAGGAAATTAAAGGGAAAGTCCACAATCACTACAAAAAAAAAAAAAAAATTATAAACCTTTACAACTATCATACACTGACCGTCATAAAGGTGGAATATTTTTTTGCCGCTATAGCGACATGATTTTGCTCTTCCTTTAATTTGTTGAATATGTTTGTCCCTGCTTTTACTTTTCGGGACCCTGGCTATATCTTGGACATTCTCCCAACCCTTCACATGGACCTTTTTCCAAAAAAGTTTTGTCAACCCCCATGATGCCCATTTTTGACATTTTTTCTCATTTTGGGGCCCCTTTTTGTTTACCCGGCCGATCAAGCCCCCCTCAGTCCTAACCTCAAGAAACGTGACTGAGGTATACTGTTTTATATTGTTCTTTAAGTTAAATCTAGATTTCTGGGGACAGGCTTAGGTCTCTTGTCTAGGGGAGGGGATGAAGTAAAAAACGAGATTGGTGAAAATTCGGAATATTTTATTCCATCTTTATGCTGAAAACAAAAGAAATGAAAAACAACTTCTAACCCTTAAATATCATCATTTTCCCCTTAAATTTTGTTTAGCCTTGATGACAAGGCTGTAAATAGTCATTATTGATAACATTTTATTTTTATTTATGTTTGGTTGATATTTTACAATACAATTTAGGGAAGATAGAAATTTCCATGGTGTAAAAATGAATAAAATCAATGTTGAACCCCAATCAAAATAAATTTTGACCCCTCCCCTAGACAAAAGAGTCGAGCCTGTAACCATACATCTAGATTTAATTTAAAGAACAATAACAAACCTCTACCTCAGACATCATCACATGTTTCCTTGGGTTAGGACTGTGGGGTCTTGGTGGGTCGCGTGATGGGCCCCAAAATAAGAAAAAAATTACGAAAATGGCCATCTTCTGGGGGTGACAAACTTTTTTGAAGAAAAATCCCCTGGAAGGGTTGAGGAAACATCCAAAATATACCCAGGATCCCAGAAAGTGAAAGCGGTGATAAACACATTCAAGAAATTAAAACCGGAGCAACACAATGTCGCTTGAGCCAGAAAAAAATATTCCACCTTTATGACGAACAGTGTACATCACCAATGTATCTTCTTAGTCACATCCTGATCCATGTTTTCTCATCTTTCCAAACCCATGTCCACATGCTCTCATGTTCTCATACAACGTATAGGGTAACAATAATTAAGAGAGGATGTTATTCAATTTATGCATATATCTTTATTATTCATGTACATATCGATTCGACCTTTTATCTTAAAATTATTTTTTAGTACTTCACAAGGCATCAAGGTAATCTTCACAAATGTGCATATTTATTAGTATGACAAAATTTGCACCAATTTTGCACTTATTATTATTTGACGAATTCATTGAAATCAGCATATATTTGTTTCCCACTATGGCGAAACTACATTCTCAATGTGAGGACCTTAAAGATTTCTTGGAAGGAAATTGATAGAACCAAAATTCTCAAGTTGGGCTGAGTGAAGAGCATAGTGGAGAATATAGAAAGGGATTCATTAATTGGAGGGATGAAAGACAGCACCCCCCCCCCCATTAACTAGGGATAAACTAAATTTGACCGAGATAGATAGGCAGGTCTCAAATTTTGAGCCTACTTAACTTGTAGATAGTGAGTCCAGTATGGCCCCTTTTCTATTTGCTAATCTAGAACGATCCTATTCCATCTTAGTCACCCTCTGCCGACTTTCTTTGCCGATCTTCCAGTCTGCATGCACTTGGCGGTCCTGCAATAAAAAAATTAAAAAAAGGAAAGTGAAATAGTGAACACATTTTATCATTATTAAAAAACAATGAGTGATTGATGTTCATTTATGTATTAAGATTATAAGTCAGCAATTCACAGCAAAATCATATTTTGAGCATTTCAGTCTCCTGCATTTTGGCTTATATTTCTTATTCATCTATATTTTTATTTTGCTATTTGTATATATATAACCTGGAATTGCATCGACGATCAATTGGTAGTGGACGAACATGCCAACAAACTAACAGAGTTCCAAGTAGGCCAATGAAGTTTTCATGAAATTGTCAAAAAGAAAAAAAAAACAACAACAACAACAACACAACACAACACAAACAAACAAAGCCCAAATCAATGTCATACTTTCCCCTGGAAAAAAAAAAGAAGAAAGAATGTGGACTAAAAACAGATGATACTTGGATCCATCATAATTTTTTTATTTTTCGGATTAGGCAATTTTCTTCGGTGATTATTGATAAGGCCTTTTGATCATGGTGAACAAAACAAGTTTAATTGACACTTGTTCTTTGAATGGTAGCTCTAATTTATCTTTTGTTTTTCTTAAATTATCAGAACTGTATAGGGCATTATCTCCCTCCCCAAAAACGTCTAAACAAAGGCTAAATATTAAAGCACAACTTACTTGTTTAATGACCCATCTCCAGACAATGTAATCAAGCCTAAGATTTCCTTGACCTGAGATTCCTTCTGGCTGTGGGTGTACTTCTAGAAAATCTTGTCCATTCAATGTCACATCAATCCTGGAAATATAAAAAAAGAAAATGGATAGCATCTCTACATTAGCATTATGAATTTATACACAGTAGTTTATATAAGAAAATTATTTAGATCTAGTTCTTACTGCAGACATATGTCTGAATTATGATGTTACGTTTATTCGACAGCACAAGAAAGTAAGAAAAACAAAATTTTGAAAGCCAGAAAGCAAGAGGCTGGATCTGGAAACTAAATTTTATTTAGGATGTAAATATAGAATCATTTGAAGACCAGGAATAAACTCGTCTAAAAAAAAAAAAGATGTAGGGACTGTGTCTTATGAACTAGTCTAGATCTAGGAGGTCCAGGCCCATATGAGTAAATGGTGAGAACTTCACAATAGATCTACTCAGACCAGATCTAAAGTGTAGACTAGATACAGTTCAGAAGATCACAAAGCAATTATTTAACTCTGGAGGAATCCCCAAATAACATGGGCCAATGATGCAGTCTATCTCGAAGTTAGTCTAAAATCTAGATCTACATTCTGTGTCAAAAACATGGTACCGTCGGGGAAAATAAATTAGTTATGAAATCTCTTCAAATGTTTCCATACATCAGAGAGAATGTAGTCTGTTCATCCAACTTAGACCAATTATTTCTTATTCTCCTTATTCAGATTTAGAAGTCTACACTGCTTCCTTCAATCCTGAACTGAAGTCAGTGAAGATTCTTGTATAATTTTACAGGGACCAGCTGGTGCAAATCACTAAATGAAGAACCCAACTTTAACATTTAACTTCACATCTAACTTAGATTAAGCCAGGTCTAGACTCTAGACCAGATCTAATGTTACATCTTATCGTAGGCCTACACCAAAGAAAATATAGAAATCTAAACTAGATTTAGTAACTAACCTAAGTATGTAAAGTTAACTGACAGTCAGTAGGCCTAGTAGTGGTTTTAGGAATTCACAATCTTGTTTATTATTTTACTAACAAATGAAGATCTGGGGGTGGGGGCTACATTAGACATAGACTGAAAAATAATGAATTTGAAAACGTCGATATTGCCACCGTTGAAAAAAAAAATAGATCTAGATTCTAGGCCTAACCTTAGTCTAATAACAAACAAAACAAAACAAAACAAAAAACAATTAGATCTAACGTTAGATTCTAATCATTCGAGAAACAAACAACAAAGTCAGGCTCAATCTAAAAGTCAAAGGGCAATGACAATGTTCAGTGTTTTGTTATCGTTTTTTGGTTTCTTTCTTCATGCCTCCCCCCCCCCCCCAAAAAAAAAAAAAAAAAAAAAAAAAAAAAAAAAATGTTAAAGAAGCAGGCTGGGCATGCTGGTGAAGCCTCCACCTAGTTATAAATCTATCCTAACTTGTTAGATCTAAGACCAGATCCCAGCCAGACCAGAGAGGCTAGCTAGACTAACAACAGTTAGACCTAGATCTAGAATCTAGCCTAACGTTAGACCTATAACTCCGGGTATAACTCCTAGAGGAGTCTACTTCTTTTAGTCCTAGTAATGAGACCGAGTGATTAAGCCCAACGGCAACGGCAACGTTACTAAAGACCGTTAGGCCCGAAATTCAACGTTACTGTAGAGTGTAGTGTTAGTTAAGGAAGCTATCTCAGGGGATTAGATTAATCATTAATGTCATTATAAAAAAAACTCCAAAGACTCTAGGGCTTAGGCCAATTCAAACCTTTTTTTTTTTTAATCTGACTTCGGAATCAAGAAAATCTTGTCTTATTTATAAGCCTACAATTATTAATAGGGCAAGTGACACAAAATCGTTCATATGGGACTACATCCCTCTATGCAAAAATACCGCGACGCGATTGATGAGTTGTACAGAGGGGACATGCAAGGATGTTTATCCTCTTTTCACATTATTGAACAAGAAACTTACTAACACAGCTACATGAAAAGAATCTTGATTAAATGTACTTGTTACAAAGTCAAGATACTCACACTTTTCTCATCCGTCTTTCCACAATGACAGATATTATCCCCAGATATGCATTAATTTTTGTTTACTTTTTTTGCTGCGTCGTCAACTATTTTTTGACAAGATGAGTAATCCGTGACGTCATGGGATTTAACCTACAGATTACCCCATACCTCTGGGTTGGTTAAATTTATGACGTATTATGACGCGTTTTAACCCGGGTTAAATTTAAACCACCGTTGTGAAATGTAAATAGTTAACCCACGGGTTAAATTTAACCCATGGGTTAAATTATGACGTAATATGACGCGATTTAACCCATGGGTTAGCTTAAACCACCGCTGTGAATTCGGGCCCATGTGTCCCTCTGATAAAAGTGATGTGAATGATGAGATTGGAATGTCTAGTTGGTATAGACAGGATATTGGTATACTTGTAGAGTAAGCCTGAATTGCGATTTTGGCAGTATTAGTTCTTATTTTACCCCTATTTTTATTCATGTACTTAGGACTTTTGATAAACTCTCTAATTAGGTCAGATTAACTACTAGGATCATAAATACAAATCACAAGTTTATAAAATATCGCGATACTCGTTATTGAGGCATGATCTGACAAAATGCCTATCACAAGTAGGGGAGGTTGAATGACCCCCGTCTAGTCGTTAGGATTAGTAAATTTTAGGAAAATCATTAATTTAATTAAGGTAATTAGCTAAATTTAAATTAGACCTTATAAATCATTATTTTAAAAAATAAGATGAAATATAAATCTATAATAAATCTCTAATATTTGGCTTTTAGGTATGTAGATTTGGATAGGGGATACTTGTGAAAGTTTGAATATAATGATAAAATAATAATAGGGAACAATTGGGTGTTTATTGGTCAGGGTTTTTCCAAAACATTGTGGTAATTCGAGGGATCCCCATTTTTCTAGCCGGCTAAGATTATATTGTGTGTCTGAATATGGGAGGCTGTGGTATTGAAAGTACTCTAGCTCTCAAATCACCACAGGCAGAAACATTGTATTTCTGATGCCGGTAGTTTATGGGGTCCGTTAGAATTGCTATAACTAGGATAATCTTGAATTTCGGGATAGGAAATATTAAATTGTATTCGTGGATATTTTGGTTTCTAATCGTATTAAGAATATAACATTTGTAGGTCTTTATGTGGACTAGTTTGGATAATTGGCAATTGATTAATGGATACTCTTTTTAAAGTCTGGTTGATAATGTGGTATTTACGTTTAAATGCAACTTCGGAATTTTCAGCTGGGTTTTGGGGGTTGTTAAACATTGAACTTAATTGGGTATGGACATGTCTTTTTAGGCTGGGCGTTACTATCAGGACTATGGTCGTATGAAGTTATTATATTATGAGGGTTTGTGTAAGATAAAGCCACTGATACAGAGATCAGTGTGTATAGCTTTAGAATGGGAGGTTGGTCCCATTGGAAGCTAAATTATTTGCAGGTTGTGTTTGTGTAGAATGCTGGTTAGCATTTGAAATATTAATCACTTCATAATGCTGTAGATATTTAAACTCTTTAGATACATTCATTTTATGTTCGCATATGGTTTATATATATATATATTTCACATGTTATATATATTTCATGCTATATATGTATGCTCTACTGGCATACGGGATTTGTATATGTATTTCATGTCATATATGTATACTTGGTCAGCATACATGTCTGCTAGCATACGTCTTCTAGTTTTTGTTGGCCGTGTTAATATTTACGAGTAAAGTGTCTGTGCGGTTATAGGTAGACATCGACTTCGGCATCGTTGTCAAACTTCGAAGAGACGTTTTTCTCTTGATTTTGATTTCCAAGAGCACAATTCTCCTCGGTTCAGAGGCTAATATCTCCACTTCTATTTACCTTTCACAGGTCGG
>CALNVZ010002974.1:13534769-13658615 GCA_940671915.1 Paracentrotus lividus | reverse complement strand
AGGAGGACTGGGACACCGCTTCCGGATCCATGTTAGAAGTACATGTATGTCCTATAATTCTCACAGGCAAACATTTTACGTATAATTATCCTTAACCCATGCTTCTTTTGACCTACATATTGTTAAATATTTTTCCTAATTAACAAAAAAAAAATAACAATGTGGAACAGATTTTCTTTATTTTCTTGCTTTGATTTCTCACGTTAACGAGTGGAAATGGTTAAGGTTGTTGACAAATAACAACAATTGGGTTTTTTTTTGTGGATAATTTTATTGATAATTGATAGGTAGGGTTGATGTTATCACACAGTGTAGGGGGAATGGAGGTTGCCATCTACTGAAGTTAGGGCATGCATGAAATTTTGGGATTTGCATTGGCATTTTAGTGGATGTTTCAGATTAATTAGGTTTTCCGGTATATTTAATGTTCATTTTGGTATTATGTGTACTAGATAAAATATAAATATATTTGGAAGTTGTTCACAGTTTGCACCAGGTATGCGTATGTGGCTGTGTAGGCGGCCCTTCGTCCACCTGCTGGGGGAGAATGGATGTTGTCATGGAGGCCTATTATGGCCAACACTTATCTCTTTGTGAGGGGCGGGGTCGTCCTGCACTGCCATATGATACAATGGGTCATGGATTGGAAATAGTAGTTATTTGAAGTTTGGGGAGGTATTTAGTCTTCATTTTGATAAATGGATTGTTGACATTTGCCTTTGGAAAGAAGGCAGGAGAAGAAAACAAACTAGTTTTTTGAATATTAGTAAAAAAAATAAAAATACTATACTGATATTAATTTTCTTGCGATCTCCAGGCGAAAGACCGCTTTAGTAGGGGAGATTGTAGTGGTACGGTCTATTGACCGTTTCCCCAATTAATTAATTATAATATAAGTCCATTTTAAAGAAGGCGCTAGGCCACTAATTGTCGGTAAAATTTGGAAGGTTTCAATAGGTTTATTTACTTAGTCGTTCACATTAAATTAAGGGATTTTCTTAATATGTATATGATTGGCCAACTTGTTTCACTTGTTGGGTCGGGCAGACTGCCAACAAAACATCGTATCCTCGTACTTTTCTATCCTCTTTCGCTTCTTAGGAGGTACTAAGATCTAGATGTCTATGAATGCACATCACATCATTGCCATACTACAGCACCTGTCTTCATAGAAAAACATTTAATTGTTCAATGAATGTCTATGTCCCTCACTTACCAGACGAAGCCTTTGGTGCAGGGATGACACACTGTCAAAATGTTTGGCAATATTTACCTTGTTTCTATTGAAATAATTGAATAATAAAAGGTTTTCAGGTCGACAGGTGGGATGTTGACATTTTTATGATCTGAATAAATTATTGACATTTATTGAGTTTGGTACCCCTTATCCAAATGAAAAAGACAAAATACGATTTTAGGTTGGCAGTACTGGTCGGGGGATTGTATAAGCTATTTGGAGACGGTCCCTGCTTGAGCGGTAGTCGGCATTCATGACATTCGTACAGGTGCTATGTCGGTTAAATGATTTTTAACAATAGTAATTAGCATCCTGTCCTATCATAGCTTTTCCGGGTGCAAGGTTTTTGTAAATATTTAATTAGCGTCCCTGCATATTTCTGGTCATGTTAGACACGCCTACTTTGGAACCTAAAAGCACGTGCTCTATTGTTTATTGTGCAATGGACTAGAAAGGGAAAGGGTGCGTGGTGCTTTATTTGTTAGTTTGTTATACAGGAGGCGGGCTTGTTGGACTCGATTCACTTTAGCATTACCGAAATTGTATATGTGATAGTCTTGTCGAAATGAGAGAGAGTCGCAGATCAAAGATCGAGTAAATCGACAAACTATAAAAAACTCAATTTTGAGGAAATTTTTGTTTTTGATTTTCTGGTTCTACCATGCTCATCTTTGCTGTTAAAAAAAATGGTGAAAATGATAAGGGAAAGTGGTAAAAAAGCGGTTTTTCTGGCGAGTGTTTTTTCGGTCATAACTTTTTTTTCCGGACATACAAAGCGAACGTCCACGCTCATTTTCCCTTCTCCGTCTTTGTGCTCCGCGCCTTAGCAACGCATGGTGTGTTTATTGGAGTTCACGGTCATGTATGTGTGATTTCAACTGCTTTTTGTTTCGTTGTTTGTGAGCGAATAGCGAACTAAACTCTCTTTAGTACTGCACTCGTTATATATCAAATTCAAGGCAATTAATCAGGGATCAATAATATCAAATAAAATGGATTTCAAAAATCGCGATTAGTCTCTCATTTCGACATGACGCATCACATATAGGCAAAGCTCATGTGTGGCTCGGTAGCCATTTTGTGTTAGAGCCATTTTGTGTTAGAGCCATTTTGTGTTAGAGCCTTTTTATGTTCGAGCTTACGTTGGCCATGTTGAGTTAGCCATTTTTTGTTGCGGATCGAAGCATGGTTTTTCGCGTCTTTATAAGCCCAGCCTCTGAAACTGTTTATACTTAATTAATGCACCTTTACCGCTTTGCTTGTGACTGTACGTGGACTTCGTCATTTTATTTCTTCGTTCTACATTTAATAAATACCAAACCGAACTTTACTTCAATGTGTTAGCCGCCATTTTGTTTCCTGAGTCCTATCAGTTGAACTATAATTTCGCCACCTACTTGGAGACTAGTCTCGGAGACTTTACTCTGAGATGGTCCTCTTACATATCTAATGATACCAAAATCATACCGATACTGTTATGGATGACTGAACACTCGAGTGTTTAAAAACATTGGTCAAAAGTGATCTGTACCAAGTTGTCTGAGGAGCAGCCCTTGCTTTCTGATCATCCATTATTTGTTTGAGGTCAGCGTTCCTGAGTCCATTCATTAGGCACAAAGGATTACTTGATCTTTTGAAATGCAAGAGCTGCTTTTGCTCAAACTTGGGACAGGGCACTTTTTACGCTTGTTCTTTAAAGCCCAACTGCTTAGTCATCCGTCACAACATAGGTATAAGTTTGGTATCATTGGAAAGAATATGAGTTGCTCTTTATCATGATATATATTTCAAGGTCACACAAGCTATAATATTTTAATATAAGGCTCTCAAAGTTGGGTATACTTTTTTTCTGGGACGCACTGTATAGCTCTTAGATTTTACTCGTTTTAGTCCCGTCACATTTCTTTCGTGAGATTGAAGGCTATGACATTTTGTCAGATGGTCTAATAAATAACTTAACATGCAGCATTCTCTTGGGTTAAGACATACATTTTTTTGTACCTATGATTAAATAAAGAAAAGCATATCATGCTGAAATACCACGGAGTTATTTTCATCATCATAATCATCAGTTTGAATGAAGAACTTGATGTCATATATATAAGCCTTTATAAACCTCATTTTAAGAATCTTTAATAATCCTCTCTCCTTATTCGTTGAAAGTGTAGACATGTTCGTAACCATGCCAGCTCAGCAATCTATAGTTGTGTTTTTCTGGTCGTCCAGGTCTATAGTTCATTTTTACCATGGACCTATAACCTCTGGTCAGAGGTAATACGTCCATGTTTTTACAAAGAAAAATTCCCTGGTTATGACATCATTTTTCTGCGATCCCCATAGGTGTATGCATGGACCTATAGGTCCATGGTTTATGTGTATCTTTCGATCCAATTGAGCCAATGCGTAGGAGAAACATAAGTATAAGGCTGCATTACACTAATTAGCATAATCAAATCCGGGAAATACCCCAAGCGCGTATCAATGATGATGTAATGGTTTGGAAAAATATTCATATAAAATCAATGATAGATATTGGAAGAAATTCTTTTATACTTTTATAAAGAGTAATCATTAATGCTTCAGATGAGTCCTATTTTAGAGCTGGAATGAGTGCCAGTTGAATTTTATGGAGAACTTATTTCATGGTGTAAGAACCAGAAACCGGAAGTCGTGATGGCACTAAATCTGCTATAGTCTCATTCCAGGCTGATTTAATAAAAAATGAGCCGAAGAATGTCACTTCGTATTTTGATGAGGTACAGATAACATTACTACCTACTTGTAGCATAAGTTTGAATATTCTCATTATAAACAGTTATTTTTGAAGATTTTTTGCATTTTCAGTTTCATATGGATTTTACCCTAACACTTAAGCGTCAACCCCTACAAACACACCGCGCGCCGCTAAAAAAAGCTGTAAAACGGTACAATTTTCCTCTTTTTTCAACCATAAGCTTTGGATAAGATGGGCTAGTTCACCAACGGAAAAAGTATTAGAAAATTTAACTCTCATTCTTTTATGGTGATATAAAATCACGATATTTGCTCTTTTATCGAACCGTCATTTTTTGTTTGAAATTCATCAATTTTGTCAAAGTTTCTGTGGTATTGAACTTTTTTGACTGAATGCTTCTGGCTTTATCTGAAATTTTCTTGCCGGGAGCGGGCTATTTTTTCACACAACGGAAAAATTAGATTATCAGTATATATCAGGAAATGTTGATTATAAATTATTTTTGGATGAAAAAAACCACCGTCATTTTTAAAATCAAAAGATCAAACCAATTGTCTCCGTCTGATTTGGGGAACTTGGCTATAGCGCGCGAGCCAGGCCGGCTACGGGTCGTACCACTCTTGCTCATGGGAAACAGGGTGTTTAGCGTGCATCACTGCAGTATCGATGAGATTGAATTAGAAAAAGAAGAAAAGAGGCGACATTTGTACTGATTTTCGTAAATAATCACGCAGTCAGGTGGCGATGAGATTTTCCTTAACAAGAAAATGACAAGAAACAATGTTGCTGAAAATAAATAATATGTTCTCAATAAATCGCCGTAGTGTCCCTCCCACTAAGCCCAAACGCCGTGTCACCCTTTGCTCTAAATAGAACATCGCGAACCTATCGTGATCCTGGCTGGCCAATCAGATTCAACCGCAACAGCTGACCGCACATTGTGTACACAATGTTGTACGCGTAGTCGTTTTTGTATGCGCACAGCTTACCCGGGCTGATTAAAAGCGTCAAATTAGGTGAAGAAAATCGGGGGTTTAAAATTCATATGTAAACATAACCCTATGGGTGAGGAATATAGGCTATGGGACCCTGAAACAACAACATAAGCTGTACACATTGGCGGAGGGATATCTGACAGTGACGACAAGGTTGACCATAATTATGAACATAGAATGGGAAGAAATAAAAGTTCTTAATTGTTTTGATACTTCTTAGCTACCATTACAATACATTAATAACATGAATAAGGCCTAATGAACCCAAACTCAACGTCGATAGTGTAGAATATCAAGTATGTTGTCAGCAAGCTGACAATTTTGAAGATTTTGGCGATGGTCTAGCGCTTGGCCTGGTCTGTGCTGTCGACGATTTAGACTAGTGTTATGTACTATTGGGTCTACTGTCTACTAGCTTAGGCAAGTATGATAGACCTAATGACATCTTAAGTTTTAAATTAGGGCTAAACTGTTATTGCATTGCCATAACGTCAATATAAGCAGAAAGCCTGGATTACTTGACTATACCTGGATCTATACTGTTAGGTTTATACTGTACATCTTAATTGCTATGGAGAGAAAAGGCAGTTTGATGAAAGAGAGAGAGAGGGGGTGGGGACCAGAGAGAGAGCAGGGGGGGGGCAGAGAGAGCAGGGGGGTGGATGGATGGTGCATGTAGTAGGGACGTGGACCAAGCTTGAGCCTGAGATTATGAAGTAAATCTTGCAATTGGAAGGGGTATGGGTTGGTTATTAGGTGGGGGGGGATGTGTATGTCTACCACTAAAGAGGGGGGGGGTGGTCAGTCTCACAGTCTCTAGGGAATTGCCAAAATAGGCAAAATCAAGTAAACCCAATTCAACTTTTTGCACATTCAAAGTTTCAAGTAGTCTAACTTTTGTCTGACTTTCTCTCTCTCTCTCTCTCTCTCTCCCTTACTTTCATATTGAACCAAGTTATATAATCTCAGCCCCTTTCTTTAACTTTTTTCTTTTCATTTATTTGCAATATTACCAACCTGCTCAGTTCGCTCTCCCTTTAAAGCTGCGAGCTATATTATAAAGACAAAATATTAGTAGTGTGTCTCCAGCTAATTAGAACCATGATTTTTTAGTTTTAGTTTTTTTTTTTAAATCTAAACATGACCCGCATTCTGAATAATTTTTTTTTTTTTTTTAATACTTGCTTTATTAAAGATATATATTTTGATATTCGAGTTAGTCATTTTTATGGGCTCTCGGGGACCTTACAACCTGCCATGACCCCGTGGCTATGCCTTCAGCTCTCAAAACAGGTTAATAGGTCTCTTTGAGCATAGAAAAGACCATGACTCTCAAAAGCAGTCAATATATCTACAAAATGAGATAGAGATGTATTTAATTGCCTTACCTGCACCATCCAAAAACTCAGCCACAAGAATCATAGAAATGATGAAAATGACGAAGAGACGTTTCATTGTGGTTTAAGTAAAACAAGCAATTACAAGCAACTGAAAACAAGAAGTATAGACCGAAAACTCTCAGCGATAATAACTGCTTGGCTCAAGAATTCATACAGAAATTCAAAACTGCTTTTGTAAGATGCACAGAAGCCCGAATACAAGTATTCATGCAAAACGTCCCTGAAAAAAAATATTCAAATCTATTGTCTTTTGTTTGCCAAAAAAGTATGAAGAATAGTTACTAGCAGTATATTGAGAACCCAACATCATGATCACTGAACTGAATTGGGCCCACATAATAGAGGTCAATTTCCTTGTGGATTGTGATGAATTCATGTATGAAGAAAAGCCTATATGGTGGAAATCTTAGGTCAATTTTACAGCTTAAATGAAGACTGATCAATTGTCATTCTCTAAAATTGTGAAGTAAATGAAAAATCGCTGAAAGAATAACCCAGACATAAATTAGAAAACAAATTCAAATTTTGTTTACCAAGTTACAACGTCACGACTTCTTACATGTTTGTAACCTTCGCTGTGTGAAAGCAAGGTACCTGACCCTTTATCAATTCAGAAATTCAGACCTTTTACTACCATTTACTTTTTAAACAAAGGTTTTTCTTGACACCAAAAAGCTTGTCAGATACAGTGACAAGAAATGTATGTAAACTGGATTACATGTATTGTAGTTCATTCTTTCATAACAGGTAAACATGGTGTAATTATTCATATTATGAATGACAGTGCCATAAAAACCTAAAAACAACAACAGGTAGGGGAGACCGGGGACAATTGTAACAGCGGCCCCCATTCCAAGCAGAAACACGCTAAAAACTTAACTTGTGTACAGATATTGTATAATCATTAATAAATCTATTTCAAATTGTAAATAATTCAATCAGAACAAGTGGATTAGTAAATTACGCGATGCGTAATATATGTCCCCGCCGATAATGTAAAAATTCCCATTATATCACGATCAGTGCTATCACATAAGGCAAACAGAATCAAAATCGGGTAAAAAATGGCGAGGAAGTAGCATTTTGTAGGCCAATGTACAATATAGGTCAAAGTCAAGGTCAAAGAGGTCAAAAGTCAAAATTCTGTGAAGAAGTTTTGTAGTCCTCACCTAGTGCTATCACATAAAGCAAACGGAATCGAAATCAGATGAAAATGGCGAAGGAGTAGCATTTTGTAGCCAATTAACAATATAGGTCAAAGGTCAAAGGTCAAAATTCTGTGGAAGAAATTTTGTAGCCATCACCTAGTGCTATCACATAAAGCAAACGGAATCGAATCGGAAGAAAAATGGTGAAGGAGTAGCATTTTGCAGCCAATGTACAATATAAGTATCAAGGTCAAGGTCAAAGGGGTCAAAAGTCAAAATTTCTGTGAAGAAGTTTTGTAGCCCTACCTGTGCTATCATAAAGCAACAGAATCGAAATCGGATGAAAAATGGCGAAGGAGTAGCATTTTGTAGCCAATTAACATATAGGTCAAAATGAAGGTCAAAGGTCAAAGGGTCAAAGTCAAATTCGTGAAGAAGTTTTGTAGCCCTCACCAAGTGCTATCATAAAGCAAACAGAATCGAAATCGATGAAAAATGGCGAAGGAGTAGCATTTTGTAGCCAATGTACAATATAAGTATAATCAGGTCAAAGGGGTCAAAGTCAAAATTCCGTGAAGAATTTTGTAGCCTCACCTAGTGTATCATATAAAGCAAACAGATTCGAAAATGGATGAAAAATGGCGAAGGAGTAGCATTTTTGTCCAATTAACAATAATAGGTCAAAAATGAAGGTCAAAGGGTCAAATAGTCAAAATTCCGTGAGGAAGTTTTGTAGCCCTCACCTAGTGCTATTATATAAAGCAAACAGAATCGAAATCGGATGAAAATGGCGAAGGAGTAGTGTACAATATAGGTCAAAAATCAGGGTCAAAGATCAAAATTCTGTGAAGAAGTTTGGTAGCCATCACCTAGTGCTATCATATAAGCAAACGGAATCGAAATCGGATGAAAAATGGCGAAGGAGTAGCAAATTGAAGATTGGTCACATACGACACGGAGGATGGACTCACGACACTAACTACGACGGAGCCCGTTTCATAGTCCCCTGCTCGAACTCGTTCGGCGGGGACAATAAAATTTATATGAAAAAAACAAAAACATATAGGCTTAAAGTAAGGAAACAGATGCAACAAGATATCGGCCCCTAACTATAATTACCGAGTAAACCAGCCCCCAAATAAGTTAATAATCATCTCCCTGTTTACGTAATGTGATTTATTCCTCATGGTGTATGATTACTTTTGTTTTGTAAAATATTCCTCTGGGTATGAGTTTTAACTCAGATTCATTCATTTATTGATTGATCATGTTGGTAAACAAACAAGGGGACAATCAATTTTGAAATGAAATTTTCACGTTACGTGAAAACTTCATTAAACTAGTTAGTTTTTATGTTCTAGTAGTTGGCACGTTTAGCTACAAGGGGCGTTCTTAATGCGGAAAAAAGGGGGTGATAGATTCATGTTGCCCGACCTCACCCCGGTCCAACTCCGTCCTGCAAACGGGCATGAAACGGGTGCGGCGTCCTCATTCAGTCCTTATACCGCCTTCTTAACGTCTGGTCCGGTTTAAGGCCGTTTTGAATTACCCGGTCTTCACCCGGAAAGATACCGGTAAGAGTTCGACCGTTCTTTAAAATCCTCTCTGGAACGGGTGCCTAGCGATCTCTTCTGAATGTGTTGAACGCTTCAACCACTTCACCGTGTGCCTCACCGTTTGCCGCCGTGTGCACAAATTTGACCAGAACGGTGGCGAACGGTGGGCCAACACGGCTCATGTGACACCGGCATTACAGAGCACGTACACTGCTGCAATAACCGTATACCATGCATATAGCAAGTGGAATATGACCTCTGTCAGGAAATATTAAAATTCATTGTACCGATGCGCTGATCTGAAACTTCTGTTGTAGTTTTAATACTGGGTTAGAAGCCAAAGTGTGATGTGTAATCACGAGGGGCCAGAAAGGTGGCTGGTTTCTTTTTGCTGTCCTAACCTTGCACATCACATGCTCTACCATCCCGCAACCATTCATGTCCATCCCCACCCACATACACAATAAACGTAGCTCCTCTTTTCAGCATTGTCGTTTTTCTTCAAAATGTTGAAAGGGTAAATTGCTAATTGGTCTAAATCCACTTTGGCTGATACCCACTTGGTCTAATTCTATTTCGTCTACAACCAGTTTGTCTAATGACCTCTTGATCTAATTGCCACTTCGTCTATAATACCATTTTGTCTATTTCCGATTTCATCTAATGTCCATTTGGTCTAATATCCACTTGGTCTAAACACGATATGGTCAATTCAAGTAACAAACTGCTAATAAGCCAGTTTGTTACATGAAAATGCTATTAGACAATTTGGCTGTAATGGTTCTAGGACATCTCCCCCGGAGGACAACTCCCCCGGAGGACAACTCCCCCGGAGGACAACCCTAACCCTAACCCTAACCCTAACCCTATGTCCTCCGGGGGAGCTGTCCTCCGGGAATTGTCCCCGGGGGAGTTGTCCTCCGGGTGAGATGTCCTGATACGGGCTGTGAGACAAATAGATTGACAATTTAACCAAGTGAGAATTAGACCAAGTATAAGGCCACATTATTAGTAGACCAAAAAAACGTTTAGCCAGTGTAGTTGAATATAAACTGTTGAAAGATAACGTCATTTTAATTGAAATATAAACATTTCTATTGAAATAGTATGAAAAGGCAAAGGATGGGTGTATAAATTGATTTCATTCATTTAATTCAATGTACCTTTTCATAAGTAATCACCACAAGGGGCACGACAGCAGCCCCCAGTCTTAATTATTTATATATATCTCTTGTGAAAACCCATACCCAGCCCCTATACCTCACTTTCCATGTACACTAACACTTTGACAATTGCTCTTGTGAGACCATTGTAGGGGAAGGGGTCAATTTTTCTGTATTTCCAAGCACTAGTAATGGAATAAAGAGATTTACAAACTTGAAACGAGATTAGGACCTCTAAAATTATTTATTTATTTATTTAATCATTTATTGGTGTATAAGAAGTGATATATGTGGCACGAGCTGAAAGAATCAGTTTACAGAAGATTAAATCATGATTCATAATACAGTGTTTCTTTAATATCACACATAACTTGGTGAAAGAAGCTTATTATAACCCTGTGTGAATACTATACTGTAATGGTAAGAGGGAAATGTGTTCCTTTTTAACTCAGGTCCCCTTTCCCAACACCAGAAGAGTCAAGGTATTGAGTGGGCGACTGAAGTTATTTAAGTTAGACATTAGTCAAGTGACTGAGTGAATGACTGAGAGTAGGCCTAATCAGTTGATGTAGCCATTAGTCAAGGTACTGGGTGAGTGACTAGTCAAGGGAATGAGTGAGTGACTGAGAGTAATCAACTGAACTAGCCATTAGTCAAGGAACTGAGTGAGTGACTGAGAGAAATAAATTGAGCTAGCAATAAGTAAAGTGACTGTGTGAGTGAATGAATGACTGAGAGTGATCAATTGAGCTAGCCATTAGTCAAGGGACTGAGTGTGTGACGGAGAGTAATCAATTGAGTAAGTGACTGAGAGTAATCTAATTGAGCTAGCCATTACACTCTAAAAACTGAAGTGCTGTTTTAGCTCTTCAAGTGCTGAAATCAGCACTTTTTAGGTGCTTGCATAGTGACTGCACTCAAGTGCTGTTTAACTGCACCTAAAGTGCTGTTTTAGCACTTCACGTGAGCTGAACTTTCAGCAAAAATGGGCAAAAACGGCGTGACTTCGTTGGATTCGAACCTGGTCCCCTGCATGAGAAGCGCTGACGAGCATTATACCAATTCACATCTCACGGTTGCTAGCAGATCATATTGTTGCATGATGAACTTTCTTAAAATTTGCCATAATCATCTACTATGCTGTCATAATTAAAGCCAGTTAGCGAGATCTCGTTGGTCTATTGGTAACGTCAGCGTTACTCTTCCATGTCAAGGTGAACCCGGTTCGAATCCCATACCGACCATGAACATTTTTTGTTAATAAATTAGCACTTGGGTAAGTGCTAAAACAGCACTTCAGGTGCTGATTTAGCACTTCAAGTGCAGTCACTATACGAGCACCCATAAATTAGCACTTCAGTTTTTAGAGTGTAGTCAAGGGACCAAGGGAGTGACTAAATTTAATGAATTGCGCTATAGCTACATGTATCCATCAGAATTGGAATTGTATAACATCAAAAACTCTTCTTTTCTAATAGCTATATATTCTTTAATGTATTTTTTGAATAGTTGTATTGAATCGTCTAAATATATATCAGATGTTGGTTTTCTTCAAGCTACACGTGCTACTCGTTGCTGCTAACATTTGCTGCGATGCCAGCTATTTTTCATCTTCCACCTTTCTCTGGTCCACTCCCATTTCCTAAAGAGAAAAGAAAATTAGAATATCACGTTACTACAAAAAGGAACTACATTTAGTTTCGTATATACTGTGCGTCCCAGATAAAAGTATACCCAACTTTGAGAGCCTCATATTAAAATTGTATAACTTATATGTAATTAATTTTTAATTTCATGACAAAGAGTAACTCATATTCGATTTAATGATATCAAAATCATACCGATACTGTCATGGATGACTGAACACTCGAGTGTTTAAAAACATTGGTTAAAAGTGATCTGTACCAAGTTGTCTGAGAAGCAGCCCTGGCTTTCTGATCATTCATTGTTTGTTTCAGGTCAGCCTTCCTGAGTCCATTCATTAGGCACAAAGGATTACTTGATCTATTGAAATGCAGGGGTTGCTTTTGCTCAAACTTGGGACAGGGCATAGCACTTTTTACGCTTGTTTTTTAAAGCCCGACTGCTCAGTCATCCGTCACAACACAGGTATAAGTTTGGTATCACTGAAAAGAATATGAGTTGCTCTTTATCATGATATATATTTCAAGGTCACACAAGCTATAATATTTAAAGGTCTTGAGAATTTGTGAAATTAAAGGTAAATTGATGAGGGCAGAGGCAGATTTTCCTCATAAGAATGAGATAATTAATGATGGGATGAATTGGTAGATAAGAAATGTATATGAAGGTGATAAAATATTACCACAGCCATCTCCTTTTTTGCTTCTCTGACATTGCGACCATAATTGACTTCTTGTGGAGTCTCCTTGTCTCGAATGGCAAACTGGCGACGACGACGACGATGACGGTTGATTTGGGCTTCTGAAATATGAAACGTATCATAAACCAGTGTCTATTTCAGATTTATTTCACGCTGTTGTCGGACTTTCTCATATTGTTTATTTATTAGTCCTTCTACATTCTGACACCTTCACCTTAAACTTTCGAAGATTTTGATTCTGGCCATGATATCAGGGGGTCGGGTATGGAATTAACCCATACATTTGGTCTGACAGGAGGTGGTCTAATTCTCTCTTTGTGTAATATCCACGGGCTAAACCCATTTGGTTTACTAACAATTTGTTCCCCTTTGTCTAACATATACTTGGTTTGGTTCTCACTTGGTCTAATTAAATGGCCACTTGTTTAATTGCCAATTTGTCTAATAGTCAAATTTTCTAATTGTCTTTTCGTCTAATTTCAGATCCACCATTATTTTGTTTTTGATGTATATTTATCATGACAATTCAAACGCCTTACTTGATGTGTTTGTTTGTTTTTTGTTTTTTTTATTTGTAAGAAAAAAAATTAGCATTTTGTATTTTGGTGATTTTTTTCTCCAATCCCACATGTGGGATTTTGATTATACATTTTTTTCTAGTTTGAAATCTCATGATACTCAGTGATGTTTAAAGTTTGGTTTTTGTTTTTATTTAATTTGAGAGACCTGTATCATTTATGAACATCCATGGAATTATGTTAGTAACAAATCAAAGAATTTAGAATATATACACATGTATTTCTGATCACTTTCACTTTTTGTTCAAATTTATAGACCCTAATTTAAAAATTTACATCACTTCACCACGATCCCTTGCATTTATCTCCAAGTTTATTTCTATACTTCAAGTTTATGTCAGGTTCTAAAGCTTCTGATAACTCAAGCATTGAAAGCTAAGGAATTCCTTGGGACTGACATTGACATAAGGGCTTGTAATAGCTCAGTAGGTAGAGTACCTGTTTAGGAATCAGGAGGTTTTGCGTTGAAATCCCGTTTTCTTTTGTATTTTTCATATTGTATATTTCTTTTTAGTTTCACTCTTTGTTGAAATAAAATAATAAATAGAATAAACAGTTTTATACTTTTTGGAGCCGTCATAATTTTTTATGGAATATTGACCTTAGGGCCAACATGAGACAAAGATATAATTATTTAATTATCTTACCTGCTCCACTTAGAAACTCAGCAGCAAGAATCATGGAAATCAGGACAATCACGAAGAGGCGCTTCATTGTGGTTTAAGTACTACCGTATAACAATTAGAAACAAGAATTATATGAAATATTCAGCAATAATTGATAGTTGCTTGCATTAGAAGCATACAGATATTCAAGAGTGCTTGCGTATTTTAAGTAAAAGGTGATGATCTATGCACAGAGCCCAAATGGAGATATTTGCACGAAGTCAGTGAAGCTTCAAACTTAAATTTGTCCAAAGTCGACAAATATGAATGACGTCAATACCTTTTGTTGCCAAAAAAAGCATGAAGAACTGTAATTGTATATTATTTAAAGTATATTGATAATCCTACATGGGGATCGTTGAACCGAATCCAGTTCGTATATTGTTAAATAAAGGTCAAAGTCAATTTCTTTTTGTAATGAATGCATTTCAAAAATAATTTCCAAACTTTGTTTATGAGTTTCAAGGTCATGACTTTTGATGGGGTGGACGATATGATCAGATAAAAAGTTGCCCTCTACAGTGTATTGATCTGAAACTTCAATGAGTTAGAATTTAGCCAAAGTGTGATGTGTAAATAATCATCAAGGGGCCTCATAAGTGGCAGGCTTGCTTCATAAATCAGTTCCTGTTTTTTAAAATTTTCATGTCACACACAAATCACATGGTCAAAACCCACCATGCCTCATCCACCAATATCCACCCACATATCCCAAATAGTCAAGATTTTGTCCTTAGTATGTTATTCTTTTTTCCTCTACTCTTTCCTCCCTCCACTGTTTGCGGGATTCCCCAATAAACATCATTTAACAATAAGAAATAATCATTTCAATTTTTAATGTATGAAAAGACAAAGTATTAGTTTACAAAAATATTTTTCATTGAACAAAATTTAATGATGAATACCCACACAAGGCTAGCAAAAGTAAATGCATCTCTTTTATACATTTAATTTAATGTAAGAGAGACATCTAAGATATTGTAGGAAATGACAAAATTTAAAAAGGGAGAAAGATCATAAAGAGGAACAAGAATGATTATCAAATAGAAAATACGAATCATAGATATTTCAACAAATTATAAATGTTAAGATATAAATATGAGACTTTCCATACCATCGCTGTTAGCAATATATCATGATCTCTTATACTTTCGATTAAATTTTCCAGATAAGATTTATAAAATTTATAAGATTGGAACTTTATAACTTCAAAGTTTACTTTTATGATGATGAGATGTTTATGCATGTGTGAATATATTATTACTATAATGGTAAAAGGAAAAATGTGCTCCTTTTATCTTGGGCCCCTTCCCTACTCCTGGAGAGTCAATGTATTGTGTGAGTGACTGAGAGTAATCAATTGAGCTAGCCATTAGTCAAGGGACTGTGTGAGTGAGAGTATTCAAATTAAGCCATCCATTAGACAAGTGACTAAGTGAGTAAGTAGCTGAGAGTAATCAATTGAGCTAGTCATTGGTCAAGGGAATGAGTGACTGAAAATATTCAATTGAGCCAGCCATTAGTCAAGTGACAGGGTGGGTAAGTAACTGAGAGTAATCAATTGAGCTAGCCATTAGTCAAGTGACTGAGTGAGTAGCTGAGAGTAATCAACTGAGCTAGTCATTTAAGTAGTCCAAGAGAGTGACTGAGAGTAATCAATTGAGCTAGTCATTCGAGTAGTAACTGAGTGAGTAACTGGGAGTAATCAACTGAGCTAGCCATTAGTGAAGTGACTGAGTGAGTGAATGAGAGTGATCAACTGAGCTAGTCATTTAAGTAGTCCAAGAGAGTGACTGAGAGTAATCAATTGAGCTAGTCATTAGAGTAGTTACTGAGTAACTGGGAGTAATCAACTGAGCTAGCCATTAGTCAAGTGACTGAGTGAGTGACTGAGATTGAGGTGAGTTATTGATTAGAGAATCAATTGAGCAGGGTTCCCAGCCCATCAGGGAAAATTGTTTTACCTTTATTTCCAGTCAGGGAAAAGTCAGGGAATTTCATTAAAAATGCATCAAATGCGCTCAAGCATTTACACCTGGGTACAGTGTTAAGCAACGTAGATAAAATGCTTTGCTTAAAGACCGTTGACGGAGTAAATGCAACCTTACATCGATTGAAAGCTAAGTAGGCGTATAACATAAATACCCCCCAAAATAAATTCAATTTTCATAACAGTATTCATAAAAAGGTGATCGAACCACAACCAGGCCATCCCTCCCAAATACTCGAAAAGTTACCCCTATTTTAATGGCGCGGTTGATGACGTCAAAGAAGTTTAAGGGAATGCTACTGCCAGGCATGATTGGGTTTCGCCTTTAGAAAACACGTTTGTATTGCTATGTCAGAACAATAGACCTCATGTGTGCTAGAATTCTATTGTTATGAAATGAAAGGGCAAATTCATTCAGCATTTAGCATGTAGCATTCCGTTAACATTTTTTGACGTCATCAGCCGCGCCATTATAATAGGGGTACTTTTTCGAGTACTTGGGAGGGATGGCCTGGTTGAGGTTCGATCACCTTTTTAATGAAATACTTTCTAGATGGAAGATAAAAATGCTTAAATTGGGAATTGTTGTATTATGAAGAAATATTAGCTTTCGTTTTATATGTAATTTTGGTTTTCATTTCTCGGTCCGGTCTGGGACTTTAAGGACATAAGCGTCGGTACCGGGAATCGAACTCACGTTCTTTGCATTCCCAGTCAAGTGATACGACCACTAGACTACGACACTTCTACAAATCACCCTATTAGAATAAAATCTCTTGATACTGAAGAAAAAGTATGTATATGTTTTAAATTAGGACCGAGAGAATATCTCATTAAATCTCGTTGTATCACTGCTTGTTCTAAAAGCAGAGGGGCGTATTCATTCAAACCCATGATTCACCCACATTCACCAAACCAATTATCCTGATTTTATTTTTTGACTTTATCAATATTCAGGTCAAGGTAATGGATGTGAGAAGTGGGGAATGTGCAAAGACTCAAGAGGTAAGAAAGTCATCAAAATTCAACATTTGTTTGATTCTGAAAGCAAAGTAAAAAGGAAATTGAATATTGTCTCTTACTCATATTGTATTATTTGTAAAGAAAAATCTGTTTCTACCAGATTTGATTGAATTGCTTTATTGGCTACATTTTACGTAGTAATATTTAGTCATGGTTAAAATGGAAACATATTATTGGGTTTAGGATCTAGTTTTGATAATGCTAATTTTATGTGGATTATTTATTTTTGTAAAAGTGGAATATAGACAACCTCACAGGCAAAACTATTTTAATGTCTTGTTTTTCTGGAAGATTTCCGTGTATGTTTCTCTGATATTTCTCCATCCATCAAAGTCAAATTTCTGTGAAGGGTTCATTCTCCTTGAAATCTTCTTGCTTTTGTTTTGATACAGAGTGATCTTGAACAGCTTCAGACTTGTGTCTTCTCAGCTGAGGGGGCGCTGTTTGCTTCTGGGGCAGCAATGATGACTGTAGCAGAGACAAAGGAGAAGCTAAATGAAACAAAGGAAAATAAGGAGGAGGAGGGGAGAGAGAGATGGATGAAACAATTGGTACAGATGATGAAAGTAGCAGTTCGGGTTTAGATATTGTGTGAGGTGACTCTACTATAGCAGAGGAAAGGACAGGTTGCCATGTGGAGAAGAAGCAAATAAAGCAGAGCAAGAAGAAAAAGGAGAAGGGGAAGATATGGATGAAGAGACGATACATTCAGATCATGGTTTATTGTAGTTCAGGTTTAGATATTGTGTGAGCTGATTCTGATATAGCAGTCGAAAAGACAGGCTTCTAAATAGAGAAGAAGCCAAATGCAGCAGAGGAATAGAACAAGGAAGTAAGGAAGAGAGAGAGATGGATGCGAGGATAAAAGATACAATAATTGCAGTTTGGGTTTAGCTTCTGCATGAGGTGATCTGCTATAGCAACAGAAAGAAAAGCATTTTCCAAGTGCAGAAGAAGCCAAATAAAACAGAGTAATATAATGAAGAAAGGAAGAGAGAGAGAGAGAGTGAGAGAAAGAGATCAGTGAGAGGACAATAGATACAGATGATGGTGGTGGTTCAGATTCTGCTTGAGGTGCTTCTGCTATAGCACTAGAAAGTACAACCTTGCAGGGGGAGAAGACAAAAATAGCAGAGGAATATAAGGAGGAGGTTAAGAAAAGTAAAAAAAAAAAGATCAAGATGATGATTGAAGTAGATGTCGTTAGAAAAAGCATGAGGTGCTTCTGCTATAGCAGTGGTAAGAACAGCCTTGCAATTGAAGTAGAACCGAATAAAACAGAGGCAAATAACGAAGAAATGAAATGAAAGAGAAGTATAAAAGGACGAAAGATACAGATGATGATTGCAGTTTTGGTTTAGCTTCTGCATGAAGTTATTCTGCTATAGCAGCAATAATAATAGATTTGCAACTGGAAAAGAAGTCAAATATAGCAGAGGAACTTAAGCAGGAGGAAAGGAAGGGAGATATTGATTAGGTAAAAATAGAAACAAATAATGATAGTAGTTTTTGGTTAAGTACTGCATGAGGTGATACTGCTATAGCATTAAAAAAAGACACCCTTTCTGTGCTGTGATAGAGTACCTAAGTGTTGACATCATTGTCGTGGATTGTCTGGGTTTCAGGTTCCATAAGGAAAGGCCTGTGCATGAGGTTTAGCCTGAATTTGGTCCAGCAACAGACTGGACTCTGGCACGTTGATTAACAACACCGGAGTGTTAGAACCAGCAACCATGACAACATCCTTGTTATGACATCACACAGAGTGGGTTGTGATAATTGTTGATGCAAGCTAATTTAATACCATAGGTTTGTCAGAATGTAGAAGTAAATAAAAATTCAAAATGATTATTTGAAAAGTCTAGGAAATCTATTTTCATCTTTACAATGCAAGAAGATAAGCATGATACAGTTTTTGATTTAGAACAATTTTTTTTAAAGCTTTTCTTTAAATACCTCAGTCTTACGTGTGTGTTAAAGTGTGTTTTTTTTTCTTTTTGGTACATTTCCTATGGTTTTATATCCAAGTTTACATTTTTTGCATAATCTATGGATCGAATATTTATTATTTATAAATACGTTATACTTTGAAACATTCCAAATCATATATTTTTACAGATTTATTAAATAGATAGAAAATTTGTATACATCATGGAGTGTGTTATTTGTATCTGTATTTCCATATTCTGTTGTGGTTCTTTTAATCATCTCAGATTTTAGAGTGAAATGGTTAAGGACCAAAATTAATTGAATGATAGATATAGATGAAAGTTGCTTGCCATCTACAGATTGCAGAAGATGGGGGGGATCATTTTAAAATATTGGGATTATGGTCTGATGTAAACAGTAGCGGATCCAGCACCTGCTCTAACAAAGGATTTTATCAGTCCATGCTCAAAGATATAACCACCTTTATCACCAGCAATTAGGCCAATAAAATCCTTTGTCATAGCTGAGCCTGAATCTGTAGAACTTCATTCATTTATGCATGATTCAAATCTGATTAGACATGTAGACCAGTTTGGTTGCTGGTTTGAAAGTATTTTGTGTTATTTTCTCATTGCATAAATAAATGTTTTAACGGTAATATTGCTCGCAAATGTCTACCGCTAAAAGCCACTCACAATAGGTATAGCCCAGCAGGTTTATGTCCACTTGGTCTAACAGCAGTTGTTCTAATAGACCAGATTACTAACATATTCAAATTTAATGCACACATTTTCCTAGCGACATAGTAGCAAGGTATTCAAAAAACCTGTAATAAAAGAATGAACTACAATACATGGAATCCAGTTTGCATACATCAGTTGTTGCTATGTCGGGAAAACCTCTGGCAAGCTTTCAGGTTGTCAAGAACAGCCTTTGTTAAAAAAAGTATGCGTAAAATGTTTCTGTTTTTTCTAATATCATACGGGCTAAACACATTTGGTCTACTAATAATTAGATCTAATTTACCATTGGTCTTATTCATACTTGGTCTAAATTTCCTTTGGTCTAATGACCACGTTGTCTCATTGCCAATTTGTCTAACATATAGCCAATTGGTTTAATAGCCATTTCGCCTAATGTCCAAATGAATTTTAATCTATTACCAGTTTGTTACTGGAATGGACTTAGTGGTGATAGGCCAAGTGGACAATAAACAAACTTACTAGACATTAGACGAAATCAGAATCAGACAAAATTGTCATTAGGCGAAGTGGAAATAAGACCTAATGGAAATTAGACGAAGTGGTTGTAGACGAAATGGAATAAGGCGATGTTGAAAGAGACCAAATGGACATAATTCAGAGTGGGTTTAGACCAATGGGCAATTTACCGCTCGGCTTGATAAAGCACCATAATTTTATGTTGTTTGCTGCCATCTAGTGTCCAAGTACGTGTCCAAATATCATCAATATAGGGTATAGTTTTGGTAATAAATCTAAAAAATATTATCTTTCAAATTTTGATTTGACTATGAGATTAAATAAAACATATTTTTTTTATAAAACACACATCACTTTAAGAATAAGATCTAAAAATCATTATAATTGTGCAAAATATATGTGTTATATAAAAAGTCGGGGTCCCTGCAAATTTCCTATAATTTTCTTTAAAAAAAAGAAGGAAAAAAATCAACTTTACAGGCATGAATGGGAAGGAAAATTTCAGGATAATATCTTTGTATGTAGCTCTTTGGCATGGATTAGCTAAAGCTACATGTATGATCATTCGGAAGCACAGAAAGGTCTGTGTTCGGAAAGCCTATGCCCATCATAAGGCCCGGTCTCACCGCCCGAACTTTGCTGGAGCGTTCCTTGAACGGTAGGGAGAGGGGGCCGAATTTCGACAACGCTCGCCACCGCGCACATAATTGGAAAACAATCGAAAACACGGGCGTTGCCTTAGCTGTGCACCGCTAAAGCCGGCGTTAATTTAGCGTTGGTTTAACTGTAGCGAGCGGTAGCGAGCGTTGGTTTAGCTAGGACACCTCCATACCAACGCCAAACCAAAGTTCATCACCGCAAAGTCCGCAATGGATCGCTGCTTCAACGCCCGACAAAGTTCCAGCAATCCCTTGTCCGCTCGTAAAACGCTTACAACCGCTCCACCAAAGTTTGTGTAACGTTTAATCACCGCCCGGGCAAAGCTGGCGAAGCAGCGGTGGTCCAGCGTTCAAGATTTCTGCGTTGGCCTAGCGGACCCAAGCGTCCACGAACTTGCGTCTCTCTGAGCGGTGCCAAACTTTGACTGGGCGTTGTTGGAGCGGTGGTGAACTTTGCCGTAGCGGAAAATTGCCCGCTCCCCACCGCTCGCAATATTTTGTGCAGCTCAAAACTTTTGGAGCGGTAGGAGGGACCATCAGCGGTGGCCGAGCGTATACGGCGTTGTCTTAACGGTGACCAACTTCTGTTAAACGGTGGTGAACGGTAACGAGCGGTGATGATTTTTTTTCTTCACCGCTCCAGGAAGGCTCCAGCAAAGTTCGGGCGGTGAGACCGGGCCTTAAGGGCGCTAGATCTGCTCCAACGGTCCGATTCAATAATTCACAAAGAATAACTAAAGAATATGTAAAAACCGGTCACTTGGCTTGTTTTATAGTTGGAGACAATAGAATTGTTTCTATATCATGTATATAGTACCAAAATTATATTATAACCCAACTATAATTGTAAGCAGAAGTACATAACTGTCGATGCAAAATTCGTGTTCTAACAAGGTAATTGTGTGAATGATCAAGATAGTTTATCTACATTGCTTCACCCTATACTATCCAGACGTTAATTATGTCTGCAAACTACCATTAATTTAAAAAGGTATCTGGCAGGCATGCTCTCTTTTGGAGTGTGTACTTTTATTTAAGTGCAGATATATAATATAATTCAATGAACTGTAAAGCATCCTGAGCAGTTATTGCACTATATTAACAAACATGTAAAATCATATTACTTATTTCGCATCACCCCATCCCTTTCTAAGTGTTTATTTGCTATGAACCCCCCCCCCCCCGAGCCTCTGCTTTCTCACATCTACTACAAAACTCTCATTTTTGCTTTCTTCATCATCCCCCTTTCTCTTCATCCTTCTGCCCCAAAACCTTGCTCATTTTCCCGTCTCTCCTCCTCCCCTCTCTCTCTCTATTTCTTCCTCCCCTCTTATTCTCTCTCATTTGCCTTACTCTACTATACTATATTATATCCCTTATCTAAGATTGTTTGCATTGAGAGTGTACACAAGGAGAAAAAGAATAGTTTAACTAAGAAAAACGTTTCTCAAGAAATAGTTCGTTTTTCTTCATGACGTCACGCATAGTACATTTTTTCCCTAGGGAAAAACTGGACTATACGTTTTTCCGACCCCCCCCCCCACCCTATTCACGAGTTGCGCAACGCAACGCAAGCGGTGCTACTCTGCTGCTTTTACCTGAATTCTCCACTGCATGCCACAGGAAACTTTCGGCGAGCTGCACTGACCAGGTGCGCTTACATAACAGACGATCGATTAGGCAAGACAAGTATTTTCTCAACTTCAAAAATTGATTTTATTGGATCCAGAAGAAAGGTAAGCATAGACTATATAATTTTGTTCATTAAAAAAATTAAAAGGAATGGTATTATAGTGGAAGGGATATAAAACAAATATACAATGACTCATTCTCAGAACAGGTTAAAACTATTCGCACTCAGGAACATCACATAGTACTATTCTCTCTCGGGCCGATGGCCCTCGAGAGAATAGGCCTAACGTTAGTATGTGATGTTCCTTCGATGCGAATAGTTTTAACCAGATCCTCGATTGTCATTGTATATTTGTATACTATTTTTGTATTTCAAGTTTTTTTTTTAAATATGCAGTGGCGGGTCCAGGCGGGGGTGCAGGGGACACAACGCCCCCCGCCCCCCATTTGAAAACCACTCGTGTTAAAATAAGAAAAATTTTAACGAGAACCATCTTTTTTTTCAAATCCAGGATCCGCCACTGATATGCTTCCTCATATTTTTACTCTATGAATCTGAATCCTTGATTGCCATTTTTAAAACTGAAGAATATACTTGTATGTCTCATCGGTTTATATCCACTTGGTCTAATGTCAGTTGGTCTACTTTTCCGTTTGTCTAATACCAAATGGGCTAAGCCCATTTCGTTTAACAGTTTGGTCTAATTAACAATTGGTCTAATACATACTTGGTCTAATGACCACTTGGTCCAATTTCCAATTTGTCTTATAGCGAAATTGTCTAAATGCATTTTCGTCTAATACCCAAATGAATATTTGGTCTATTATTAGTTTGTTACTAAAACTGACCAACGAAGCAGTGATAGACAAATGGAAATTAGACAAACTGGACATTACCCGAAATGGAAGTTAGACGAAATGGTAAATAGGCGAAGTGGTACTTAGACCAAGAGTTATTTCGACGAATATGTTGTAGACGAATTGTAATTAGACCATCCTTGATGAGACAAAGTGGACATTAATCAAAGAGGGTTTAGACCAAATGGCAATTTACCACCTCATCACTAAACCTCTTCAAAATTGTCCATAAGATGACAATTTATTTTGTTTTTCGGTTTAATTTTGGTTTTTAAATTGGGTTGATATACATTTTTTCTTGCTCTTTTGTCAACCTGGTCTCTGTCTGATTGTATTGGGGACACTGGTGTATCGGCTTATGCTAAAGTGTCGCGTTGTGGCGCGGCGCGGCGCGTTAAAAAGTGGAAATAATCGACGAAATAAAAATAAGGTGTCTTTAAAGCGTCCTACAAAAAAGGAAAAGATTCAGAATTGTTTGGTACGTATTGTGTGGTGTGGCGTCGTGTGTGTGTGTGTGTGTGTGTGTGTGTGTGGCGGGTGTTTGTGTGTGTTTGTGGGTGTTTGTGTGTGTGTGGGAGTGGGTGTTTGTGTGTGTGTGGGAGTGTGTGTGTGTGTACTGCATGTTTGTATGTTTGGGAATTTCGTGAAACAAATTAGCACCAGGTATTCCCTTATTCCTTGGCAATTGGCTCATTCGGGACAGGACTTGTTTTAGATCAAACTTATATTTCTCCTCCTCAAATTGGCAGCATTAGAATTTTCCTTTCTACTTCTACATCATTTCAATTATTTTATCAAATTGGCTCAATTGTCGATAATTGTCAAATAGTTTTAAAATAGCAATTAACGCGGAAATCGATATGTATTGATAATATGTTGCCAATTTAAGGATGTCTAAACAATTCCAGTAGTTTACTACCTGTACCTGGATCGAGTGCAGCACAATATGGATGAATTTCTTGCGGAAAGAAATTAATGCCATGGCTGGGACTCGAATCTGGGACCAAAAAACAAGTGTTGTAAATCTACTAGCAAAATAATGGTAGAAAAGTTTAGAATTTTCTTATTTTGACATATAGAGCCGTGACCTTACATAGGCTTTATACTTTCATGATAAATTTCATTGAAATTCGCAATTTAAACAATGTGAACGTGGACCAGGACCAGGAGTGGACCAGGACTAGACCATCGCGATTTCTGATTGCTGCTGATGTCATAGCTGCCGATAGCCGTAAACAGGATCGACCGAACTTTTCATCGTTTTGGAACTATTAGTCACACAATTTTTGACATACACAAACACACACACACACACACATGCACACTAACCCCACACAAGGGCTTAAGTTAAAGTCTCGAGTCCGAAAAAATGATAATCATTTCCAAAAATTTCACAAAAATCGATCCAGAATCTTTTCCTTTTTTCGTAGGACGCTTTAAAGACACCTTTTTTTTTTTCGTCGATTATTTCCACTTTTCAGCGCGCCGCACCGCGCGCGCACAACGCTATACTTAGCATAAGCCGGTGTATCAGCCTTATTATAAGAACATTTGCAATTTAAAGAAGTTAAAATATAAGTATCTCATACATCTACACCACAAGGAAAACAATTCTTTGATTAAATTGTTTATGTGCCATTTTTAATATCATATAATCTGCTGTACAATTCTGAAAACATACAACTTACATGAATTCATAATTCACATAGGCCAGGTGAACAAGAATCTTTTTACATGACATTTATATAGTATTACTCTTTCAGACAAAAGCATTTTTAAGAACAAGTATTTTGTGAAGACACAAAGACAACAAAGAATTCATCACTACAACACAATATTACCACAATATTCAAGTAGAATCGATTTCCCAATGGAATTTGTCCTAATTACCTCCCCTTTGAATTCATCCACCATGTTAAGTTCTATATGTTCTGGATACTTATTGCACCCAAGTTGACATCAATGTTCCTTAAAAATATTCAAATTAGATTTTACTGAAGATAAACAACATAGAAACAGTTGTTAATTTTCAAGAAAAAAGTTGTAAATAAGTTAAATATTTATTATGATTTAATCTATATTTGCTATTGCACGCACATAGGCCAAAATCTGCAAAGGCGGTTTATATATCTAAGCTATGATTTGATCATTCAAAACCATCAGAGCTTTAAATTTGGGTTGTAGTTGTGGGATACATTAAGAAAAAAAAAAAAAATGAGGGGGGGGGTCTTATTTATTTTTGGATTCATTGCCCAACAATAGGAAAAATGGTCCAAAAACTATTCTGATGGGAATTATATCAAATACAAAAAAAAAAAAAAAAAAAAAAAAAAAAAAAACACTGACATTTAATCATGTGTGTGCTGATAATAAAAACACAAAATATTAATTTTTTAACAACATAAACAGCGTCGATGCAACATGGAATCTCTAATGTGAGTGAAACACATGGGTCACAGTGAAGAATTGTTTGGTAGCTGTTAGCTTGCATGTTCTCAGATGACCATTTTATGATGACCATTTTATTATTGTGCCTTTCAGACATATATGCTAAAATCATGAAAGAATCTCACACACACCCAATTTTTTTCCTACCACACATATAATCCACCTTTAAACCATGATTAACATTCGACCCTTTCAACTCTTCCACAGAAAAAGAAAAAAATAAGCTGTACCACCATTGTATGCTACAATGCTATTCTGCACTTAAAGTGAAATATTTCACTGTTTCTTAGCTTAAAGGTTTATACAGAACAGAGAGTTGGCTAGGATTTTCTTAACGATTCGATAGAAGTGTCTGTACATTCATTCCACAAAGACTAGAATATTAAAGCAGGGAGGATGAACACAAAAAGTTTTATTTGTAGCAGATAATGCAAGTACCTTCTAATAAATAGCTTGACAGGGATATGTTGCCAAAGAAAAAACATCTAATTGTCAACATGGCTTCACGTCTTTCTTAAACACTACATGTAGTAAGATCACTCATACATTTAAAAGGGAGAAAACATTTTGAAGAATACTTAGAACTCAACAGTAGTTTGCAGCATATATGTCTCAACACCACCACAACCAGTGACCGGTAACATAAAGAGATACGATAATTTGCAAATCAATAGTAACTAATTAGGATCCTTGATGCATAGACTTGTTGCATAAAAGTATCACTGTAAACCAATCACGATGGTAGTCTCAAATTTGCAATTGACTGCTCTTTATGTCTTGTTACTCTTTACGTCACAGGGCACAGGTCGAGAATGTATTGTGTAAACACACTTGATAAATACATTATCAATTCTAAGCTGACATGTGATATAGGGGTTGCATAACTTGACCCTTCAAATACTTAATGGTGGTATCTGACTTCGCGGAGACGTCTCTGGGACTCGGACACTCGGAGATGTCTCTGATACTTTTTTTCCGTCAAGGAGACATCTCCGATACATCTTTCCGTCGCGAAGACGTCTCTGATACTTTTTCTCTGTCACGAAGGCGTCTCCAATACCTATTTCCATTGCGGAAACGCTTCTGATACTTTTTTTTCTGTCACGGAGACATCTCAATGACGTCTCCGCCACAAGTCTCAAAGTAGTCCCAAATCCATCTCGAGGCAAGTGAGATACCCCCATGAGGTCCACTCCAATTGAGAGGCAAAGCTGCCTAATTAAAAGGTCTTCAAGAATGGTTTATCCTCCATAATTTAAAGCAAGCACATACTAATCATGAAGTATTACTTTGAATACATGTACGAGCAACTGTACTATTCTTTAATCTGTTAAAGACTTAACATTGCTCCACTTTTTTTATTTTGGAGGGGGTGGGAGGGGGTAAGGGATAGGATTTTTCTTTGGTTTTTGTATTGGCCTTCTATACACTCACTATGCAGCATCAGAAAACAATGAACAACAAATGCATTTCAAGTACAATTTCAAATATTAACAGAATTGCGAGAGACAAAGCAGACTGGTAACAAATTTGGTGATAAATGTGCAGTAAATTAAAAGGTATGATATAAAGGCATGGGCATATACAAGTCACAAGAGAAGGTGCAAACTGTTTCTTCTTTTTATTTAAAAAGAAAACATATGAATTCATGTTATCTTGAACACTCTGATCAACATTCTTTTTTCTTTTTGCAGCTTCGTAAAGACATATCCGATGATGATCTTCGAGAGGGCTATGATAAAAAGTGGAGATATCCTACATTTCTAGGGAGGTGTTTCACCAAGTTAGTCATTCGTAAAGTTACGCGTACGCATGACTTTAGGAACGACTGGTGATCAGTTCTTGTGCTAAATGATTACGAATGTGATCAGTATAGCACCCAAGAACATGATCCAGTCGTTTGTAGAATGACTCGTAACTTCACAAACCACTTGGTGAAACACCCCCAGTTCTCCCACAGTGTATATTATTCTTTGGTCGACTTCTCCAGGTAACATAGTCATGCATCGTATGCTCATAACCAGAAGTTCCTTGAGGAACATTATTCTTCAACCTTCAAGACTTTAGATCCTGCAAGGCCAGGGACGTGCACGCCACGGACATCACGATTTTGTGAAGTCATAAAGACTGCCCTCTATAGTTCACATTAAAGCAACGGACAGTCCTCTCTTCACCAACTTTCTTTCCAACATTCAAATTGTCTTTAATATTTGGTATGATTGTTCGGTCTCTCTTCGATAAGACCCTTGCCTCATTTGCCCGCGTCAAAGATGTTGAGCATCTTGTCTGAGTTGATGACGCTGAACTGCCTGACGTCGGAGAGCCTGGTGACGAGCCGAGGGAATATGGAGCGGTCATTGGGATGGTTGTGCATGACCTGGGATTGGAGAGCCTGTATGACCTGCAGCTGTAATGGCTCTATCTGATGAGGGTACTTCAAACCTGGACGATCTGAACATAATGTAAAGAACAGGGAAAACAAAAAACATTCATTAATCAACGATTCACGTAGATCACACAAGTAAAAAGTACATGTTTTAGCATTATCTACATGTAGTAAAGTATCTTAACCTGTGACAATATATGTTTAATATTTTGTTATACAATATGCTTAATTTCACTTTCAATTTCACATCCATTGACTTGCCACACATGCCAATAGCACTTATTAGCACAAGGATTTCACCGTGCATGACAAAACTGTACAATAGATATTTAGCCAACCTCAAGTTTAAGACTGGCTACATGTCAATCCTTTTGTCATCAATCAATAAAATTAGGGGATTTTTTACAACCAGGAATTTTTGATAATCTGAGAATTCTATGTAAAACTAAAGCTCTATGACATTGAATGTGGCACGGACACTTGAATAATTTGAGTAGCAAAAATTAGACGACAGAGTCTGCGCTTTCAGACTACGACTAACCATGCAAAACCCCCTTCATGTCATTCCATTCCCTTCTTAGCAGGCCTCATTTTAAATGAATCAAATGAGGAACTGGGTCAATTTTTCCACCATTCAATCAATAATGATGATGCGGTGTTCCATGACCAAGAAACTATTCTTTGGGATGACACAACCCCAGCACACACAAACACATTTCCACACTACCCATGACATGGAGACGTTGACATTGCAGGACAGATTTGGGTTTTTCCAGCTAATGGCAATAATAGGTGCTGTCATATGACACACATATCTGGAAAGTTCACGGGCAAGGGAGTGCACCAGACACACAATGTCTATTTCGTTTTGCAAGAACTTGAACCTCAAATATAATTTAATCAAGTATCGACCCTCTTGAAGTTTAAGTGTGTGCATTGATGATATCTTTTTTTATTTATTAAAGGGTTGCCTGTCTGATTTTTGTAAAATTGTCTAAGATGATGATTGAAAAGAAATTTGTCCCTCGTTTGCCCAGGACACGTTTACACTACTCCTATCAACATCTTTAATTATAAAAATCCTATGCATCACATATCCCTACCCCCACCCCCCTCCACCCGACTTGCATCACTGACACACTTCTAACACCATATCACCATGGCAACATCACCAAACATCCCAATAGAATATCATCATTTATTAAATTGCATGCTGAGGCACAGACAGCCTGTCCCTATACAAATGCAGTCTGACTAACTATAAAGCGTGAAACCTCCAATGTGGCCCTACTGACACACATTTGGGTTGGGTTCACAAGTAAAATCAGCCTCCCCGTAATTATAGAAATAGAAGCGGGAAGCGGTAGTGATTAAAATGTGGAAACTCAGCCCACGGCAAGGCATGTTATCCGTCCTGTGTTGTTTTTTGTCTTGTCGACCTACTTCTATCTCTAGTTCAAGTTCACCGTGGTTGACATGTAGTGTTTAATATTGCTGGAAGTGCATGTATGGATTTTCCTTGATCTCAAAAGATTATATCATTTAATATTAAGCAAATATGAAATATCATTTAATAATAAGCTAATTTGAAGCGCAATTTGGCATATTGGAACATCCTCAATTTTAATTCTTATCTCTCATAAAGATATACTGAATCAGATCAAATAATCTTTCTGTATATAGCTATTCATTTAAAACTGTCAATATGACTGTCTTTTATAAATAATGTAATTAATGTAAATAATAATTAAGAATGTCAGAATGAGAGTGAGTGAGTGAGAGATAGATGAAGAAAAAGAGGGAGAAAAAAGAGACAGAGTGAGAGAGAGAGAGAGAAAGAGAAAGAGAGAGAAAGAGAGAGATATGGAGAGAAAGAGGGAGAAAAAAGAGACAGATTGAGAGAGCAGGACACAACAAGGAATGTAGAGAAATAATAAAGAATAAAGGGAGTATGTTGGAAAACAAAGATAAGTTTGCAGAGTAAGAGTGGAAAGCATAGGTAAATGAAGAAGATTTATGGGAAAAATTAAAATCTGACAAGCAGATATATTAAAGGATAGAGGGATTTTGAAAGACAAATAGGCCTAAAGAAAAAGAGACTGGGGTTTCAGGAAAGTAAACAGGAAAAAATAGCGACTTGAAAGCATACATAATTCAAGGAGAAGTTGAGAAAAAGGTGAAGTTACAAAAGGTCTTTGCGGGGTCATGCGTAGCGACCCACTTTCCTTCCAACCCTAGTAGTAGGGGTTCGGTTTACCCGCTCTTCATTCTAAGTCTGTCAGCGCATTTTAGTCAGCAAGCTTTTTCTAGCCGATCAGATGTCTCGGCATGGTGCGGTGTTGCACTTTCGCCCCTCACCTGAACCTTGTTAGGGTGCACGGCTACTTGAACAAGATCGGGTATTCAGTGGATTGAAATGTCCCACAGGCGTCTTAAAAGGCTATAATGCATTCTATCATGCTTGCCTAACATGGCAATAATCAAGCTTACTATCAAATTATTCACCAATGTAGATGTTGGTCTTTACAAATATTTGTGGTTTATAATTGCTAATTTCTTTCATAAGGCTTGCCTAGCATATCAACAAATATGTAGCTGCAATGAGAATAACATGGTACCACTTTAACTACATACACACACACAGATCTGCAATCACTCCTCTGTAACTATAAGTACACTCAATGAATTTTTGCAAATAAGATCAGTCAAAATTCAAATCAATAGGGGTAAAATTTAACAAGTGTTCTTAAGGTTAATGATGTGCCACACAAAGTCTGGACAATAATTTGTCTTTCTTGGGAACAGTTAATGAAAGCTTTTTATGAAAAATGCCCCTAATACTTGAAGCTTGAAAGGTTCTGTGGGCAAGCACCCCCAACTCCCCATTTTTCTCTCTTCATGAGAGTTCTTATATGAAAACCATTATGATCCAATGATTTACCTGCACTTAGAAGAATGATTGCTGTGAAGAGTCCGACCTCACTGGTGACGATACCTAACGATTTGAACTTCTGAGCAAAGTCCACCACGTCCAGCATGATCTCCTTGAGAGACGTCAGACCGCACTCCTCCAGCATCTGACTAGCCGCCTCACAGCTCTCAATTAGTTTGGCGCCCTCTTCCTTGGTGTTGAGATAGTGCGCAAGCCGGATCAGAAGGATCTCCAGTGAGCCCTGCTTAAGAAGTGTGATCTGGTCGGACTTGTCTAACGTCAGGAAACCAGGCACGAGTTTGGCGAAGCTGATGATGCGGGTGATGGACGCGGTGAAGTTGTTTGTGATGAGATTGTTGATGATCTTTGAACGAGTTGCTGTGATGCTGTCCCCGTTGTTATTGTTGTTGTCTGAAACCTGTTGGGTCAGGAAGAAAAGGATATATGGGTGTAAAATAAGGCTAAAACATTAGTATTGTGATAACTTTATTGTGTCAATTGCTATAATTATGAGAGTCTGACTTTATCTCATTCAAGGATTTTGTGGAGAGGAGTGCAAGAAATTGAATTTTTACAAGGTTTTTAGTCTACGGTATATGCATGTACATGTACAATGTACATGTTTTGATTGAGCAAATAACATTTGATTCCTAATACACTAGGCCGATATTATATCTAAACATAGTTAGCACACCAGTGCCCTTTAACAAAAAAAGTTACGATCAATTGCAAATCAGTACCCTTATTGCATAAACTACTTGCATTAAAGTGTCTCTATGAACCAATCAGTGTGTTTTTTTTTTTTTTTTTTTTTTCATAAGTCTTTATGTTGCAGGGCACATGTGAGGTGATGTAAAGATGAATTCAACTTCAAAAACATAATGAAAACACAATATATTTGCAAGCAGAAGTGGGCGTTTGAGCACATTTTTGGGTACAATTATTGATCAAGCTAGGCATAAACCAACCTGTGAGAGGAGGTTGTAACTCCTACATTGGAGAATGCCCCAGTCCCATAAGGTCTTCTTCTGTGCCTCATGGATGCTTAGAATCAGCTGCTCAGTTTTCATCTGGGAATCCTCCAGGGTGGTGGTGTCCCCTCCTTCTCCTGCAGGGGAACGGGGTGGTGAGGGCATCAGCAGACCCTGAGGCTTGCACTTCTTGGGGCATCTGCCAAGTCGAACAGCTGGTGGTACAACAAGAAGGATCATTGGGTATAAATCAAGTACAGGCACAATTGTTTGTATTGGTTCTAGGACAATTATCCCATGGACCATTACCTCCAGGACAACTACCCCTACCAAAAATCTATCACCCTACTCTAGGCCTACACCTAACCCTAAACCTATTTCTGCAGGGTAATTGTCCAAGGAGTTGTCCTGATACGATTTGTATCATAGGTAGGTACAATGCAAAAGATAGATCCACATAGAAATGAAGGATAAATCATACGTGTAGGTCTTCAGCTTTTGATTGGAATGAAGAATGAAACAACGGTGAAGAAGCAAAAGGAATCTTCAGCTTTGCATCTAAGGCAGCTTAGAGAAAGGTGCAAGTATGTCCTCGTTTTGCTGTTGTGGGGATACATGCCTGATTTACTTATCACCTTCCAATTTTTTCATTGACTTAATAGGAGGGGGATTAGTACATTCGGTATACAATCCTGCAAAGCTTTCCGCCCACATAGTACATCCATATATTCATTTAATCATGAGCGAAGATAATAATATTTATGATTGTAAAATGGTGAATGACTGGGATTGGATTGCGCTCATGTTGCACTCATTTTTAGCTCTCAAAATTTTGTTGAATTATTTGATGATATTTGACACAATTTTCAAATGTTTGGTACCAGTTTCAAGTGTCATTTAAGTTTGATATATTAGTTGTATAACTTTGTATTTTGTATTTATGTTTAAGTATTGTGTTTCTATGTGCCTTGGGTGCCTCATTTAGGCCGAAAAGTTGTGCTTTACAAATTAAGAATCATTATTACTACTATTGACTGGGATGCATGCTGAACCATTGATGTGCAGGCAACAAGGACCTTTTGGTAAGGCAACATGGTGAAATTGACACTGGACCAGAACCGTATATAATCCCTTGATATTCATTCCTTTCATTGTAACTCTTTAGGATAGGAAATTTCTCCTCATTTACTGGGTTGCTATGTTTGGGGGGACCAGAGTTCAGTGGCTGCATGCTTACCATCTTTGGACATCCCGACTGCAAGGCACTTCTTTAGGCGACAGTACTGGCATCTGTTCCTATTTATCCTCATGATCAGACATTCGTCTCCTTTGCTACATACCCTATACTTCACATTGTGTTGAATACTCCTCCGGAAGAAACCCTACAAGTTCAAAAGATAGAAGCCAAGAGGTTTTGAAACAATTACTTAACAATTAGGACTGTAGTAACCTTTACCTTCAGCATAAAAATAGACAGTTTTATATAATATAATTGGGTCAATAGCCTTTCAGAAGTGTTTTAGTGTAGGGTATCGTAAGTCCATGGTTGACATTATTCATTTGTGTAAATTGTGAAAATTTTAGCTTCTGCAGTTCATATACAGTGTACTGTAAAACTGAATTTACCAGTTTCATGCAAATAAGCATTTTTAATCTTAATTATGAAAATATTTGATTATTATTTACCTTGCAGCCTTCACATGCGTGCACACCATAGTGGAATCCTGAAGCCTTGTCACCGCACACCCGACATAGGACGGCATACCCATTTACTGCAACAGACGTCGTCATTGTGTCTTAACCTGCAAAGATAGTCAATGTTCAATTCATTAATAAGATATTCATTTCTTGATTTCAAACTGCACATTGAAAATGTCCACCATGTTCCAAATATATCAAAACTTGGAAAAATATAACAGAGCTTCCACAGGCTCTCCTGTTGTACGTACATATTTTTTGTTAATCATCAAGTATTGTATTTTCACATAACATGTACATGTACATGTAAATCAAATAAAATGTTTTTTGATCATGCTCAAGCTGATAAAATGGGAATAAGAACAAAAAAAGATAAAATATGACACATACAAAAACATGGAACAGGGGAAATAGGAATACAACAAAAAATTTAACTATGCATACATGTGACTTGCAGTCCAGTCTCTTTTTAAAAATAAAGTATACCTCCTTCCAAAATTATACTAGGTCAAAATCAACCAAATTAAGATGGATACAAATGCCAATTTTAAAGGGAAAATGTTCCATGCATGAAGTACTTCGGATTGATTGAGACAACTCCCTTTTCCTCATGCTATACATGTAACTGGGTCAGGTTATTAGGAATAGTGGAAGACTAGGCTGACATCCCCCTGAACTTGACCTTAGAGATCTTATTACAGTCAAGAGGGTGACCCACTTTCTTCGCCTGCACACACTACAAGCAAATGAGCACTGCTAGTCTCTTACACAGACTCGCCTGTTGTCTCAATACTAAATAAACATCTGTGGAGCTTAGGCCGAAGAGAGATGCACACATTTTATCATAAATTGATCATGGAGAGTTCATGGTAGAACTGGAAGCCCGACTGCTGAGACAACAGCATTCTTCCATAATATCAGGTAAAGGTATATGCAACAAGAATCTGCCAAATATTTGTAGGCCTATTATCGATTATGTGCCTTTTACATGGAGATTGTGACCAAATAAGATAATCTCAATGATCAGTAAAAATCTGATCAAGTTTGTGGGCACATTTAAAATCATGTTAAAAACCTAACCCCTGTCAAACATTATTCCCATAATAACATTAAAAACAGAGTAATGTAAACAATAAACTACAGAATTCATAATAAAAGGAAGTTGGCCTCTCTGACTACTCATGATGTTATTAAGCTATCATATGACAGAAAAAAACTCTACAACCATTTGCATGTCCTTGTTCAATTCTAAACAACCTTACAATATTGCCACATCTACAAAATGTATAGGCCTACAATGTACATGAAGGCTATTAATCTTGAACTATATGCACTTTCCTTACTTACTATTCTCATAGTTGGAGAACATTTACGTATAGAGGACTGCATTAAAAGAATGAAACGTGGATGAAAGCATGACTTTGTGGAAGAAGAAAGAGTTCAAAGAGGGAGTGAGTCACAGACAAGCCCTTAAATGTCAATTTATTTTTTTCTTTTCATGGTTGCATTCTGCAGCTCGAACACACGAGCTAAAAATAATTCCCTGCTCCTGCCTTACTTCTGTTCCTCCTAGTATGTGACCCAATTATGAGTGTCTGCACACTCATGTGCACATGATTCTAAATGTTCCCGCCCCCCCCCCTCTTCTCATGGCCACAACTCATTCGTTTGAATCAATCTCAATTTATCTTTAATAACGTTTATATGCCTACAGGGCTCAACAGTCAAGACAGCCCTCGTTTTAAATCCAGATATTCCACTTGACAGATAGGAATATTTATAACTTACAATGTAATTATAACAATATAAAATAAAAATGGAAAACAGAGAAAGAAATAAAAGTTTTGCCTTCTTTCCCCTCTTCATCCACATATTTCTTTATGTCAAACTTCATTACAATTATACATGTAATTGGGCTATTATTATTATTCTACCCTCCTCTCCACCCCCCCCCCCCCACTCTCTCTCTCTCGTTTGCAAACCATAGCCCATCCATGAAGACATAGAAAACACTTATTTTCTCTCAATTATCTTCCTATTTTCTATCAAATTGTAAATGTTTCAATGTAGGTATTTACTTTTTTATTGTTCAACTACAAATCTTGTATACAATGTATTGTTTCTGATTTTTATGGCTTAATAAATAATTATAATTCTCTCTCTCATTTCTCTTCTATTGATATTGAAATGGCTGTCAATTGAAGAGTACTTACTGCAGGTGACAAGAAGGAACACATTACGGCTTGACCTTCTACGGCTCTCTATATCTCCCATCACGATCAGAGCTAATTCAATCAATAAGGATTAATTCATCATTTCCCCGATGACAGAAATACTCTTTACCTTCTCACCCAACACACTCTCTCTCGCTCAGGCTCGGACAAAGAGAATCATCGAGACAGGTTATCCACCCTGAAGTTGGATGACAGAGTAGATAGGGGATCCGTGATGGGATTATGTAACACATATTAGCAATTACAGAGACAAAGACGAGCCTGGTTGGTCGTTCGTACGTCACGTGCAACACCTGGCCATTAAAAGCCTGCGAAACAAAGAAATGGCGAAGAGGGCAGAGAGATGTAGGTCTTTAACGTCAAACCTCAAACTGACATTTAGTCACATGGCGTGACTTTTGTCTGCAAACGTTAACATAGTTTCACAAATTAACAATATCCTACATGCATTATGGCCCCATAAACTGTAGCCTGTTTCATATCCATGTGCATTCTGATTGTACATGTACAATACCCGTGAGAATAAATTGGGAGCAATTTCAGCTTTTTTTTCTCTTCTTTAAAACTACTATATTTACCAATAAATCCTTAACCTGTTAAAAAGAAGCTAATTTGGCTATAACACACATTACTCATAGACCTCAGCCGGAATATATTTGGGCTCAGTCCCCAAATGGCTACCCATCTTGACATCCAGAAGTGAGAGAAACACGAGGGTTGCTGTAAAGCAGCTGAAAAGCAACTACATTATGTAAATGTCTGTTTACAAAGACTGCCATGTGTTTTATAACTCCCAAATTTTTGTATTGATTATGAGTTCATCTAAATATAAAATAATAATAGAAGAGTAAACACACAGCGCGACTTTTCAAAGTCCAAACAGTTATACCCTCAATAAGCAGGAACTACTTGAGCAAACAATGATATGCATGACCTCATCTACGCCTACACTCTACATCTTATTTTAGATGCTCCTCAACAAATGTAGGTTGTAGGTTAGTGGACTATTAGGGTGGGTTCATAAAGAAGTATATGGCTTGGGTATACGGGCACGTTTTGCAAAGGCACATGTTTAGCTTAAATCTAACCAGCCACATTCCTGTGTCGAGTAATACGAATTCAAAATACCGATTCACATACAACGGCACTGCCCGAAAAAGGCCTACAGCTCCATACATTTTGTGTAGTATGGGAATTGCGCATGTTCAATTTTGTTCTGCGTATATCCTCTTTCATCAGCAATTTGTGTATACAAATGTTTTGAATTTACCCACGTTTTCCTCACATGAGCATCCTTGGCCTCGGCTTAATGTACAAAATGTAGGAGTGTCCATATCATCGGCGGCAAAATACCAAATGGATTGCTGCACCCGTTTAGCGGATACAAAATTATGAATTGCAAATACCGTATACTTATATTTGAACCCAGCCTCAAAATGTAAAATATAAATTGAGAGTACAAACATTTCAGCCCAAAGATCAAGTCTTCCATGACAGAATAATAATTTGTGATCTCTAATTCATGCTCTAACTGAGCTGAAGATGGCATGTTTCCCGAATTCATACGGGGGCGTATGACTTATGAAACAGGAATGTTTCAATTAATAGTCTGCTCATGAAATAATGTCGTCCACATTTTAACAATGATAAGAGAGACACACTTGGGAATAATTTAGGAGTCCACAGAGTGAGACTACTCTACATGTATATTTACTCCATGTTGGCTCAGAGTTCCCTTTCCGCTTGGCTATACTGTACAGAGTTTTGGGGCCAAGTACGTGTGACCCCTATCCCCGAATATATGTCAAGTTGATATGAACCGACCCGCTTTCAGGGAAAGCAATAGGAAGAAGCAAGCTATACAAAGTAAAAAGAAGTAAATGGTGTACATGTGAGAGAGGAAGATATAATTTATGTACAGAGAGAGAGAGAGAGAGGAAGAGAAACGAAGAAGAAGAAAAAAGAAAGAAATGAGGAAAGAGGGGAAGAAAGGGAACTTGGAAAAGGGTAAGGACTAGTCTCCAGTCACAGAGTCCAATTTGACAATAACTTAAATCATGTCTGAGAGAAGAATAGTCTAGCTTGTAGGATAAGTATTGTAGTCTCAGGATTAAGACCGTGTTTTAAAGCACTATGCAGTAGACAAGGGTATCTGCATAGTGTTTTAAAACACTATGCAGCAGACAAGGGTATCTGCCTGCAGACTACGGTAGGAAAGGACTACCAAGAGAGCAGGGGAGAGAGAGAGAAACAAAAAATGCCAATGATATCAAAATATCTCCTATATCTTACATCTAGCCCCTCCCATTTATAGAAAGATGACTCCATTGACCCGACCTACATGTACCTTTGACCAAAATAGAAATGGCCATCAACTAAACAAAGTCAAGATTACATGTCAATCAATGCAAATATATAAGTGGACGCCAGCAAATGCAGTTCAGCAGAGACTGATGACAAATCTCTTGGAAATGGGTTTATCATCTCAAGTGCAAGGACTGTACTATACCTCCACTCTTAATCAAGGGAGCAAACCCAACCAGTGATTTGCAATTACAACAAAAAAATATAAACCAATGACCCACTATAATATAGGGACGACAATTAATATAGTTGATTGGAGAATTGCTATGCCAAATATTCTTGTACTTTCATAATAAAGCTTTCATAACAAACCTATATTTATATGTTTGTCAATATGTTTTGCTTTTTCGTATGGGTCAGTAAACAGACAAAGATTTTGTTCATTCATACGCAAATCAAGCCTTAGATCTACAAACACACTGGGGATTTATTACACACTAAAGTAAAATAGTAATAAAAAAATATATAATTTTAATAAAAATCCTCCCATGAAGCTTCTTTATAATTCATAGTCAGAAGGGTGTAGAAGACAATAATTTTCTTAGATCTACTGGGTAAACAAAAGGAAAATGGGGTAATTAATTGGTGCCATTATCATTCTTTATAGGTCAAATTACATCCGTTATAAATGACTAAAGTGGTCCAATTTACATCATTTTGCAATAATATCAAGTGAGGAGCAAGCACTTTCAGTTTTTCAAACACTGACAAGGCTGAAACAATTATTGGCCTCATGAAAACTAGGTAAACGAATGAAACCTATATTTATTGGCGCTGACCTTTTCAAAGCGCTTATGGGAGACCTATATGTCCTGTGCAATTGCAAGTTACTTGACCTAGTTACGATGAAACAGCGCAGGCAGAGTCTATAGAAATTAAATTGAGCTCGGTACCCCACTGCGCATGTGTACTTGGGCATCCTGGCCACGACAGCGATATTGGAGCAGAGCCCGTATTACAGGCAGCATCTGCGACAAAAACAGCTCCACTAAAATTCGACTCTGTTGACCCATTTATCACCCAGCCGAATTCGGGAGGGTTGAACCCGACCTCTATAATGAAACCATGGAGCTAGGTGCATGGCACCATTTCGGATGGCAAGTTCACAATCTGGGACAATAACAATATCCCAGCCGTGTGCACAGATCAGAGTGGGAAATAGAACACCATCTATGATGAAAAGGAGGGGAAGGTGTAGTCCTAGGGCGGAAAAAGCGAGGGAGAAATTTTATGTCATGAAATGATCTAGGCCTATCATGTAGGCCTCTAATCATTGACAGAGAGGTACACTGTATGCCTTATGATCGGCCTTTATTCTAATGTTTTCATAAGCAATTTCTGCAAAGAGACTAGCTTGTGATGACAAAAATATCATGATTTCAATAATAATCCATGATAATTACATGGTATACATTATACACAGATGTAGGCCTATGTGTAGGTTAATTACATGCATAGTATACTTTGCAAATATTGTGGAATTGCGAGTCAATTTACCCCTTAAAAACACAAGCCTTCCTGTACCACTCCACATAGGTTCATGCAAACACAAAGGCAAAGCTAGCCTGGAAAGGAAGGTTAAACTTTTGACTCAAGTCCAAGTGCACAGACAGAAATGAACTGCCCTAGTTTCTCTCCATATGGCAAAACATGGCCAGCTCCATTTAGAACATCGTTTCCTGTTGCACGTAGCAGGAACTAAGTTGACATTCCACGTACCGTTTGTACTGTTGCAATCGATTTGTTCCCTATTGTATTCCCCTCTCTGGAGATTAATCAGAGTTGGTGTAAAGGTTATGCGACCTCTTCCGTTAACGTGGGAGGTGAATCCGCCTGGAATTGTTCTATTAGAATTTGTCTTTTGATGGATTGATTTTTTAGAAGCAATTACAAGCTAAACTAGGGGTCCTATAGTTTCCAAGTCCTATCCCAGGGACTTAATACGAACAATGAATCCTTTTTGTATCAAAGGCTTTTAAATTGGAGATCTCCAATAAGCTTTCACATCTCCTATGATCGATAGGAGATCTAGCGATTTGGTGCTATGTATGTACTACCCAAAACCCAAAATTGATCCTGATTGATCAAACTCATTGTCATTCATTGAAAATATCTTCTTTTTATTTTTTGACATCTTTATTCCCTGAAAGCCCAATATTAAACTTTTGTAATCATCAACGTAAAAGTTTCATCTTAATAAATGTGATTCGGCTGATCGAATGCATTGTACATGTAGGCCTAGATCTATATCTATTCTTCTTTCTCCACTTTTTAGATTCATGTTACAGAAAAGTAAATAAAGGGGTTTGGTTTGTGACCCCGGAAAGAAAATCAGGCTCCCAGCACAGCACGGCACCTTGACTTCATCACAAAAGACACATTTTTCAAAACTCTTCAAGTATCTTTTCTGCTAAACAATTTGTGCATGGGCAGGTCCCTATAGAAATAGAAAATTCAGCAATTTTTGTTTTTTGTACAGAGTATCTTAAAATATTATCGTTGTCATAATCATTCTTTCTTCAATTTCTAAATTTTTTTTTATTTTTTTTTTTATTACAGCATAGCATTAGAGTGCCAGGAATAATTCATATAATGACGGAGCAGGGGATATAGATGTGTATGTAGGCCTATACAAATTATCATGTTTGGGTTGGGGAGGGGGGAGGTACCCGGGTAATTAAACTACGCCAATATAAAGTTACTATAGACGAAAGTAAATTGGAATGGAACTTGTTAAAAATGTCTTCATCATTGTTCATTCACAAATAATGCGCTGGATATGTTTGCTCTCCATGCATTTTAGACAATATTTAGTGTGAATATCTAATGGTCTTGACATTGAGGTAAAAATGGCAACATTATTTTGTATTGAAAACGGGACTGCTCGACACAGACTACATGTACATGCTCTAGCTTGTACTCAAATTGGGGCAACCATAGACCTGCAAACTTCCCTTGAACTTGGTACGAACAAAGAGTAAAGTTATGTCTGACTGCTCTAGCAAGCTATATGTTTACAAACCAAGGTAGCTCGGCCTGGCTCAGATCCAAATAAAGATATGCAAACAATCGATTTTGAACGTTTCAATGGGCTATTCTGCGAAATGTACGTCATTTAGATTCTGCTGGTAATGTCCGTATTTGTTTGTTTTTTGCTCAACAATTGTAGATTTGAAAACCCCAATATTGATTTTTTTTTTTCTCTCTTTTTTTGGATAAAAAATGCCTAATAGTACTAATACGCCTACACAATTAAAAAAAAAAAAGAAAGTCATAAAATTTGTGAGGCAATCAATTTTTTTCAGCAGTTACACAGATTAACATGGTACTGGGGAAGGATCAAAATGATTAACCCCCCCCCCCACCCTCAATGAACAATATATTTAGGCACCCATGTTTAATATGTGGTAGATTGAAGTATAGCAAACCTATATATTTTTTTTCCTTTTATCTTCCAAATTGATTTTTTTTTTTAGCAACAGAATTGATACAGTAAAACAAGAAAAATATTGGGACAGGGGTTTGGATTGGGCTCTCCCACCACTCGCCGTCAAACGGCTCATCGTCATTAGGTCACCCCCCCCCCCAACTCCTTGGAAAAAACCTAGATCCGTCCTTGTCATGGTAAAAATATAGCGATGGTAAACCAAACTATGTACTGTTGTGGCTGTCTGAATTTCCAACTAATGCATGTATGACAGTGCTTTCAGAGAGCTAGCTTGCTATGATGTCTGACTGGGTGACACAGTGCACAATATCAAACAGTCCTCCTATGAGGAAATACATGAATTTTAAACAAAATAAAGTGTTAGAGAAACAGTTTTGAAATAAAACAAACATCTCCAAATGCAATTTCAAGATTATTAATGCAATAAACAAATAAAAAGATAATAAATTACTTGATTTGTAGGACATTATTATATTACAATTATAAGCAAACGCTATTAAACATCAGGAGAAATGAATAACAACTGAATGTTCTGAACTTAGAGCTATATAATGAAACAACCAACCAACACATTCCAAAAGTCACAGGTCTGAAGCAATGGAGACTGTCATCAAAATATAAAAGGCCTGTATTTTGACCTACAATACTACAAACTAAACTGGTATTCTATTTGTGAAAATGTAGGCCTAACGGAAGAAAATGTATTTAGGAATTCCCATTTGCAAAGGAAAAAATTCATTTCATGTTTATTTTCACAAGAATAAACTTAATAGTGTCTTCTGTCAGAGATTTAACCTGTCATGTTATATGCCTTAAAAAAATTAATATTTGAAAAGAGAGCTCTAGAGTAAATGTTTCATTCTGAAGTCTAAAGTTAATATTTAAAAAAAATAATGAAAAAAATAGAGTTATCCTGAAAAAGGAGATATGTGCAAGGGCTGTACTTTTTACGTACAAATATGTTTCTTTTATGAGGTGTTACTCCACTTCTGAATACAACAACAACACAGACTAGGCAACAATGCATTACCATGATCAATGCTTGGTATTACGTAATCAGCTGCGGATGCGACCGATAAAAGGCAGGCGAAACACAGAGTTGATCCAAAGAAAAAATATAATCAAACACCTAAAATCGCTGATTCATACTTCAATATATTACAAAACTACACAAATCAGACAAATAACCTTACCAAAATCATACACACATCGGACAAGATTGTAAACACTTAATGGATATCCCTAAACTGCAATATGATGATTGAAATCTTTTAATCTATGGCGCTGGTTGTTTTTGCTCGAGCATCTCCAACATGATTGCCTGCCTTAAAATAGCCGGTCTACGTCTCTGTTTGCAAGTCTCACGTGGACTGGACACGCGACATGTGCTCCAGATACACACACAGGTCGATTGCTGATCGTGCGGAGCGACCGTTAATGATATATATATTTTTTTCGACAGCCTTTATAATTTTGTAATTAGTGGAGGATCCTCCGCAAGAATCAAGAATTGCAGATCTATACATGCTTGTTAAATCCCATGTAAGGATTTGTGGATTGAAAGATTTATGGACAATTCATAATCTCATGAAATATGGATATTTGAATGGATCTTTAAAGTTAGACAGATTACAGAATACAGTGACTCGTAATCATACATCAAAACATTCATCCATTCAGCATCAGAAATCAGACAAATAATTTCAACACAGACTAGACTAGTGACATAAAACAAAGCCCAAGGCCCATCAATATATAGTGTAAACTCCGGAACATCCTACGAAGACCAAAGCCAAATCAAACTGCAAACTAAATGACAAAAACTGTAGGCCTAAGGTTAAAAACTTAGGCAGAGGCATATATTTTCTCAAAGTAGAATCCGCTCTGCAGTTCAGTGACTCTATGGCTATGACTACATAATGGCCTAGATAAGTTGAATTTCTTGAAAATTATGTAGATCCTAGTCTAGAATCTAGATCTAGACCTCTGATGAGACAAAACAAACTGACTTTTAAAGTCTAGACTCAAAACAAAAACAAAAACCAAAACAAATGTTGTTCAAATTACGATTATTGCCATAGATTTTTGGGCCATAGATCTAGAAGAATCTATTGTTTCAAATAAAAGATGTGAACATAAATGTTCGGTCAAGGAAACTCACCTGTTGCCGAAACTCCAATTCCAAATACCACCAGGCCGGTTTAGTTCAAAAAGTCCACAAGCCAAAACAAAGTAAGGATGATCTTCCAATGATCGATTCTAGCGTATCACTGGTTGAGCTTTGAAATCTTAACTGTTAACAGTTAGAATAGAGCAGATTAAATCGACTATTAATCCGTGTAAACCTCGGAATTTCTCAAGACAAAGCTCCATTCATCAGAATCTTGAGTTTGAAGTGACTGTCCTGGTAGAATCCAGATCTATACGATTCAGAAAACTTGCTAAGTTGAAACAGTCGAGTTGAGTTCCACCAAACAAGAGAGAAGAACTAGGAATAACAGTTGTACCACTTTCTCTGATATAAATCCTCTCAAATTGTGCAATGTAGCTCCAAAAACTTTGAAGATAAGATCATAAGTCCACTTTTCTTCCCATCTAGACGGAGGCAGGGCCTAGGATCCTGATGAGATTTGAACTTGAGGGAGGTGACCGAGTTTATGGTTGTCAACGGCCACTAGTTTCCGAACTAGTCGTTGAGCGAAGACACGTCTGTGTTCTTTACACGCGAGATACCGTCTCAAAAGTTTACTGGCTGCTATTTCCTTCTTATACTTCAGCTGATCATTGAGCGAGTAGTTTATTCATTCCAGGTATCTGGCAATGAGGGCAGTTTCTATCTTGAAAGTACGATAGATCGTAGAGAGGAAAAAATGCACTGTGTAATTATTTTCTGGTTTTACTCATCCATCGATACCACCATCCTTATCGTCTGTACACGAACAACGTGAGTTCAACCTAGAATTAGGTCGCTTAGGTAATTCCCGAAGCAATATCAGACTTGTACACCATCGGAAACCCATCAACACATTTGTCAGATACACGTGCCTCGGACGACTACATTCTTGTAGAGGGGTTATTTTGACAACCCTTTTCAATTTTTCCTTGTTTCGTCTTTTTCGGAAAAGTCATTCGGCTATGAAGATGTCAGTGTGATATTTTCTGAGTTATTAAGTTTTTAAAAGCATTTTATGGCATTTTTGTTGACGTCTGACCAAATAAAAATATGTATGGTGTTTGTTTTATACCTACGTAATAATCGAGTAGGACACTAACTCACGTTTTCCGATATCGTGAGAAGATCATTGTTTATTGCAGGAGTTACGTAATAAAGTGCCCCAGTTTTCCAGGACCCATGACAAAGCGGGTCACACACCTAGGCCAGACAAAACTGGGAGTGACCCACTAATATCAGTGGAGTAACCACAGAGTATTTAACCCAGTATGAAGTGCATAATTTTAGGAATGTAAACAACCATAGAGCTTACGTTGCAGTCTACGGCCGTCTGTCCGATGGGTGCAGGTATCTAGGGGTAGGGGGTAACTGGAAGGGCATCATAATATCATTTGAAATGTTTTTTTTTTTTTACATTCACTATTTATTTCTTTTTTTTTCTTCTCTTCTTTTTTTTTTTTTTTTTTTTTGTAGATGTTTACAAAAATATTGAAAGATAAATCAAAATGGCCTGCCTACTCCTTGTTTAAAGAGATTCGATTGTGACAGATATGGTATGCCGACATATATCACCACAATCATCATGTTAATTTTTTTTAACTAATTTTTCTTAAAAGATGTTTTTAATATGGCTTGTTTGATTTTAAGGATGATGTCATCTTTTTCTGAATGAATTACAAAGAAAATAAATCACTTCACTAGAATTTTTATTTTCTAAGCGCTCGCATTTATTTATTTTATTTTATTTTTTATTTTTTATTTTTTATTCTTTTTAATATATTTTTTTATTTTTTGAAAAGGAAGTGATCATCAGCTAGTGAAAAAAAGAGAAAACTAATATCAGGCAAGATGTGTAAAAAACAAAAACAACAAAAACACTGCCTTCGTGTATATCATTGAATTTCCGTGTGGAATATAATAAGACGTCACCGATTCCCCCCCCCCCACCCAGCCCATTACCCTTACAACTACCCCAACCAAAAATCTAACACCTGAGGTGGTATCTCACTTCGCGGAGACGTCTCCGCGACAGAATAAAAAAATTCGTCTCAGCGACGGATAAAAAGTCTTAGAGACGTCTCCGACATCGTGGAGACGTCTCGGAGACGTCTCTAATACTTTTTATCCGTCCGGAGACGACATTTTCTATTCTGTCATGGAGACGTCTCGCCGAAGTGAGATACCACCCTAATATTCTGGTGTTTGTTGTACTAGGAGCTTATTGTCCTGATATGTCTTACACCTTACACGCTCCAAACAAAAAAAAAATAAATAAATAAATAATAAATGCAAATCTCAAGTTGACACCGGGGAAGGTGGGGAAATTTAAGTCTGCGGTAATGGTTGTGAATTTTATCCGATGAAAATGCGAGTGGATGGTATTGTCAACAAGTGCGAAACTTGTGAGTACGTGTACTCATCTATATTTTTGAAATATCAAAGAAATACCCCTTAATTTATATTTATTTTCCTGTCAGACACACTCTTTCCCATCACCAGTCACCATTAATTCAGCCCATTTTAGTTATCTAATGACTATTTAATATGATTAAAAAACAAACCTTGATATATTCTATTTTTATGAATGATTAATGACTAAAGAAAGAGGGCGCTAATCAATAATAACTAAGTCGCATTTTAATATGGTTACACAGAGCAAGTTATTATTTCACTTTTAATACTGTAAATCCTGAAGAGCGATATTTTGTCGTGAATTGTATCCTCAGCCTCGAACCTAAAAAATCAACAGCAAAACCAAAATCAAAAGAATGGCGAAAATGAACTCAATCTCTGAAAGAAATGCTCTGCTGATTCTTGGGATGTGCAAGAAATGAATATATATATATATATATATATATATATATATATATATATATATATAATAAATATTACATTACTTCAATTAGTCACGGATTGCTTTATTTACCATTTGTTTATTATTACTTGACTCTGATCCGATGCAGAACTTTATTTATTCTTCATTTCTATATATAAATATAAATATATACAGGCCGGAGAACCGGTCCCGATTGGTTAAAGATGCAATATTTGACCGCTGTCGTTGAGGTTAATTGTGGCAATGTATACATAATGGTAGATAAGTGTCGAGCTTAATGCTTTCAACACTTTTATGACTCCTTGTGTGGTTAAGCGTTAGAGTATTTGATTGATTATATGTCTTGAGGTAGATGACCTTCGCGGTCTTTATCTTAGTCATGTATGGTAGACCTAGATACGTAGGAGGTGTGAGTAATCTTCGAAAATTTTAGAAGTAGATTAAAGATTTATAGATAATTAAGAAAGAAGGGATAAGAGGATGATAAGAGTGAGAGAGAGAGAGGAAGAGTGAGAGAAGAGGAAAGGAGGAGTGCAGAATATATATATAGAGGGATAAGTCGAGAAAGCTGTCTGTTGTGGGAGTATGGACGTACATTGAAACGGGTGTTGTGGTAGTGACATTGCATAGGCAAAGATATAGTCGAAAAGAAATCATCAGAGGCGTGCGAGATAGTGCGATTCGGGAAATGTTTGTGGTGTGCTAAGAATAGTATGAAATCGTCTACGCCTATACCAAAGCGTCTAGGCAGTCGGACCTGAAGCGCAGACTCTGATCGTGGCAGTCCAATGGTGTTTGTCGTAGTGGATATGGGGTTGGTGGGATTATGAGCAGCTGTGCCATGAAGATGTCCGAGCATGGCCACGTGGAGGGAATAATTAGTTTATGAATGGTATAGAAAGGCTTTTCTCAGAGAAGTCCCGCCACAAGCCCATCTATGTGAAATAGATTGTGACTGTGGATTCTGTACTAGAGAAGATTAAGGAAAGAATACGTCTGTAATAATCTTATCTCCAACGTAGGCCTAATTTTTTTTTCGATGTGAAACAGGTCCACAGTGAATGTTTCTTTGTTTTGTTTACATAGGATTCGAAAAGACATTCAAGGGAATAAGTAATTAGCGGAGGTTTCAAAATTTCTAAGCGCTGTAAGGCCCGCCCCCCCCCCCCACCATTTCAGGAGCAGTCAACCATATACGTAACCATACAACCATACACGTAACTATGCTCGTTCCGGAGATACCCACTATCAGTAGGGGAAGCCGTGTCAAAATTACCCAATATTACAGGTTTTTGGAGGGGAAGCTGCATCAAAATTACCCCCTATTAATATGCTTTTAAAGGGGTAGCCAGCAAAATTACCCCATTTTCTCAGGTTTTTGGATTATATATTTCATGGTTTTTCCTCAAAGAATTGAAAACTAGCCGTAAATAAAAATAGGTCGGGGGGAAAATGCTAAAAGACCCCTATTTCAATGATTTCTCGGGATTTTCCCCCCTACCTGATCCCCTAAAATATAATCTTTCCGGAGATATCTGGAAGAAGCATGCGTGTATGGTTTATTGGCAACACGTGATCGGGGCACAACTTGCCATGCATTTTCTATATTGCTTTATGATAAATTTTTCACTTTATTCGTTGAGAAGCTGTTTTCCTCATAACTTTGGCCAAGATATTGATGGCAATATGCTATTGCATCTATACATATATTGTAAAATCAGCATCCCATCTAGAAAATTAATGCAAAAACAAAGATGTTAAGTAGGCTTTCAGTATAGAAAAAAGATATTCATGAATGCTGAATTTCATGAAAAATATCACTTTTCTTTTGAAATGTCATTACAATTCTCATTCATGAACATGCATAGATGCAATAACATAGGGTACATGCAGGTAATATGGGCCAGCAGGTAATATGGGCCACCTGAAGCAAACCAGGTCGTGACCGTCGACCGGTGACCGGTGACCGGTGTGAGCACCATAATGTTGTTCATATGAACTGTATACGAAAATAATCGTCGTGAGAGCATCTGATGCCGAAATTTCTCTGAGAAAATTGCTGAAAACCAACAAGGTATAACTTACGGCATTTTTTTACCCTGATGTAAAATTTGATATTACACAGAATGTGATGGTGAAAGAGTGTTTGAGGGGGTAACCTCAATTGTTTTGTATATTTAGTAAGCTCATAGTTTATTTTGATTATACTAGCTGTAGGTCAATTTGTTTTAGTGAAGGGGTGCAATGTGGCATTCAATGCTTGCTGACACAGCAACATTAGTGCAGGTATATGGACATCCAAATGGCGGAAATGATTCCGGTACTTAGTATTGGGATGAGGCATCAATCTCTTGGTACGATATTTTGGGTATATTCACAGTATATATTATATAAATAACTATTGTAGGCCTATATTGACTTGTATAATGAAAATAATATTTAAATGATATTAAAAAAGAATAATATACAAAATACATAACAATGAAATATATAGTCAAAGGATTTACTGAAGGGTCTTATAATTCAAAATTATATCTTAAAGTTAATGATTTTCAACATTTTAAGTAATAAATTCCAGACACGTATAATCATTGTAGTTTTTAAAAACATGAATACGTGTGCCATATACCTGCACATGCAGTAACATGGCACTTGGTGATGACGTCAACATTTGAATATTGCGACAGGGGAGTTGTGATAATTGTTTTTCTCACAATAAAAGTTAGAGCAGTAGTTATTGATTCATATAAACAAAGATTAGACTGTGTGTCATTCGATTTATGCAAATTAGGCAAATGAGCTTGGGGCCCATATTACCTGCATGTACCCTATTGCCATCAATATATTTGCAAAGTTATGAGGAAAACAGTTTCTTGACAAATAAGAGAAAATTTATAATAAAACGATATAAAAAATGCATGGCAAGTTGTGCCCCTATGACATCACAGGTGTTTGCCAATTTGGTATAGCGATCAATTTTTTGTGCATCGTTGAGATATTCATAACTTTTCTATTATTAATCGATTTTCTTCAAACTTAAAAAAAAAAAAAAAAAAAAATCTAATTTTTCTGCCTTTTATACTTATTTTGGGTTCAGACCTTCCTTAAGTGTACCTCGTACGCTTAGGTAAATGGTGATATTAGTCATCAATAACGCGGCAATTTATTGACTTAATAGCTTAAAATACCTGGCGATTTCCTGTCTGACCTTAAAGCTGGGTGTTAAGTGTTGAGGAAAGGAAACATTTATTTGGATTCATAGTAGAAATAATATGAAAGACTGAATCCTATAACTGTACAAAAAGAAAGTATATTACATGAAATCTCGTAGTGTCTTTATTTCACGATAAAGTATGAAAAAAAGATAAGTCGGGAATCCGACTCATCTTAGTGTGCACAGGCGCTTCACAACATGGAAAACAATGGGGATTCTCTTGTGTGGGTGATACACACAGATCGCTACGCTCCATTCATGCGGGAAGTTCGGGGACTGGACCCCCAGCAAAGGTCTCAAAAACCGTTACATTATGTTTCAAAAACAAACAATTCACTGAAATTCACCGGAAATCGTGAAAGGAATATCACAAAATTCTCTCACACATATCTTTTAGTGCAATGTGTGAACAACATGAGACTATTTTTAATCGGTTTATGCCGATTCCTTTTTGTTACCAAACTATACACCAGGTTTAAGGTTACAAAGATAATTTACAACATTATTATTAATAACGAACAAAGTTATTCATTTATTTTTTAGTCTTCGTTTTTGAGGGGTAGCTCCATCGATGATTGAAACGTTGTTTTTCAGAGAGGGCCCTATAAAAAAAGACAATATAGAAACATACAAATAAACATACTGGACAATGGTATTAACAGAGAATACTTTTTGTAATAAAGAACAGTCAAAGGATCACAACACAATTGACCAAGCTTAGAATTGGTCGGATATGGCGCCAAAACAAAAGAAAAATATGAAATCGAAGGAGCATTTTTAAAGTGATATTTAACTTTTTAATGCAAATATTTTTTTTCTCAAATACATGTTATACTGCGTCAGTTTCATTTGTGAACCAAATAACATAAAATATTGGAACTTATGCCGAATCATTTTATTCCATTCACTCTTTAACTAGTTTTTAAATCAAAATTCAACGCAGTTTTCAATGTCCTCACTCTTTACACTAAAAAACAACAGCATTCGTAATTCGTATGCATATAAAATTCAAGTATTTGCATTTGGATATTACTATTTATTATATATATTATTATTTTTTGGAAGATCATTCGCCATCATGAACTATATAAAAAAGCGGGCCTATATTGGCACATTGGCACACTTGACACTGTCGAACCCCAACCAGATTCATATTCCATGATACCTGCTTTTTGTTTCTCATATTCTTTAAATAATCTCAAACCAGTTCAATTCTTGACCCTGTATACTATATACATAATTTTTCTAATAATACCTTATACAGTCGAAACTTTGCCACTTGTCAATAAAGACCGTGCCAGTAAATTTGGCCATATCCATTTATCGAGCAATATAGTCAGATAAATAGTTAAGACAGTATGGAGTATTATGACCCTTTATACGAAAGCCTCATTGGCGAGGTGAGAGACCATCGTTTCTTTTAGGTATTCTTGCAGTTGATGGTACTGTCCGATCCATGATTTGAATTACGTGACGTGTAGGATGACGTCATGTGTATAAGCTGTAGACATAAACCAAGAATGCAGGTAGATTTTTACTTACTGAAATCTTTTTTCAAGAATTTATTTGATGAGATTACATGACATGTTAATATAGGCTATACAGTCTGTGTAAAAAAAAATGGTACAGTCGGGGAAAAAATCATTTAGGTGTGAAATCTTTTCATATAATGTGTGTTGGGATACCAAATTAAAGCCAAAAGATTTTCTTGCTGATGCGCTTTTCTGTATATGATTTGCTTTCGTAAAACAAAGTAATGCTAAGTTTTGTGCGACGAGGAACAAATCGAAATTACGCACTTCTATTGTTCTGGAGCCGCTGAATCACGGTCATTATGCGAATCGTACACAAAGGCATGGGACGGCGTGCGAAAAATGGATTTTCCTGATTGTAGAAATTAGTCATATCTCAAAAAATACTGCACCAAATGTGATGAAAAAAAATTGCAGAAGAAAGAGTGATATTCCTGCTTTATGAAAATAACAAACAATATCACGTTGATATTAACCTTCACACTATAAAAAAATGTTCTTCAACTGTACCATTTTATTTGACACAGACTGTATATAACAAATTAAATAAGAATTACAGTAAATACTTTATCATTTTTCAGGAAAACAATATTATTTGTTATTATTTTGTACTATTTGTACTATTTTCGGAAAGTATTCCGTCCGTGGTAACAAATACAGTTTTCATGGTTTTGTTGACCAACTATAATTATATTCATGAGAAACATGGATGACGTAAGATAATTGTGTCAGGAATGCCAAAGCAGTCTTTGCATGATTGTGTCGCCCTTAGAAAGGGTCGATTCTACGATAATAGACCCACCTATTTTATATGTTAGTCAAATTCGTGAGGGATGCTTCTTTTCTAGTATGTCTAGATAAGTAATCAATAATGACCTGTTAACGAATTAATTGCAAACTTGATATTATTTCTGATACAGTCTTATGTCATCCATCCGCAAAATCAGGGTAGGCATATCGACTTTTCCGTATTTTTGACGTGGCTTGGTTGAGGTTCATTTTGTGAACACGATTTGAAATTGAATTTTAATCATGCGCATTTATATTCTTTGCTTATAGCTATCCATCGATGTATTATTCGCTTCATTTGATGAATTTTTTATGTGAAACCATCGAATATCCCCTAGGTGCTCAGGATTCGCGTTTCTGATTGGTGGAAAGTTAAGTGTCGTGGATCAGACGTATATCCGCTTAGAATAGTTTAGAATAGTCTACAGGGTAGAGGTTGCATAGCCCGGAACTGCGTAGACTACACTGTTAGAAAAAAATTAAACAAGTTGTTTAAAATCTTAAACAATTGCGTGTTAACCGGTGAATCACACAGCGTTGTTTAAATTTAAACAACCTGTTGTTTAATGGTTGTTTAAAACATCAACAGTATTGTTTAACGCTTCTCTCCAAAAAAATAAAAACGCTCCAACTTTTGGTTAACGCGGCCGGGTATCGAACTAAGACCTTTCAAATATAAGGCAGACGCTCTTTCCACTGAGCCACATATCTGATTTACCTTGCATGTCACGAGTGATGCCATTACCTCAAGACTATCACGTGACATTTGCCTCGGCCTGTTTAAACAAAAACTAGTTTAATACAGTGTAATATGTCTCTAAACAGGTCTTGTTTAAGGCTATAAAACATCGCTTTTCCGGTTTTAAACAACAATGTTTAAATATTAAACAAGAATGTTTAACTTTTAAGCCAACATTATTTTTTTTTAAACAGCGAAATTTTTTAACCACGTTCTAACAGTGTACAAGCACAGGCTCATATTTTGACATTCACAAATTATAATTGTTATTCAGACTAATCAAATAATCAAAATGCTGGCATCGCAGCATATACCAGAACGCTTACATTTACGCGGGGGGGGGGGGGGTTCGTTTCAAAGCAAAACACAATTTATTTCACTCGGTCCTGCAGAAATTTATTTGCTAAATAAAAAAATAAAAAAAATAAAAGATACTTAATTTTCGGACGCCAACATTCAATTTCATCAGAAACTTGTGTTAAGCCAATGGAGGAAAGAAAGTAATTATAAATTCAGGACTGCACTATATTGACATTCACTTCTAGTAGATAAATACAGTAGAATAAACGGCATGTCATTTTTGTTAGGCATAACTCTATATTAAACCAGGTCATAATGGCCTTACATAGAAGTAAGCAGCGCGATGGGGATACCTTTCCACCGTCAAAATACCTCCAAAATATCAACAAAAGATGAACTCTCGAAATCGAAGCTGCATTTTAACTTCCTTCTTCCCGGCCATAAATAGTCGTTCGAGGAATATATAAAATAAAAAGGCTTCAATTTTTTTGTTTTGCACCCTGAGATTAGTTTATGTACACGTGTTGGATTGTCACGTTGCTGCATTGTACCTGAATGTTTTTTATTCACCGTTTGTACCCTTCGTTCTTTCTCGTCAAAGGCATACTAGTTACGTCTTGCCAATTTGTGATCTAGTTTGGTGCGCTCACGTGCGCGCCAGTTGATTGTTGGCAGGCGTTGGCTGTCTCCAACGTAGTAGAGACATAAGATCACGTGTGGATATATCGCCCTTACGTTGGGGCGCTACACTCAGTGCAACGAGTGCCTGGTTGATTTTGTAGGCTTGTGTTTCAGACTAGAATCCGAGAATTCTGTGGGTAGATGCATGCACTACAGCCTATTGCTTTATCACAACAATATTGACTCATTTTGTCATTCAACCGAGTAAAATGAACCTAATCAATAGGCCTAAAAATTACGACCTCAGGTTTATTATTTTAATGCCATGACAAGAAAGCATATTTTTTATGACAAATTATGAAAGGGAAGAAATCGTTCCTTTGGTGGTTTTTGTTTTTTCATTGTCAACATTTATCATTGACAAATTAAATGAGTTAGTTGATTTATGTATATGGGCTACGTTTGTATTTTCTGTTAAATGAGAACATTACATTTTTGTAAGGATTCTAAGTAATCATATCCGAAATTTGAATATCATTTTTCTCTCCCCAAATTTAACTCTCAAAACGACTTTTTTTTTCTTCATTCCCCGTTTCTCTGTTTAGATGTTAAAAAGGAAATCAATATGAGATTTTAAAAAAATCAAATCAAACAATCAAACTAGCCCTATACAGTCGGAGGGGCAAACTAGAGTTTGCATGACAAAACGATATGTTATTAATGCCATTTATTTTTCTCTTTTCTCCAAGATTATACTAGGAGATAAAATGAAATGATTTCGTTGCCATTGTTATTGGAATTACAATACGGTAAAATATTTATCAAAAACTTATACATGTATAATAAATTATGTATGAAAATGTTTTTCATCTATAGATATAGATTATGAATAAATAAATAAATGAATAAATATAATCGGAAGGAACAGTCACGTATTTTTCGGTAAATGTTTCCCCGACTAACTTATGGCTCAACTTTGAAAGGTTTCCTCACAGAAGCTCACATTGCAGTTTAACCGTTCCCGATACTCTTTCTCTTTCGCCTCATTAAATTTATATAATTAGGGAAGGTGTCAGGGAACACCTTCCCTGATATAATAATGTATACTTTTATATAATCGATTTTTTTTTTTTTCATTGTCACTAGAACTGAACTGGATTATTTACTTGCTTTTCAGCTGCTCTCTGTGACAAGCCATATCTTAATTTCTGAATATTAATACATAGAATGTGTTTTGATGCAAACTTTTAAAATAAGAGTATACATCGTATAAGGCATAATTATGAAATATATCGAATATTATCATTTCACATTACTTTGATAAGCGCTTTGGATTATATAATTTTCCGACATAAACTTTTTTTTCGTATTTTAGTCATAAATATAATTTGAATTTTCATGCAGTTCTTGCTGTTGAATATTAATGATTATGCCTCTGTGTTTTTTTCCTTTCAATCGATCCTTCTTTGCCCTCTTTGTGCATGAAGTGTGTTGTAGATTCAAATATTACTTGCAAACCATGAAACGTGTCGTTCTTTTGTCTCATACGTCATTTATTTTGAATCTGACTTGTTAGCTGTTCAAAAGAAACTTGTGATAAAATGGGAATTTATATGTAAAAGGTTTATTCCACCTACAAAGCTATGTAAATAATAAAAAATCTTAGGATATGTATACTTTAAGTGTTGCGCGTATGCGATGATGCAAAGACATGAGATGCAATGTACTTCAGGGTGTCTAAAAAAAAATCAAGTCATGGAGCGCTATCATGGTGTCTTATAACGCGTCGTGCAGTTGGAAGTAAACCTTTCATCGAGAGAACTGCAAGGCGAAAGTGGGACAAGGAAAAAAAAACCGAGAAAAGGATAAGAAGAAAAATCAAAACAAAAATGTAAAAGAAGAAAAAGAAAAAGGGAATAAAAAGGAAAAAAAGCGAAGAAAAGGAGGGGAAATGGGATGAAATGAGGGGGGGGGGGGAATTGAAGAGGAAAGATGAAAAGTGAATCGAAGGTAAAACATAAAAAAAGAGGGATATATTGTCACCTTAAACTAAAGGGAACACAAAATCGATCTGAAATTGATCTGAATTAATAAAAAAATTATCTGATACTGAAGGGGCTGAAAATTGATTTTTATGGAAGGGCATAAACTTGATCTGGAACTGGAATGCGTTGTTTTCAGGTCGCTACATGTATATATTAATTTTTTCCTCCAGATTTCCTACATTATCTTTTAGAGTAGGGGAGAACGGGGATGGACGTTACAAAATTCACATTTTGGGCCAGATAATTCTAATGAAAGTACTCACACATTCCATTTTGGGTCTGTAGTTAGCCTATTATGTTGGCTAAAACCTGAAACACATAAAACTTGAAAACATGTAAACACTAATTAACTATATATACAGCTTAATTACTGAAGACATTTTTTGTAACAACTTACCCCGTATACGGTGTAAGTTGTTACACCATACGGGGTAAATTGTTACTATATGTAAACATACGGGTAATTTGTTACTATGTGTAAATCTCTTATACCATACTTTTGTTTCAACTTTCCAGTTTCTTGGTATCGTTAACAGTAGATCAAGTAGAACTCTAGAATAGACTAAAGTAATATTAATAATAGAAATATCAAAATATTAACACCTGAAAATTGAAACAAAATTACTTTACATGTAATGTAATTGGGGTAGGTTGTTACATCGACACGGGGTAGGTTGTTGTAACAACCTACCCCATGGGTGATTTTACACATAAAATCAAGTGTAGCAAAGCCATTAGGCAAAATTACAGGGCATGGCTCAGGGGGTATATTAGTGACATACATGTACTATATTCACAATACCAGACTATCATCATGTGCCTTCAGTTGTAATAACTATAACAAATTTTAATTTTTGTCAAAAATTCACTTGGAACTGTAAAAATGTTTTTTGTTGATTTACTTCTTAACAAAACAACGGAGAAACCTCACGACCGGTAGTTCATCACAGCCATGTGTAGGTTGTATATAGATGCCAGTTAGCACGAACTCTCTTGTTCCAACTTAGCACACTGAGAACTGTAACAACTGACCCGTGTAACTTCCATCCCCGGTCTCCCCTACATCGTACTCCCGTTAGCTTGACGTCATTACAGGAAAATATATTTCAGACCATAATGTCTAGGTCAGAAGGAGACAACCAGAAATATGAGAAATAGAGGTGAAAATGTGAACATCTGTGTAAAAAAAATTGAGAGATTTCCACAAAATTAACAATTTTAAAACACTCTTTCCAATCAAAGGATCCGCATAATATATTACAGCGAGACTTTTGCCCCACTCTTTTAATTAAGTTATTTTGTAAAAATTCTTTCCTCCAATATTGATTCTCTCTGGATCTATAAAAATCTTGTTGGATCCCGAGGTACAAAATTCGGAATACGCGCATGGAGTCGCTTTAGGCCTATAGTAAATTATTGATTGCATGATATGCTAAATATTGATCAGCATATTGCTGTATCGATCTAAAAGGGTTTGGCAATTAAACAAATTTATACAACTTGTAAAATAATTTTCCTTGGATATACGATATCCCGTGTGATTCGCACCTCTACCGTCTTGATCTTTCTAGACACCATGTAGTTTAAGCGAGTTCAACGGAAATCGGAACGCTCAGACGAAACAGTTATATCACCGACGTTATTGGGTTGTCATGACAACCGATTACAGCCTCGTTTTCTGTGAACCTGGCTTCGTGTAGGCGAATAAGCGACAACTGTGGATTTGGCGGGAAAGAAAACTACATAAAACAAAATCGGGCAAAAGATCTGGATTCCGTTTTGGGGGACAAATAGAAAATCGTTTCAGATGAAATAAAATAACAATAATAATCACTGTGGTTGTTCTGATTTATTTTTATACCGGTAAGTAACCTCCAGGAAGTAAACTTCCGGAAAATAATGATCTTCTCTTATTTATATTAAATATCAAATCTGAAAGGTGAGCAAAAGCCCTAAGTTTAGATCATGATGCTGAGATGTTAAAAGCCTAAAAATAAACAGAGGCACTAAATTTATGAACTCCCTTTTTTATTTTATATATCATTTTAATAACAAAGAAAAAACAATAAGTGAGGTAAAACATATAAATGTCACAAGTTTCTATGCCATATAGATCTCTTTATTTACACTGAAAAGGGGGAAATGAACGAAAATGGTTCTTAATCTTTAAAAATTATTGAAGTCAATTTGTAGGTGTGCACGTTGATACGCACGAATCGAGAAAGCATGATTCTGAAAAGGTCTCACCTATGCGAGAAAGTAGTAACAATAACAAGGATAATTCATCATTGTGTAATATCCTTTGTATTACTTTGTAAAAGCGCCTTGAGCATTTTATTCAAATGAAAAATGGGGTATAAAAAATCTCATGTATTATTATTATTATTATTATTATTATTATGCATCTTATCTATATTGGGTCATCTAGCTAGTTATATTCCAATGCACATTATATAGTTATAGGAAACAAAGAAAATTACTTATTGTGTTGAACTGAATACAATAGAATAGACATACAATAGCATATAGGCCCTAGTAACAAATGAAATATAAAGACAACAACAAAACAACATATGTTCTCGTTAAGAGTAACAAACAAAATAATAATATATTCTCGTTAAAATTAACAAACAAAATATATATTCTCGTTAAAAGACAATTTTACTTGCACTTTCACTTTTACAATATACAATGAGAATGAGAGACTAGAACATCCCTTTTGGAAATACATGATCAAGTTAAAAACCAGTTCGTGTTTATGTACAGAAGCCAGGGATTCGAACCTGCATCTGGCTATGACAGCAATACCACTGGTACTCAGAGACCACTCATGCTTCAGACTTCCAATAATCAATTATATATAACCGATAAATTCTTCATCGCGGGGGGGGGGGGGAGGGCGTCGATTGATTGCCAGTATGGGGGGTCGAGAAAGGGTATGCCTTTAGTTTCTACAATTGAAGAACTTGTTTCCAAAAGGGACTAAATCCACTTTTGTAACTTCAGAGTAAATGGTTTTTCTTTGCCGGATTTTGTACAGGCGTCTATGGAAAATTGAAATTAAAAGTTGCAATTTCTGGAAGTTGCAATCAAACTTTAGGTAAGTTATTTTGCTCACAGATGGGTACGTACCTGAACAATGTCCTGATATCAATAACTCAATTTTCATCAAAAGTGGATTTAGTCCCTTTTGGAAACAAGCTCTTCAATTACACAATTGTGTCTAAAATTGTTGCAAAATATCATAATGACGATAAAAGTGGCATTGATTATTTCAATTTGAAATATCAATATTCAGTATTAAACCAAAACCATGCATTTTCAAATACAAATCTACCAACTTTGATTCAATATAGTATGCATGGTAATCCGACCGTGTACACGTATTTGTAAAAATTAGTACGTTTATCTCTCAACACTTTATATTTAGTCTCGTGGTTTCAGTTTGTGTATATAGACAGACATTGGCGGCGCCCTCGATTTCTTGCTGCGGGGGGGGGGGATCGTCGCCCCTCGATTTTTAAAGCTTAACATATTTTTATGTGATTATCCAATTTACCAAAAGGGACAGACAGAACATGATGGCTAAATATTGTTGTTACTATATTGTATCTATCATGTCTATACTGTAGAGGGCTTCGAAGCACCCACCCCTCCCGCGTCGATACTGCTATAGGTATATCGAGAAGGGATTAAAAAAATATATATATATTAAAAAACTTGGCCCTTAAAAATATAATTTTTGCTTCTCGGTTGATAAAGTAAATTGCAGGCGGGGGCGCTCCACTATAATTTTAAAACCACTCATTGAATTTAAATGTAAAAATCGAAAAATTTCTGCGCCCCCATCCCTCCATTTAAAAAAAAATCTGGATCCGCCGCATTAGACTCGTGCAAAGGGGGACTATATAATTATTATGAAATACTCGGACAAGGTGTAAATCTTGTTTTGTCTACAGTGATGATAGTAGTTGAAAATAAGGTGTGTGTGTGTGTAGGCAGTGCACCTAAACTGTTGACCAATCAGGATAGCGCATAAATCTCCAGATATATAGATTTTTATTTATTTATTTTTATTTTATTTTAGTTGCTTTTTTTTATAGACCTATATATGAAAAATAACCCAGACAGAAGCCGTATCCGCTTTCTAAAAAAAGTTGATGTTATATATTTTTTCTGGGTTATCAAATTGCATATGGTTTGTTACCCCAATTGAGATTGATAATGTTGAGAAAAGAAAAATAAAAAGAAATAAATAAATACAAAATCTATTTATTTATCTTATTTTATTTTTGTGTTTTTTTGTGTGTTTTTTTTTTTATAGACCTATAACAAATAACCTAGACAGAAGCCGTGTCCCCTTTCTAAAAAAGTTGATGTTATATATTTTTTTCTGGGTTATCAAATTGCAAATGGTTTGTTTTCCCAATTGAGATTGATAATGTCGAGAAAAGAAATGTAACAGCTATATTTATTGCAACACAATTAAGCAATTGTGGTTTCACGTGTCACAATATTCCTCTAAACTCTCTTAACAAAATTTATATCAACAACCTCTACAATGAATTATCCACTTGCATGGCGTTTTTGTTTTTATTTAGTGTATTCATAACAATTCTATGTATGTTTATATGTGCTAATTTAAAGAGAATTTAGTGTAAGCTTAGTGGGAAAGTTGAACCATTGGTTTACAAAATAATTGTGGGCGGTTAAATTATTTTCAATGTATTTAGGAAGGATTCTATAGTAGAAAGTTACACTGAAAAACATTGCTCTTCAAATACCCTCATAGTGATAATTATGACAAAAGAAGTAAAGCTGATATGTTCGGGACCCGAATTTGTATGCACGTGTACATGTAGTCCCATATATGCATTTTTTAATGCAGAGCATGTTACACTCAAAGAATTTGGTAAATCTCTTACCATTTTCTTGTTTCCAAAACCTCACATCAAAGAACAATTCTTAGGTGCATTGTTATCAACCTTTCCCATGACTTTGAGACAGTTTCTTCAACAAGACTACAACACTAATTTAGCTTTAATCTTCTTGATCTTCATTGTTTAAGAAAATTAGTTACTTTCTTAATTGCTGTAGATTTCTTGGTTGTGGTTTGCTGTTTATCGTTGTTATTCACTTTCAAATTATCCTTTGTAAAGTTATTATCTATAAATGTGTTATTGCATCGTTTGCTTAGTTTTGTTATACTAAAGTCAGTAGGCCCTATTGACCTACCTCTATCATGTCTATAACGTTTATGGATCATTATGCGAATCATATTGTACATATCCTTGTGAAAAAATATCAAATGCCTAATCAGGAGACTTGCATGTGATTAATAAATTGTCATTGTCATTGTCATTGAAAGAAAAAGTAAACATAGCGTCATGTACAGATAGAGCAGGTGACGAATATAACAATATCGTAATAAGTGTATATCATATCATCATAACCACTGACACATTTAATACTAATACGAAGAAAAAAAAGAAAACAAAGCATAATTGTTTAAAATCCGTGAAAAGGAATGGAAATACTCTCTCTCTCTCAAAAAAAATCAATAAATAAATAAATAAAAAATACACATTTTCACTCCAAAATGAGTGAAAATGGAGTGAAAATGTATGGTATTTTCATTCCAAATTTACCCTAAATTCACTTCTTTATGAATGACATTCACCTCTTCAAGAGTGAACTTGAACATTTTCACTCTTTTTTTCCCCTTAGAGAGAGAGAGAGAGAGAGAGAGAGAGCGATAGAGAGTACACAATATAACACAGACGATCACAAAGTGACATATTAAGCTTTATTTTGTTTTATTATGTTTTAATTTCTTAATCTATTTTTTTTCCAGAAATAGTTTGTAACAAACTCAAAATGTATTTTTAACATGCAACGGTTTATTTATGAAATACACGTACTTCAATACTCAGAAGAAGTATATCTATGTTACATATCGTTGTGTTCGATCAATGAATATATAAACAAACATTATGTATGAACTAAATTAATACTTGGCAGTTAAAATCGTTGGCTATTCCAGTGAAACATCTCTTGAGCTCATAAACGGAAAGACTTTATTAATAAATCATAATGTCAAATTATCAAGAAATGAGAGATATTTATCATCGCCATCATCGGTTAGAAAGTTACTCTGTATACAACAATTCAATTTCATATTAATAATCATGATAATATCGTTTTATTTACCCGGGTATACTAGTAGCAACTTTAGTTGTTTGGAACTGTTCTTTTCCAGGGGCCCTGTATATACATTAATGAGTAACTGAAACACGACAGACCAATTTAGATGTTTTGTAACCAGTATTATCAAACAAAAAACATAATTATAAGTCATATAATTTCAGGGAATCCCGTCTTAGCCTCATAATTTATATGTATCGATTTATTTTATTAAAATATTAATCTTTGATTATTTACATGTTCTGGAAAAGAGAGGACAAAATTATTGTAAAGTTGTATCCCCATCACCGCAATGTTTTCATTGAATACTTATCATACTCGCTAATTTCATAAATATTATTACTATCATATTTTATAAATTTGTTTAACCGCGGATAATATTTCATATACACATAATGCATAATATTTATCGATAAGTATTTCCTACATGATGATTGAAATGCTTAATCTTAGGGACTGAGAGTATAAATAAGTAACACTTAATGTAAAACTGTCATATCAAACTTTGGGTTGGCCTTCTGATATAAACTCAACTGACCACGGATAATATCTCAACATTATTTATCGTTACACCGTTTTCTTTATTCAACTAATAATGGCATTCACTTCGCATCTTATAGTACCATGTACTTGTCTACAGACGGGTAAGTCCAGATTTTTTTTTCATGTTAATTTACAGTGCGTATCAAAATAAACGCATCAAAAATTAATTTCAAAGTTGTGAAGATTGTGTTAGTTTTAAACCAAATTGAGAAGTAACACGTTAAAGCCACATATCTCCTCTTTCCAATGATATCTTATTTATTCATACATGGTCATGGATGACTGAGTAGTCATTCTTTTTGGACAATGGGACAAAGAGGACATGGGGCCAAGTTTTAGACACGGCTTCGAGCATCAAACTCATACATGTCATAAATGATTCTTTGTCGGAGAGTTGCAATGTCAAGTGGAGGGGTAATAAACACTTTGCTCTTGAGATAACCCAAAGAAAAAGGTCTTAACAAGTCAGGTCCGCATAACAAGGGAAACACTCGATGCCCTAAAACTTCAGCCAATCTGTTTCTTACTGCAACTTTTTGGACATCGAGTGATTGCCTTGTATCATGATGTGGAGTGGCCACCGCGATCTCCGGATCTGACTTGTTGTGACTTTTGGGGGGGGTTATCTCAAGAGCAAAGGGTTTATTACCCCTCCACCCATGCCTCCACCTGACATTGCAACTCTCCGACAAAGAATCATTGATGAGTTTAATGCTCTACGCCACCAGGCCCCAATGATCCGCAGGGCTGTGTGTGAGATGGAGAAACGAGCTAATCTTTGTGTGGAAACGAATGGGGGCCATGTTGAGGGGCATGGGATGTAATGTTTAGAGAGAGACATCCTAAATAAGACAATGGTAAGTTGTGATTATCAATTCCATTATTCCATTTTGTTGAGTTACTTTCTAGTAAGATGCCATGATTCTTGCCGTGTCTGAAACTTGGCCCCAAGTCCACTTTGTCCCATTGTCCAAAAAGAATGATAACTCAGCCATCCCTGACCTTGTATGAATAAATAAGATATCTTTGGAAAGAGGAGATATGTTGCTTTAACGTGTTACTATGCTCACTTTGGAGTAAAACTAACACAATCTCCACAACTTTGAAAGTAAATCTTGTTGAGTTTATTTTGATACGCGCTGTATAATCCAGAGATATCAATGAAGATGAAAATTTCACCACTATCATAATACATGTATATATTTCTTCTTAAATATATATATACTCGACCATCTATGGATGCATGGATACCCGTCTGACACGCATTTCATTTTAATTTTTAAAAAATTCATTTTTGTTAGTCTTGTTGGTAAGTCATTGATTCTTATTGTGACATAACTACTGTTATACTTTTTACTTGGTATTTAGAATACACTCATATACATTGTATATATATATATGTATATATATATATATCAGTTTTTAGGTGTAAGACAATAGTAATGAGGAAATGAATGAGTAATAAAAGCGTTCAAGTTTAAAATTCCAATGAAGTGAAAAATGTTTATAATTATAGCTAATTTTGTAAACCATATATTCACTTTTAGTCCCTTTTTATCGTAGTATTAGTAGTAGTAACGATGAACTCCAGATAGGGAGAGAGAGAGAGAGAGAAAGAGAGAGGGAAAGAAAGAGAGAGAGAGAGAGAGAGGGGGGGGTGGGGATGGGGATGTATTATTGTGTTGGGTTTTTTTTTTATTATTATTATTAATATTAAACGAATTCACCCCCACAAATCTCCACTCTAATCACAATTTATTTGTTTCTCTATTCTTTTAGCTCGGCTCCTCCTTGCTTTCAATGTGATAATCATTTCCAATACACTCTCTTTGAGTCTACCTACCCGAGGTGTTTGTCTACCTACAGCGAGTTATTTCAAGCTTCGGGACAATGTACTCGACCCAATTACCTCTAACTTCAATGATTTTTCCGCAGTAAGTAGCCCATTCCCTTTTTTAAGAAAAATCAGAAAATCAATGTTATTTTTTTCTTCAACGGGACCGACTGAAGTAAAAAAAAAAAAAAAAAAAAAAAAAAAAAAAAAAAAAAGGGGGGGGGGGCTGTTTTCACCCCCTTAATTTAAGGCCGCTAGTGATAGAGGGGGATGCAATTTTAGTTTCGTGTCGGGTCTTGTGCTTATAAATATAATAAAGGGACGTCGGGTGAGAATAAAAGAGCCCCCATATTGTGTGTGTGCGTGTGTATGTGTGAGAAGGGGGTAGGTATTGGGCTATAGTGGCTCCAGATTTTCGCATGGGGGCAGGCCCACAGATCTTGTAGATTTGGGGCTTATTCTCCAATGTCTTCTTTTTTCTTTTTTCTTTTTTGTTTGTTGTATGCATGATGCATACCACATTCGATGCCATCTTAGTTTTTCTACACAACAATTACATAATGATTTTAAGGCATTGATTAACACGATATTGACTGAACTTTAAAAAAAAAAAAGAGAGAGAATTGATTACTGTTTTATAAGGCTTACAAGTAACGCGATTTTGACAAGTGACTTATGGCCCTTTTCACTCTTATTCGATCTACCTTCTTCATATAAAGGACCTGGGATGTAGCGGCTGCCCTGATTTGGATATGTCACAGATTGGGATTGATGTCAATGACTCCGATATTTCTTGGGTGTTCGCCAATTTATCCCGTGGGGTATGTAATCAATAGTTCTGTTACATTTCACAACATCATGAAGAATATTATGTTAAGAACACTTAAATGAATATGGATGTGAATAACTTTTATGAAATCTTGAGTGTACTTGGCATATTTACCTTGAAAAACTCCACCCAATTATTATTTAAAATATAATTATCTGCATTTATAGGAAAAATAGAGAAAATGCGCCCATTCGTTGTTGCACATTCACAATTTAAGTAATTAGTAAATATACAAGAAAAGGTCTCACATCATGATCATGCTCTATTTTAGCTTATGTTTTCCTTCATTATGCAGCATTAAGTATTTGCAATATGGAGTTCTGAAGTACACTAAATTGCTTTCAGAAGTTCTTTGCCTGATTACAAAAATAGGCATTTTACTGAAGAAAAAAATCCCTTTCATTGTGACTCTTCCCATTATCGTAACAAGAATATCAAAATTGATAATTTTACATGCGACATTTATTTAAAGCATGGTGTTACCTGATTCTATTCTCTTTTTTTTTTTGTGCTCAGAGCTCTGATATAAGGACAATGCTCATGGCTTACGAGACTCAGCTGGATTTCTTCTTGCAAGCCTTCGACTTTGTGAACGAACATGAAACAATGAATGTCTCTCCCAGAGCCTACTTCAATCATACCATTAGACTTGCCTATGACATGGCTTATGTTCTCAGCAACACTAGATCCAATTGTTGGGTAAGATGGCGGAATTCAAAATTTTCATTTATTTAACTATTAATTATTGCCGTCACAACCACAGAGTCGATTATTTAGTTTGATTAAGAATATTTCTTTTGGGGTCCTATGGGTGGGGCAAACTGTATTACAATGAGTCTTGAGATAAAATGTTTGCCCCTCCCTTTTTGGCATACTGAAAAATGTTTGAATATTATATCGGCATTAACTAAAAAAAAACTCTATGGCATTTAATAATCATATCGCAATCCATGATATTTTGCCATTGTGGTTTAGCTTTGGATATGTAATTTCTAATTAAGTAATTATGATCAAACTATAGGGGTTAATCTACAATAGAATTGGGCTTAAAAGCAGTACATGTAAATTACGGGGGGGGGGGTGCGTCGTCTTTGATTTTTTCTTTAAAAACCCAGCTTCATTTTCAGAGGGTTGAAATGTAAGAACAATTACAAACTTAAATCAGGGTTGACCCCTTCTACAAATTATGTTTGAGTTAATGCTGTTAATTAAGTCAAATGGGAGATACGATTCCCAGTTACATAGTTACTTCATAAGGTGAAATAACGTCAAATATCCCAGAAGTATTTTCCCCCCAAATATATATTATGTATAAATCTTACATTCCTTCATCTATTATTCGACTTTTGACACAATTGTAGCCTACTTTAAAAAATGCACAATCGTAATATTTATATCTGTAATGTTGATGCTAAAGGATTTTACAGAAACTTGCATTATTCACACAGCCAAATATTTCTTTATATTATTTTTGACGTTTTAAGAGAGAAACAAAAATCTAATTTTTGTGCCCAACAAATTAGTGTAGCATACCAAGAGTCAAGTACAATGTGATGTTTGTAAATTTCTTTTTAACTAGGATGAAAGTGAGTTATGATTTCATACATATGACATTTAATAAAATATTTAAACTGCCATATTTTGTTCTTTTCCTTTAATCTCTCCAATATTCAGGCCGGCGAAAGCGCCCTTACAAGACTTCAAGTTCAATTCAACAGTACAATCTACATGTCTCGTTCAGTATGTGACAGAACTAATACACTACGGTGCCAATTCAAAGATTATTTTATAGCTAAGGCTAGGGCCAATCTCAATAGCGACCTCTTCGTGAGGAGAGAGAGAGGACGTAGTTATTTAGATAGGAAGATATAATTTCATAATTTGTTGGTCAATATGCGAGATAAAAATGAGTTTTGAGCCCGTGATGTAATAAACATTAAATTTGTAATAGTAAGGTAGAAGTAGATATGCACATATTCAACTATTTATATTTATAACCACAATTTTTTGTGTGTGTTTTTTAAAATATTTATTTAAGACCATGCATACATATCCTTATTGTATGTTTTCTTTTAAATTGGTAAAATTGTTATTTACCAAGTTTATACATGTTTCTATATTTATTCAATGAATGCAAAAAAAAACAACAACAAAAAAAAACATTTTATCTATCTAATAATTAGTTATTTCTAATTATATTATTCCCGGTTTTCCTACTGCTATCACTGCAAGTTGAACTTCCATAATACTCAGGTCACATTCAATAGGCCTTTGATTGGCCGAGGTCTAGTAGTATCTAGATTAGGGTGCCTCATATTTAAGCTAATAAACATAAAATAAATATATTGTATACATAAACTATAAAAACTGAGGACAGTAAAAGACTTGAAGTTGTTTTTTTAATGTATTTTATTAAGGGATAATACGAGTAATATATACATAATGTACACTTCATAAATGATATTAGAGCAATATCAGTTTTTATATCAATAATTCATGTTAGTACAAATAAACATGTTAAGAATACAGTCTTTGACTTCTACTTTCACTTTGTATTCTAGCTGTGCATTGATTTCATGGTTGGCTAAACATGGTTGTTTGAAATAAAATTGATGTCAGAATCAGAATCAGAACATTGCAAATAATAATTTTACACCTGCAACAATAAACCTTGAAATGAATATAATGTTTTGGGTTCTGCAGTTACATTTTATCTAAAGACCAACAATATTCCATATTTCTTGATGTGTATGTTTTTGTGACAGTGGTAAATAAAGTTTGAAATTTCAATTAAAAACATTTTTAATGTTATACAAACTAATGCCACCATCATATGATATCTGTTTTAGTATGCATTTATAACAATTTTCAAGCATAACCCCAAATATATCACTTGGCTACCATGGCAATGAGTTGGAGATACAGAACTAGTATATTATTACAGTCCACTGCTATTCTGATGAGCACCAGTAAAACAAGATTTTGTTGTAATTGAGCAATTCTCCAGGTCCCAGTGTAAAACTAGGGTTGGGCAAATTTCAAACAAGTTACTTCTATAGTCAAATTTGATGTAGAATCCAAAAATGACAATTATTTTTGTGTACGATGATGTCTGACGTCGCTAAAGTGCAAAAAAACAAAATAGTGTATTTTGCCCATTCATCACACACTTCTGTTTTATTTTGTTTCTTTATGGATTTTGATGGTCTAAAAGCTCAAATCTGACAATTTTATAATGACCTAGTGTACCTAGTATGTGTTATAGGTGTTATTTAGTGATTTTGATACAAGGTGATTTTTGCTCGATATTGACTGAAACTAACTACCAAACTACACTAACAGTCAACTTAGGTAGGATCAATCATGTTGGATTAATCATGTTGGGTTCCCTGACACCCAAAAGCCATATAAAAACGTAATAAAAGTGGTTTTTACCTATAAAAAGTGTGATAATTGGGCATAATACGCCATTTTGGCGGCCATTTTGTTTTTTTGCACTTTAGCGACGTAAGACGTCATCGTATGCAAAAATAATTGTCATTTTCAGTTTCTACATCGAATTTTACTATAGAAACAACTTGTTTGAAAAAAAAAGTTGAGATTCGCCCAACCCTAGTAAAACATGTTCAAACCATGTGGTCAGTTTAACCACTTGGCTGTGGACCACGTAATATTACGTGCTTGGCGTTTGTACACTGTGCGTGGACCATGTAATATTACGTGCTCATGCTATTGTCTGAGCTTTGTCCGTTTTGAAGCGCCAGCACCACGCTTTTCATACCTGTACTGTGCAATTAGCACCATGCGGCAGTCAAGTGGTTAAAAAGATTTTGCATGAATGAGGGATTGGCATGATCCCAAATACCTCATTACAAGGGGAGTGGACTGCAAGTGTATATGGTTTTGGGGGTGAAAAGTATGGAAATGGACTAATATGCCAAACAAATAAAGACTGTAGAGAAAATCATGTCTTGAATTTGTCATAATGTTTTGTTTGTAAGTTCTCTTAGCAACCTCAAGCAAACACATTAAATAGGTCTGGTCTTATGTGTCTAATTCTGCTTTGATCAAATTCAGTCATGATATGAGTAAATATATCCAGCAAATCAGCCACATGTTGACCCACTGTGATAACACTTGTTACAAATTTCAATTTCTAAATGATCACGTATTGACATCAATTGTCACAATACAAAGTATTAGTACATGGAATATTTCTTTATCCTCTGAAGCCTCGATCGCATATCACTTCAGGTCCCATACGGCTTGTAAAAATGAGCTGCTTTGCCAATGTTCGTCCAAAACACTTCATACGAAAATGGGCAAAACAGCTGTTTTTCAGTTGACGTATGGATCCAGGTGTGATCCAAGATTGGAACTTTAGGCCATTTACCGAAAAGTTTGCCCTTGTTTCACCGCAGGCAACCTGATTTTGGGGTTTCTATACTGGATCAATCTGCTATCAAGTCATGGGAGAGGACTTAGTAAATCTGTTATATATTCCTGCATGCAGCAGAATAAGGGCATACCTTCCGTGATATAGAAATTTTTGGATAGAAAAATCGTACAAAAGTTTTTGTGACAAATATTAAATCAACATCTGTAAGGGACAAGACAGACAAGTGACACTGTGAATATCAAGCAAATCTCTTAATATTTTCTCAGGCAAATTGCCCTAAGCCTTAAGTTTCTTATCCTTCGATGGACATAATGTGCATACATCCGTTCACTAAATTTTGGGCCAGCAGAGTGGCATCAGCCGACTGTAGACACAGATCACAATGTTCTTGAGAATACCGGAGCGACCATATTGCAGAAGGGTGTAAAAACATCTGTTTTGTCTAATGTCTGCTTAAGATTTTGAAGATGATGAGAGCCTAGATTAGAATTCCATTTGCTGATCTGCAAGTGAAGAAGGAAAAAATGAGAAGAATATGACTGTGCTGCTAACATTCCTTCTTGATTTTACATTCAAAATGAACTTAGGGATGTTTTGGTATTCAATATCTATTCAAAAAGGTTTGTTTCTTGATTTTTCCAACTGCTTTCATGCAAAAACATTCTCTTAACACAATTCAACTGAATTATCTCTTTCCTAGAGATTTAACACAGAAAAGCACCTGGTTTTTGTTGTCAATGGGATAATCTTCAGCCTCATAGATTTTTTTAAATGAGTTTTATATCCAGAGAGTATTTAGATAATTTTAGTCTAAATTGTTCATCAAGTTTCTTCAAATTGTAATAAAGTACCATAATAAGATGGGGAAAGTCTGGAGGTATTATGTCTGACTAGGATCATAATATCATTCTTCAAGTTTCAGACAGAGAGAGCTGTATTGCCATCAAATGTTCTCAAAACAGAATCATTACATTGAGAATCGTGTAATTGCATAACATAATCATCATCATAATATAAATAAATACATATCTTCAAATATTTAAATGTAATGTTATAAATTGAGAATGTGCATAATGATACTCCATAAATGTCTGAGAACTAATCATTTTAAATTCAGTACAGAGGAAAAGTAAAACTGAACAGAGATATGCAGTATGAAAATGAGCAAAGAAAATAGGATTCCAGCAAGTCTTGAACCCGAGACCTCTGGATTGCTAGACCAGCACTCTTACTTACTGAGCTATGAAAATCATTGTTGGTCCAAGAAAACCCCTTACAAAGTCACATGTAACTTTCAATGCTTGGGTGGTTAGAAGCTATTCAGGTTTAATTCCCATTGGAATCCCATTTTCTTTCCTCATTTCAATAATTATAATACAGGTACAAGTATTATACAGGTAACTCTGCCTAAGTCAAAACTCTTGGGACCATAGAATCTGTCGACTTATGAGAGGTAAACAACATGACTTGTACAAGTTGGACTGAAAAATTGATTTGACTTAGGTGACAAAGCTCCAGCGCATCCAGAACACTGCGACTCGTCTGGTTTCTTTTGTCCCTCGTTCTTTCAACATTACTCCTGTGCTTCGTAAACTCCATTGGCTTCCTATTACTTCTCGTTTCACCTACAAAATTCTTATTCTTGCTTTCAAGTCATATGGTCTAGCTCCTTCATATCTCTCTGAACTCCTTCCTCGATATCAGCCTGCTCGAGTTCTACGTTCTGCTTCTCAATCTTTCTAGATCTCATACTTCTTACAAACAATACGGTCAACGTTCTTTCTTTTATGCAGCTTCATTTCTTTGGAACAATCTCCCCCTACAAATTCGCAATGCTAGCTCTGTTAATATATTCAAAGTTATGCTTAAAACTCAACTTTTTAAATCTTAAGTCGCTCATGTTATATCCTTGTTGGCCAATTTTGGCCCACTCCGTGTATTCATTTTTACTTTGTGATCTGTTGAAGATTTAACAAACTGGTTGAAATTTGTAATATCATTTTTGATACATTTTTTAGTGCAAATTATCTTCTTTTTTTTCCAGTTCATATTTCATTTCTCTCAACCGGTTAGAGGCAATTTTGCAATTTTGCGGTATATAAAATTATTATTATTATTATTCGGCTTATAGAAGGTTGACTTATTTGATCACTTACCACTTTGCTCCAATAATTTTCCTTTCCACGTCTTTTCCATGCACGTAACAAACTTCTCAAAGACTTCAACATTTTTCAGTAAGCTCGTCTTCTTGTAGTCTGAAAGAGTTAATCAAAATTTGAGAAAATCAAGCTACAGATCACTGTTGACCAAAATGGTTGACTAGGATTGAATCCAATGACTTGGTTAAGAATATGTACATGTAAAGCACTCTGATTGTTTACTAAACTAAGCACAACACAAAACAAAATATTATTATCATCATCATCATTATCATCGACATCATAATCATCAACATCATAATCATCACCATCATCATTATCATTATCAGTATTGTTATTATTATCACCATCATCACCATCATCATCATCACCACCATCACTGTCATCATCATAACCATCACCATCATCACCACTGACACCATCATCAATATCATCATCATCACTATCATCATCATCCCTATCATCATCACCATCATCACCATCATCATCACCATCGTCACCATCATCATCATCATCATCACCATCATCATCAGCACCATCATAACCATTATCATCATCATCATCAGCATAATGACTGACCTTTGATTCTCTTTTTTGTTGGAGGTTGGTTCTCATCGTTTTCACTAGGTTGGTTTTTCCGATCAAAGGCATCAATTTCAAGGCACAGTTGACTGTCAAAAAAACACAAGTAACACAACATACATTACAAAATAAAATACCTCCTGTAAATTGAAGTAAATTCCTTATTGTTTCAGTAAAATTTGTTCACAAGATCATGATAAACATAATATCTAGAGTAGTATGTAACACCGGTGCATAGCTCGACACATCTGCTTTTGTTAGCGAGGGATGATAAATAGATCAACCCCTCCACTAACAATAGAAATTAATGCATGTCTATGCCCGTGGTATATAATAAGTTGATGAGTGAATCAAGCAATGTGTAATCCATTTCCCAGCAAGAAGTGTAGATCCGTGGAATGGCGCTAACCCTTTATTTATTTATTTTTTTAAAGGGAGTATTTTATGGTGAATTTTCACTACATTGAATAAATTTACATAGATTAACATGAATGATTTCTGAGACAAAATTAATTCTGTAACTCATGCATGTTTACCACATGGACAAAAAAAAAAAAAATCCAAACTGCTCAACAAATCCTACCTAGGAATATCAAATATCAAAATATCAGAATATTGTTTGAAGCACTAGCGGCGCAAAAATATACATGTTCATATACCTCACTTTTAGAATGTTGAATAATCCTGTCCTCTGATTGTTCAAAACCTTGGTCATGTCTTCAACCATGCCCCCAAAACAAATCATCAGTCAATAGTACTTGGATTTATGCCCGTTGCCCTCTGGATGCCCCCTTAGCAACGGGCATAGTAGCGCGATCCCCATTTGTTTACGCGCATAAGGCTGCTTTGTGCGATGCGATGATTTCAGATACCATAATTTGCAGCGCAATTTGGTCGGTAATTTAGTTAGTTAGGTCTAAATTAGACCATGAATCTTATTTTTAGATTCCCTTGATTTTCGGCATATAAACGATATATTGACTGCTTTTATTTTCGGGACACGGTCGTTTCTAGACTGCTCTCGGGAACCACTGAATCTGCCATAACCCGCGACCTGCGGTCTTGGGTTATAGCAGATGCGGAATTTCCCTTGAGCAGTCTAGAAACAGCCATGCCCCTCAAAGCAGTCAATATATCTATAATATCGTATATTATCGTATATCGAACAGCGCTCATATTTGCATCATCCTCTCACCTGATATCAGGGACAGCCATGGGGTCAAATCTATCCAGCTCAGTGGTATCCATGGGAACACAGACACGCCCTGTTTTGGGATGGACGCAGAAAGGACTCTTGAGAAGATGGTTAACGCCCTTGCTGACGTTCACATCCAGTCTTGGGTAGCAATACTGAAAGGCAATCTCAGCCACAAGCTGACCACATCGCTTGGCTCGACCCTGCAAGAGATCAGAAATGTTTATATATTTTTTTTTTCATTGAATAGAAATTGAAATGAATTGAATTGAAAAGGTTTTAATGCATTAAACATGGCATCCTGAAGGCTGAATTGCATTCAACGTACAAAGCAATTCTCACAAAATATATTAAACATTTTACCAAGCATTATACATTGTACATGTATAGTAAAATGATCTAAATTAACAGAAAACGTATGTCTGTAACAATGTTGTCAAACAATAGGAAAAAAGTCTAGAAACAAAGAAAATACAATGATGTATCCAATTGTACAGACAAGTAAAAATAAAGTTGTAAATAATTCACCTAAAAAGCTTAACTACCCAAAGACAAAGAGAAAAGATGATCATTAAAGGGGAAGTCGACTCTAGGCTTTAATTTGGTTTTAAAGAAAGCATAAAAATGAAATAAAAACATCAGAGAAGGTTTAAAGAGAACCCATCAAAAGACAACAAATTTATGAATGGTTTAGTTTTTATTTTGTGGCCTTACTTATGAGCTGCTCTCCGGCATTTTCCATAAAATTGCCACTCTTTGAAATTAATTCGCCTGTGCATTAAGCCCGCCTCACACTGTGCGATTTGCTGCGATGCAATTTTTTTTAACAAATGGCAGTTTGCATTAATTGTGACATTTTGAAGTATGCAAAAGTATCTTACGAGAGGTAAAAATGGTAAAGGAACAGTATAATCAATTTTTTTTTCCAATGTTAACCTTCGATTAGGAGCCACTGTCAAATTAGCTTAAAAACGCAAGATCGCTGTGACGTCACTGCGATATGGAAACAATTTGATTTTGTACAGAGAAGGAGGTTCGCAGTACCTACGAATTACAATTTTAAAACTTACAGGAATACCCAGAACTTTGGACAGTATGAATTTCATTGTTTCAATCCTTTTACCAAATAATATAACAGTTTTTCTCCAAAATCGCATCACAGCAATTCGCACAGTGTGAGGCGGGCTTTAGATATGTCATCAAATCCATGTTTATTGTGACCACAGCATTAATTGCAAAACTTGGGTACAAAATAAAGAAAGGATCTTAGAGAAAACAAAACAATATGGAACCATTATCTTACCACTGAGACTTCTCTGCTCACTCTCTCCCTAAGAAGCTTCCACCTCTCCAATGAATTTGACCCCTTGGTCATGTCATTCTCTAGATGACCTCGCAAAGGTACACAGGTCAAAGGTCAAGGAATATACACACACACAACTACATAATCTCTAATTATAGGGTCAGGATACATAATAATAATAACTCTCCTTAAGCCCTTGATTCAATAACCAATTTATATTTAAAGTATTGCTTTGTCTTTGATCCATAAACATAAAGATGCAACAATTCAATAATTCAATGAGCATACATGTACATAACATGAGTAAAAACATAGATACCCGTACAGTCTGCTCCTGTTATGAAGACAATAAAATGTGTAAATGCAAGACAAATAGTACAAATTGTGTAAATGCCAACATATGTTCAGTGTAACAGGATTTTATTCTAACAAGGCAGTTGACTCCGTCTCAAGCACCTCCTCATAATGGTGGTGGACTGTATTATTAGTGGCATGAAGATAACTTTAGCTTTTAAAGGGATGTTATTATGAAAGGATATTATCATCTGGCACAAGGGCTAGAACTTTCTTCCATGCTTCCTTATCACCAAGGATATCCTGTTTGTTGAGAGCATAGTCCTCAAAGTAACTCACAATCACCTGTTTGGCCCTCCTGAAAACAAAAACATAATCAAACATACAGTGCGTCCCAGATAAAAGTATACCCAACTTTGAGTGCGTCATATTAAAATTGTATAACTTATGTGTAATTAATTTTAATTTCATGACAAAGAGTAACTCATATTCTATCTAATGATACCAAAATCATATCGATACTGTCATGGATGACTGAACATTCGAGTGTTTAAAAACATTGGTCAAAAGTGATTTGTACCAAGTTGTCTGAGAAGCAGCCCTGGCTTTCTGATCATTCATTGTTTGTTTGAGGTCAGCGTTCCTGAGTCCATTCATTATGCACAAAGGATTACTTGATCTATTGAAATACAGGGGCTGATTTTGCTCAAACTTGGGACAAGGGCACTTTTTACGCTCGTTTTTTAAAGCCGCACTGCTTAGTCATCCGACACAACACAGGTACTAAGTTTGGTATCATTGAAAAGAATATGAGTTGCTCTTTATCATGATATATATTTCAAGGTCACTCAAGCTATAATATTTCAGCATAGCTGCCAACATTTGAAATTTCAAATTAGTAATGATCAGATAAAAAACACAGAAATGTGCGCGTAGCGCACATCAACACGAAGCGCACATCACGAGCGCGAAGCGCGAAGTCCCTTGCGGCCGGGGTCCAGGGCCCGCCTAAGGGCCCTGGAAGCTCTGGGGTTCTAGACGCTCTCTGGTGCAATCTGAGCCCTATTTTGGAGCATTTAAACTTTTTTTTTCTGTTGTTTTTAGGGTGGAGCTTAGGTTTGAGAAAATTATTGCAAAATTTTTTTCATAAATCTGAAGTCAAGATGAATGAATAACTCAATGAAATATGATTATGAGCATTCACAATATCACTTACATTGTAGGCCTATCAATACATTTGGATTATTATCATTGTGCTCCAAGTAGATATGAGTAAACAAGCACTCAGCTCGCGTAACATTTAAATCCTGCGAAGTTGACATCCATGAAGTTATCTTGGGTGTGGATGAAGAGTCAGATTCAAAATTCCCGATGTGAAGTTTTGATTTGGTATGCAAAACAATGTCACTACGGCCGCCATGAGCGATGGAGATATCCCTTCGACATATCGTACAAATGCATGTTGTTTGCTTTTTCCCGATTTGGTGATGAAGTCAAACTCTGTTCCATATTTGCTGTTGTAACTGCCCTTTTTAACGGTCCATTTTCCACCATTTATGGTCCAAAACTAGAGAAGAAGAGGAGACAAAATACGGTCGACGTTCGCTAGCGACATCACAACTGCATCACACATATGCACTGTACTAACATCAACATGCATGTTCACGCGAATGCGCTGTTTTCGTCTTTCGCTGTGTGTATGCACTAAGATCAACGTGCATGTACTTTGAATGGCCTTCCGCCTTCACTACGAATGCGCTGTTTTCGTGTGTTGCTTTCATGTGCACGTACGTACGTACGCGCGCGCCGTAGTAGAACTACATAGAACATGCATATAACACGTGCGTGAGTGGTCATAATATAATACATGTATATATGGCGCTCATATTCGTAATTTTTAAAGGTGCATTCGTATTTTCGTATAAAGGGTAAAAATTCGTAATAATTACGAATTTTTCGTAACAGTTGGCAGCTATGTTTCAGTATGAGGCTCTCAAAGTTGGGTATACTTTTTTTCTGGGACGCACTGTATAAGGGATAATCATAATAATACTAAAACTTAATTGGTCAAAATGTCTCAGAGGAGAGGATGCAGATCTATAAGGTCACTTATCATTAGAAGCACTGATGTAGAGCTGGACGCACTTTCTTTAATTAGTTGGGAGGATGATGACCATTTTGTGAGCGCACCGACAGGTTGCCCCTTGCTAAGTGCTGGATTTTATAGTTGGATTTTACCGTGTTTTAATTATTGCACAAGTTTTTATATTGCACCAGTGTCTTATTTAGGACTTCTAGCAATTGGAGACCAATTTTGGTGTAGTTTTTCGTATTGGATTTGTGCGGAACGTTTGTGAGGAAAATGTTGGCCATGTATGCTCAAGAACTACATCGACACCATATTGGCTACATTACATGCAGTCAATGCCAAGACTGTGCAGTGAGGATGAATAGCAGACTGTTCATTCATCTTTTGAAAGTGTTCTTCTCTGTGACATAATACAAGTATTATCATGCCAGTAACCACACAATGGCATTGAAGTGGATCACTGGTCTTCTTCTTTTGTTAACTCTCAGTCTGTATGTGCCTCACTATGAATGGGATAGATCTGAATTTTTCAATCTCAACTCTTCAATGTGCTTTGGTTGTGCTCAACCCTCATATCAGCCACAGATAAAAAGGAGTATAAAAACACTGAAATATCTTGGAAGTCATATTTTATATTACTCAAATTCAACTGCTACTTTCCAGATATCTCTCACCATTTATGGAGATATAGAACCCAACCCAGGACCACATCCCAACATTCTCAACAGATATCAACAAGAACGACAAGGACCCCACCGAGGAAACCGGAATCATGATGAGTCACCTTCTACTACATGCCCAAACAGACAACATATTTTCTACTACTCGCACTTCACCAACCGATCATCTAATTTTTATTTGCATCATCATACATCACAATCTTCTATTTTAGACTACGATGTTTGGAAACGGGTACATGAGCTTGGAATATCGCGTAAGCGCAAAACACATCGCGGATCAAAAGGTAGACGTAGATCAAACACCACTTATAAGCAGGAATACATACCAGTCCTGATAAGAGAACGGAAACACGAACCTAAGAGAACAAGCTATATAAATAGAGCAAACCTAATACCACTTAAATCATTAAAAGCAAATCATTATGATTTGCCTCGTCTTTTTCTGAGTAATTTCGCTCAATAAATTAACAAAGTTGATGAACTTGAAGTTGTAACACATGAAAAAAGAGATTGATTTAATCGCATGAAACTTGGACTGATGAGAAATTTTCACCTGATTTTTTATCTATCAAGGGGTTTACATTATTTTCAAAATCTAGAATTGGTAAAGAGGTGGAGGAGTTGCTTGTATGCTAGTGAAAGTTTTAATCCTCAATATTCTTCCTATCACAGTACCAGATGAAAATAGAAGCAATATGGGTCATTTTGAGGCCAAAATCTCTACCCTGAAATTTCATGTATTGTTATTTGTGTTTTATATTTTCCACCACGTAATCAATATCAAAATGAATATTATCGGACATATTACCTCTGCAATTGATGAAGTACTTCTCCAGCATCCAGACGCTGGTATATTTTATAGTAGGTGATATGAACGATCTTAATATTCAAGCATTCTTAATATTGATAATTTTCAACAAGTTGTAATTTGCCAACTAGGGAGGTCAATATACTAGATAAAATCATTACTAATTTGGGTAAATTGTACTCACCTGTTACATCAATATCACCCATTGGTAGGAGTGATCATAATTGTATATTGTTTTATCCTCTTCCTTCCTATCACCCAAAAAAGAAAGTCAAAAGAAAAACTGTACGTCCTTTTCCTGATAGCGGTTTACGACTATTTGGTCAGTGGATAACTCAAAATCATGGAATGAAATATACATTGTCAGATCCTTCTGTTAAAATTTCTTCATTATATCATTTCTGTATTTTCAATGTTAAATAGATTCTTACCTGTAATAAGAAGTTAACTTTATGATAATGATAAAGAATGGATGACTCCACAGTTAAAAAGTTTGTTTTTAAACAGAGAGAAAAAGGCTTTTAATGTAAAGATAAACTACTTTGGTGTCGTTTGCAAATAAGATTAAACGAATGATAATGTTTAACAAAAATCGTATTATAATAACTCGTGTATCACATCTCAAAACTACAAATCCTGGAGCTTGGTATAAACAAATAAAATTATAACTAAAGAAACTTGGATTCACCAGTCATTAAAGTATAAAATATTTCAGGTAACGATCCGAAATGTCTGGAAAAAACAGCTGATGCAATTAACTCGCAGTTCATTTCAATAAACAAAAGATATTGAACCCTTGACAGGTGCAAATTGCCTGCTTTTTACCCTCACAAGCAATGAGCCAGAGGTTCAACAATATGATGTTTACAAAATACTGAAAAAGACAAATGTAACAAAGAGGATTAAAGGAAGATCTTCCACCTCTATTTACTTGAATTTGGCATATGAATAAGTAAACCTGTAACAAACATTTGAATGCTTCTTTTTATCAGGGCATAGTTCCTCGGCAGTGGAAGAGAAGCCAAATAGTGCCTATCCCTAAATCTCAACCACCCACTACGAGCAACTACGCCCCATTAGCATTAACCAGTAGTCTTTCAAAAATAGCAGAATCGTTTATTGTCAAATGGCTTTTAGAAGATATTTCAAAATTCATTGATCCTCATCAGTAGGCAATAGACCCGGTCTTTCAACATCTCATTATCTTGTAAATTATGCATATAATTTCTGAACATTGTGAGAAGCCTAAATCTTTGTCTACTAATCATTTGTACAGATTTCTCTAAGGCTTTTGATAGATTGGATCACAATATTTTGATAAGGAAACTAATTAATCTTAATGTCAGATCTTTTATCATAACCTGGATAATAAATTTTTTAGAAAGAACGATCTCAATGTGTAAAATATCAAAATATTTTTTCTGAATATGAAATCACCAATGCTGGTGTTCCCCAAGGTTCAAAGTTGGGGCCAATTTTATTTCTTTTATGTTTCAATGACGCTTGTCAAGATCAATCTTTGCCATATTTCAAATACGTTGATGATCTTTCTTTACTTGAAAATAGATCTTTACAAAAACAATCAATTTTACAACATGTACTTGATGGTTTATTAGAATGGACTGAGAATAATAACATGAAACTAAACCCCAAAAAATGCACTGCAATGAGAATAACTTTTATGAAAAATCCTCCTATACCCGAATTCTGAGCATCGGTGATTCACAATTATCATATGTTACATACTTTTAAGATTTTAGGGGTCTATATTCAACAAAATTGAAATGGGATACTCACGTTAATGAAGTTTTAAAAAAGTGCAATAGAAAGTTATATATGTTTCGACTGGTTAAACAACATAAATTGCCAACTGCTGATCTCATTAAAATATATGTTGGATACATCCGTCCTATTTTAGAGTATTGCACCCAGTTTTTAATGGAAGTCTTACATCTGAACAAATTCAAAATCTTGAAAGAATTCAAAAAAGAGTGTGTAAATAATATTAGGCAAAATTATATAGATTATGAAGATGCCTTAATACGATGCCAACTCGAAAAACTACAAACAAGACGAGAAAAAATATGCATTGATTTTGCCTTATCTATAACTGAAAACCCACATTGTGATGACTGGATACCTAAACGGAAAGCTGTTGGCATGACTTTAAGAAATAAACACAAATATAGCCAATTCAAGTGCAAGACAAACCGTTTTAACAAAGTGCAATACCATATTTTATCAATCTCTTGAACAATATGTAGATTTTTTTTAGCCCTACTTGGCAAATCTAAACGGCCTTTATATTTTCGCAAAATAATTTTTAGCTACATGTACCATGTTTTGTTTACTACAATAATAACATATTGATAATTGTTTGTTGTATGATTACTTGTATATATATGTGCATCAGTTCGATATTATTGTAACACATACTTTTCAGCTTTTTAGCTGCTGTATGTGTGTCATATGTTTTTTCCAAATAAACCATGCAATGAATGAATGAATGAATGAATAGATCATCCCCCATTCACAAAAAATTAATGCATGTCCACGCCTACGGTTAGAAGTCATCGATAAAGCCTCCCAGTAGAAAGAAATACAGACTATATATTTTTTTTAATGGTGCAGTCGGGGAAAATAGAATTTAGGTATCAAATATTCTCAAAAAATGTGTGCATGTCGTACTAAATTAAAACCACATTTTTCTCGCCGATGCACTTTGTTTTATATAATGAGCTTTTGTAAAACAAAAGTTATGCTAAATTTTGTGCAACGAGGAGCTACTTGAAATTACACACATCTATTGTTCTTGAGCGCCGAAGTCACGGCTATTACATGCCATAGAAAAGAATGCACAAAATAGATTTTTCTTGATTATAGAAAATGTATTGTACACTTATCATATCTTAAGATCTTAGCCATTCCAAAAGTTTTCTTCTTCTTTTTTTTTTCTTTTATTTTTTCTTTTATTTATTTATTTATTTATTTTTTTTTTTTTTTTTTTTTTTTTTTTTTTTTTTTTTTTTTTTTTTTGGGGGGGGGGGTTAGGGTTAGGGTTAGGGTTCTATAACTCCTGTGCATTGAGGCTGAATTAACTCACTCGACTGATGGATGGAGCTGGTCTGGTAGGCTGACTTTCTTCACCTGATTTTCTCCTCCCTAAAAGAATTCAAATAAAAAATAAATCAGTGCCATGTAACAGAATGAGTAACAATGAATCACAGATTTTAAACAACTATTTTGATTGGTATGCAGTGAGATTTTAATGCAGGAAGTCTATGCAACAGGGATCCTGATAAGTTACTATTGATTTGCGAATGATCGTATCTCTATATGACAGAGGACAGACTGCGACATCAGCATATGGGCAGTTCCAAGGTAACGGAGTGACATTCAGAAGCAACATTTCAGCATTCAAACAAGTTTATCATCCATACTTTAATCTTTATGTACAAAGAAATGGTTTGTGACAAAAGCTGATGGTACCCTCTTTTCAAAATGATAATTTTTTTTATAGTGATCCTCTTTAATTAATGAGATATGAATATTCATAATCATGGTTACAGAGTGACGCAAAATGGACATGCATATTTGAGCAGAAAACATTTTGCTTAAACTCTGTGAAATTTAAATGGCTATCACAATTTTGAGTTATTGAGTGGATTCTATGTTATTCTAGGTATAATATGCCACCTTGCATAAAAAAATTGGTTGAATATTTTGTTAATTATGACTTAAAACTTGAACCCTTGTCCGGTTACAGAGTGACCTCTGGTTTCCTGGTCTTTTTCGCGAGGAGAAATGCATTATAAAGAAATATTAATACCAAAGTCTGTTGGAGTAGACCATGACAATTACATTAAGCCAAAAAAATTGGCAAAAAGTGACGAGATATCAGAATTAGAGGCATTTAACCCTATTCAGACTGGGGGGGGTCAATTTGACCCCCCCCTGTACGAAATCCGCGACTGCCGCGCAACCGCTGCGAATCGCAACCCGGCGCTTTATGACTTTTTTCTTTCAAGTGTCTCGCAAATTTTGACACCAAGTTCGAAAAAATCGTATACTCCGTTGTCGCGTTACGCAACATTACGTAATCGCATGTCAGGCCTAAATTGAACGAAAATCGTCATTTTGCATGCGTTTGTGTACAAAATACTGCTTTTTTCTAAATTTCTTTATAACACTGATAATTGTGCCTTCTGAGCCTTTTGATTGATTAAATTTGTCTTTATATTGATCAAAATACATTTCTCAAGCATAAAAAATTACAAAAACAAAGAAATACATAAGAAATAAAAACAATAGAATACATAAGAAATTCATAAAACAATAGAATACAAAAGAATTAATTTGAAATTTCTGAATTTGTCTATTCAATACTGTTGTCTTTGCTACTCAGCAACTTTTAGAAAAAATTTGGGCTTCATAACTATATTTATTGATGAAATATTAACGATTTCCATAAAAAAGCATCTAATTTGCATACATGAGTATGCATAAATTAGCATAAATTAAATATGTGAAAATTTTTTTCAAAAAAAACATACCAGCGACACCCTTTACATGTGCAGCGACGTTAGCGCAAAATTTCGCCGCGAGCGGACTATCCGCGGCCGAGATCTCAGGGGGGGGGGGGTCAAATTGACCCCCCCCCAGTCAAAATCTCCTCTTGAACATGCCAGTCTGAATAGGGTTAAAGCCCCATAGTCCCACACCTGCAAATCTGGGTTTGATCAATTATTCAGCGCAAGAATACTGGATCGCAATTTTTTAAAATTTAAATGATTGGTTGTATTGTAAAGAAGCCTTTGTGGTAATTTCAGATCCTAATTTGCATTTTCAAAGGCAAAGCGGCACATTAAAATTTCAGCTCCATGTCCTGTTTTGCTTGGAACTGCCCCTATACAGTGCATCCCAAAAAGAACTATACGCTTTTGAAATGGCTATCAAATAAAAAATATATGATTCTTGGGAAAAAGGTTATGTCTATAAAGCTCATATCCTCAACTGTCATTATGACACCAAAAACAGCCTGCACAGGAGTTTGCTATTCATTTATCACCTTTGTATGGCATGCCAGGAGGGAATCAAAGAATATTTGATTGACTCAGCAAACAGAGTAAAAGATATACCGAAAGTCAGAAATAAACAAAATCAAAATTATACACATTTTTTTTCTTCACCGTTTTGTTTTCATATCATTGATTTTTTCTTTGAATTCAGTTTATTTTTGTCTTTGTTGGCTGATTTATTCCATTATTGCTTGAATCCCTCTTGGTGTGCCATACAAAGGTGATAAATGAATACCGAATTCCTGCGCAGGCTAATTTTTGTGTCCTACACAAAAGTGGGCATTGTTCACTGAAGAATGGGTTATATTCGGAATTTTTTGTGTCATAATGATAGTTGAGGATATGAGCTTTATAATTTTATATCTAAACTTTTTCCCCCAAGAACCATATATTTGTTTATTTGGTAGCCATTTCAAAAGTGTATTTTTCTTTTTGGGACGCACTGTATAAATTCATTAAAAAGACATTTTTTTTTTTACTTACTATTTGGCTCTTATGAATATTTTCGCCAGAATTTATGAATTCAGAACAACTTTAGCCCAGGCTAACATTGTCCAATGTTTCCATAGATTTCACTGTAAAACAGTGGAAATCTTTGTCCGTGGTTTCAAATTGGAATAAACCATGGACAGCGTTAGCCAGGGCTGAAGTTGTACCCTGTTCATTAATACAAGCCTTAAAGACTTGAAATGGGTAACTATAGGTAGGTATAATAACGTTAATTAAAATCATGAATGAGAAACTTAAGAACATGTATCATTATAAAATTTAAAGGAACTTTTATCTTAACCACATCTTAAAAAGCCAAACTACCAAAATACAATATGGAAGTGCATGGCTTTTTCGTCAAATGAATGGGCAATAGATCTGATTCTTTTGGTCTTATGAGGACATTTAAACCATGTATGCAATTTACTGGGTAATTTTGTTCTGGGTTTGGGCCAATGATATCTTTATAAATTAAGCATAGCATATTATGACCATACAAAAAATGACACCCTGAACACATTTTGTTCCTCATTTTATCTTATTTCAAAATAAAAAAATTATGATCTTACATTAGTCAAAAAGATTTTACCTTGACGATACTGAGGTATTCTGCAATGGCCGACCGAGCATTCTGGGATAGCTTCCTTGCAGCCTCGTCACACACCCAACAATGGACGCCACGGCGACCAGAGTAAACCCACAACCGATGCTCAAAACCAAAGTCCTCTGCAAAAACAAGAAAATCCAATGACAATTTGAAAAAATTAGTCTCGTCTTGAGGTATTACTTGTGCAGGTGGCAATTTTACCCCTAAAACTTTTAAGTTGTCCCTCAAGTCAAAAAAGTAAAATTTACTGTGCAATTTCAGCTGAACCCTGCTATAGCCGAAGGTATATAACACACCAGTGCCCTGTAACACAACGACTTACAATTGATAAAAAGATATGACTGATCTTTTGTCAGAAGCCTCATTTTGAACGCAGGTACAGTCATGGATTAGGATATGATTAAAATTAGGATTAGGATTTATCAACTTTGGAGCACCCTGTCCACGATGAGGCTACCGAGAAAAAAATCAATCATATCTTTTTATCAATCGTAAGTCTTTGTGTTACAGGGTACAGGGCTCTTAATATGGGATGTCAAAAAAAACCAGCCGTTCTGGCCATTTCAGTTCAAACCGCAATCTACGAAAAACTGACGAAACTGCAATTTTCAAAATGAGTATGCGCCTGAGAGTGATAGTGGGTTTACTATGAAGTATGCCGTATGTTCAAGTGAATGAAGAATACTGTTAAAATCTCACCAGAGAGGGCGCTGTCTACAATCTTGATTGCAATCGTCATAAGAGGCCAACACCTGGAACATATATCAGCACCCCTGTAATGAAAAGACGAACAAGAGCACTTTAGAATGAAAAGACGAACAAGAGCACTTTAGAATGAATAATTTTTAATTACTTAATTAAAGGTTGATTGTATTGAGGGGACCAAAAGCTACGTGCATCGTAGTTCACAACTTATGTCATTTATTCTAAACTTCAATTTCAAAAGTATGAACCTCTTTACAAAAATAAGTGGAAAATTTGTAATAGAATAACATTAAAACAAATCTGTATCAAAATAAAATATTACGTCCACTTTTTGGGAGGCATTTTGTTTCAATAGCCATAATATACAACCTTGCACATATTAATTACGTTTAAATTAGAGAAAACATGATGGTTTACATGATCTGACAGCATTCAGGCTATCGAAATACAATGCCTTGTAACCAATGCATGTGCTGGAAACTGATGGTCATATTCAATTAAAAGTGGACATGGAGCCTAAATGCTGATGTGGCGCTGTGTTAGAGGTGGACCATTTTCCACAGAGAGGGAATGATTGATAAGGACTATAAATGTCAGAGAGGTACACTATTCATGTACATATACCAGCACTTATGGTACCCTTTGAGATCTACTTGGGCACAAATCCAACCATAACCAATAATGGTCAGAAACCCATGTCATAAACTTGTTGCGTCACTCACGCACCGTTTTTTAATCATAATTTCCAGGACCAATTATAAAATTAAAATCCAACTGGTAATGACACATGCCACTCCTACAATATGGTAGTCATGATCCATTCATAACCTACAAGTGCGAAGACATGTGCCCATCTGTCTCTCCAATTGTCGTATCACTCACGTTTGAATATGACCACATGAAATTCAAATACATAGAGAAGATGGTATTCACTTACTGGCAACAGCTCCTGACATCGTCATAATCAGTCATATCGATATCAAAGACAAGTTCTTTCTCCTGAGCTTGGAATGCAGCAGCCTTTAATGTCCGATGATCTTTAGGCTAAAAAGTAAAAGAATCGTAATGGGCACAATGTTGACTTCTAGATCCACTACACTTTATTTTTAAAAAATGGCATGGTAAATTTTGATCAATATCATAAATTATAAATAGCGTAATTGTACCATCGGGAGGGGAGGGGTGCCTTTTCAAGGTTTTCTCCAGGTTCTAGTATAAAAAAAACCAACCAAGTCTCTACAAATGCATTACTCAATTATTAATACTTCAATATCATTCATATCTAGTTGATTATTAACCAATTTCCAAATTATAATGCCCAAAGTGTTATCAAGTCAGCCATATCTATTCCCTGACACCCCCGGTGTTATTCGAAAGAGAAGCAATATTCATACCCTCATATCATATTACAATGCAACAGATAACAAAACATGTCTATCAGACTACCTTGTGTGTGAATACGGCTCCAATATCGATCTTGTACGGACATCTCTTCTGAATCTCCTTCTCCATTTCATTCTGATCGCTGAAGGACTGGTAACGGATGTAGATGTCATTCTCAAGGGTGAATGAGAATTCACGGTTCAAGAAGTAGCTCTTTGGGACTACAGTTCAAAATATCAATCAGAATATTTAATGCCGGTCAGATCTATACACATCATTTGCATAATAATTCCATTTTTAACTTTGGGCTTGCTTTACTGAGATCCTGTTTATGAGAATTTATACAAAAAGTTGTTCAAATGAGAGGTTTTAGGTTGATATATTTTTAAAAATAGATCAAACTTTGCAATCACATTGTCATTTAAACATGAAACATTAAGTCTTGTTTTCTGTGAAGATAACAAATTAAAGCCAGAAAGTGCTAATAATTCACTCTTACCTGTAGCCCAATTTTAGAACAACTCTCCTGCTTTTAGCTCTTTGAGCAGCTGATTGAGTGAAAATATGACCCAAAATCTGCTCCATGCTTGCCCCCCCCCCCACCCATCCACTCATAGGTCAATACGTTAGAATTCTTCTTCTTCTTTTTCTTCTATGTTGTTGAAGTATAGACCTCGTAGTGCAAGTGGGACTAGATTCTATATATTTGTAGGTCCTTTGAAACTTGGTCCAATGGTTTTCTCAATAGTTTTTCTACTTTATGTAATATATATTGCCTATAAATTTAACCCTCATTAGACTGGGTTATTTTAGAGGCTGGAAAGACTGGGGGAGGGCCTAAAGGGCCCCCCTTGAGATCTCGGCCGTTGATTGTGCGATGGGGATGAAAATCAACACACACGTCACCCATGACGTAATCTACAGAATTGTATATTTGATTGTTCAAAAATTACTCAAATTTATTTTAAATTAATTAATTATGCTAATTTATGCATTAAATTAGAATTTGGCTGTAAATCATTAAATAAAGCCCTTGAAGTGCTCATTATTTGTTTGGAGACTCTTTGCGAGACTCTGATTGAATGCACATTAAAAAAAAATCGGCATCAAAATGTTTTCTTATGCATTTTATTGTTTTGGGAATTTCTAATGTATTTCTTTGTATTACTTTTTGTTTTTATTATTTTTTCAATGGAAATTGTCGGCGACATTATTTCGGTCATAAATAGCAGCAAATCACAAGGGTGATATTCACTCTTGAAAAAAAATAGACATACTTAATCGAGGTGGGAAGGATGTGGGAGGGAATTTTTACATTTTGGGACTTTAAATTGTGCAATATTGGGCATACCTGGAGAAAAAAGAAAAAAAAATTGAAAAAAAAAAATTGAGAAAATAAAATAAAAATTTAATTCCGATTTAAACCGGAGGAATATCACCCCTGAAATCAAATGATTGATATTAATGAAAGCAAAATTAATCACTCATTTATGAATTTTAGCTGAAAACACAATTTACATTGACTTTGTACATGAAATCACGTTTTTGTGCGATTTTGGGAACCCGGGCGTTGCAAATTTGGGCTTAAAAGATGCGTGAGACTTCAAAGAAAAAAAGTCATGAAATATCGCGGCCATAGCTTCTCGAGTTAAACATTTATCAAAAAAAAAGTAGAGGGGGGGGGGGGCTTTTAGGCCCCCACCCCCAGTCCCAATTAGGGTTAAGCCCTTCCATATTTCAATGTAAGTTAGTTATTTGATTTCACTATCATGAAAAAAAGCACCCCCTATTTTCCCTGAATGCTGAAAAAAATCTTTGGGAAAATGTCATGAAATGAAGCGCAAAATATTTAGACTCTAATCATATTTCACCATAGATGAGAGAAATAAAAATTAAAAACAGCAAGAACAGTAAAACGAACATTCAAACACCCAGTTATTGAATAATAACAAGTAAAAACAATAACAATTTCGTGATGGAAAATCATGAAACTCAAGTTCACTTTCTGAAAGTTTTCACACCACAATTTTCTCGACAGTGCCATCAGCATCAGCATTGTACTGAAGAAAAGGCAATCCTGTTAAATCAGTCATGCATTGAAATTTGTGAGACATATGGGACTGTACAATTCATGTTATTGAGATTGCCCACTCAAGATCAAGTTATTTTAAACTGAAAGTGCAACGCCAACGAGATCTGATAATAATAAGCGAAGTCTACTAACACAAACTTTAATAGATGGGAAAACATTGTGGCAAACTTACCTCCACCATAATTAAGCCATCTGTAGTACGGTCCAAAAGGAAACAACCTTTTGTAGTACACTGGTAATAACTCTGGTAATGTATCTGGAGAATATTTTGATTTAACAGGCTTTTCGCTGCTTTCCGAAGGCATATTTTAAATGCTTCCTTTACTGCTTAGCTTCTGCCACTGAAACAAAAAATAATTGTGTTTTTTTTTTTTTTCGTCTGGCGCGGGAAAAACATATAATGATCTTCTCGGTGGTGGCGCTCTGCTGTATGCTTTCTACACTGTTCGTCATAAAGGTGGAGTTTTTTTTTCTGGCTCAAGCGACATCATGTTTCTCCGGCTTTAATTTCTTGAATGTCTTTGTCACCCCTTTCACTTTCCGGGATCCTGGCTATATCATGGACGTTCCCTCACCCTTCCTGGTGATTTTTCTTCCAAAAAGTTTGTCACCTCCCGAAGATGGCCATTTTTGTCCTTTTTTTCCAAGTTGGGGCCCCTTTTTGTTTACGTGACCCACCAAGGCCCCCTTCAGTCTTACCCCAAGGAACCATATCTGAGGTGTAGAGTTGTTATTGTTCTCTAAGTTAAATCTAGTTTTATGGTTACAGGCTCGACTCTTTTGTCTAGGGGAGGGGTCAAAAATTATCTTGATTGGGGTTCAACATTGATTTTATTCATATTTACACCATGGAAATTTCTATCTTCCTTAAATTGTATTCTAAAATCTCAACCAACATGAATCAAAATAAAATATGATCCATAATAATCATTTACAACCTTGTCATCAAGGCTAAACCAAAATTAAGGGGAAAATGATGATAATTAAGGGTTGAAGGTTGCTTTTTATTTCTTTTGTTTTCAGCATAAAGATGGAATAAAATATTATAAAATTTTCACCGGTCTCACTTTTATTTCAACCCCTCCCCTAGACAAGACACCTAAGCCTGTCCCCAGAAATATAGATTTAACTTAAAGAACAATATAAACAATACACCTCAGACGCGTTTCCTCGGGGTAGGACTGAGGGGGGCTTGATCGGCCGGGAAAACAAAAAGGGGCACCAAAATGAGAAAAAATGGGCATCATTGGGGAAGACAAAACTTTTTTTGAATATAAGTCCACGTGAAGGGTTGGGAGAATATCCAAGATATAATCAGGGTCCAGAAAAGTAAAAGCAGGGACAAACATATTCAAGATATTGAAGCTTGAGCAAAATCATGTCGCTATCGATAGCGGCAAAAAAGTATTCCACCTTTATGACGGACAGTGAATGTAGGCCTACATGACTTGTATGGCTCTGCATATTTTTGATGAGTGAATACTAAAGCAAATTTAATATACAAATAAAAAAGGGGGCCTCAAAATGAGTGAAATTGGCATATATGGGCATTGGTGAGTTGTCAAACTCTTTTCATTTTTCAATACCCGGGAATGGCTGAGGGAACGTCCAAGATATAGCCAGGGAAGTCCCGAAAAGGGAAAGCGAGGACAAACAAATTCTAGAAATTAATGCGGAGCAAAATGATGTGCCGCTGGAGCACACACAAATATATCCAACCTTTTTGAGCAACAGTGTAAACATTTAACAAAAATAGGCTCGCATGTTTGAGTGAGATACTCATTCTATCGTGATAATAATTTGCTTTTTTTTAAAAATGTGTAACTGTCCCGTTTTCAGTTTGATATACCTAAAATTTCTCGCACCATCGTATTACTTTGTTTTATGTAAAAATAACTATATTTCATGAAGTTAACCCCCCCCCCCGACTTTTATGTTACTTTGTCATTTTTCATTTTGCACTCGATCTCGTATCCCGTTTATGATTCCCTCAAAATTCATCAGGTTTCCCGTAAATTAATTCATATTACACGAACAAGAAAATGAGATACGTAGGCATATTCATGATTATTAACAGTGTTGAAAATTCCCGTTGACTAATCAATATACCCCAAAACATTAGCTCGCGCTTTGCGCTCACATTATCTGTTTAAAGAGATTATATCTTCTTTTACGATCTTTACAAAAATCGCTTAAAAGTTATGGTTCAGTTTTCAGGTTAATTATACAAAAGTTTTCATCTCGCGCACTCGCTTTCACCTGTTTGAATAACTTCCTGAGCATGAGGATTAAAAAAAAAAAAAAAAATACTCCCCCTAAAAAAAAAGAAAAGAAGATCTATCGCCCTCGTTAGTGAGATAATATATGGGACATATCCTATTCATGACTAAAACGTTGCTGAAAATGTCCGGTCCGGGAATCAATTCAATAATATACCCAAAAAAAATATATTCGCGCTCGAATTATCTAGTTGGGTAAATATTTCAAAAAAATTTGCTCTTGCATTTTCTTTGATAAGATGCGAATCCTGTGGACAAGGATTACCAGAAAAAAAAAAACAACAACAACAACACAAAAACACACACACACAAAAAAAAAACAACAACCTAAATTGTGTTTGACTTCATAAAACTTTTGAATATTATAAATATGGTTTCGTAATAATTTTTCATTTTATTAATTTCTTTTTTCTTTTGTTGTTTGCAAATCAAAGTCCAGTTGATATCTAAATCATGAACAAAGCATTGGTTTTCTTTTTAATTTGAGGCAAGAAAAGTCGTGTCATTTGCAAAAAGGTGTCAATTTTACTTTACAATATCATCGCCCTACTTTTTTTCTCAAAGATGACGAGCTAAATAAAGTCGTTGTATTGTATTAAAATAGTGTTTGTTATTCCGACTTTATTTGTGAGAAACCAAAACCACCAGAAATTAAATCAACAACAGAAAAAAAAGAAGTTTAATTCTATCTATCTATCATCGGAACAAGGAAGCTCCGCTGTAATTGACGCAATATTAAACACAACCCCCCAAAAAGATAAGTATCCTGAAAAATCATTACAGTATGGGTTGAAAATTATAATTGTGTGTGTAAATAAAATTCCCAGCTACCGTTTGAGAAAATATCATAGAGCATTTGTTAATAGCCAAATATCAAATGAGGTATTTTGGGCCTTTAACCCCCCTCCCTCCCCCACCCTTGGTTTAAAAAAAAAGGGGGGGAGAGGATCTTTTGGATGGCCGGAAAAAAAAATCATCCTTCTCTTTTGTCACCACCTCCATAATCCACCATCACTACTACCACCATCACAATCACCATCTTGTCCTACACCATCATATACTAACCATCACCATCATCATCTACTTTACTTTCATCATCACCTACCCAACCACACTGTCACCGTCATCCTTCATAAGTCTCCTCTGTCACTTCCATCATATTCCACCATCACTACTACCACCATCACAATCACCATCTTGTCCTACATCATCATATACTAACCATCACCATCATCATCTACTGGACTATCATCATCACCTACCCAACCACACTGTCACCGTCATCCTTTTCTTCTTCTCCATCATCATTATCATCATCATCATCATCATCATCATCTAAATCATCATCTTCATCATCATCGTCACCATCATCTTCATCATCATCATCATCACCATCATCTTCATCATCATCATCTTCATCATCATCATCATCGTCACCATCAGCTTCATCATCTTCTTCATCATCATCATCATCTTCATTATCATCACAATCACCATCATCATCATCTTCTCCACTACCATCAGAATCCCCTTCATATCGTCTGTTGGGAGCCATAAGGGCGTTATTGCATCTTATAGATGTTCCGTTGAGAGCCATAAGGGCACTATTACTGTACAAAATCAATGGTAATAGCGCCCTTCTGGCTCCAAACGGAACATTCTTGATCTGCAATAGCGCCCTTCTGGCTCCAAGCCGACGATATTATCATTATAGACATTACTGATTATTTATTACAGACATAACAACTGTCATTCTCATATATCAATATCTTTCGACCATGGAGTTATAATCTTTTATAATTCAATGTTTCAACTTCATTCTGTTGAATTAGCGCACTGCGTGCGGCTTTTCACAGAGCTCCTATTTGCTTTGATATTTTATTGGTTTAGATACATATTTATGTCTTATGCTTGTTGACAAGTCATTCAGCTAGTAGTATAGATGTTACTAGACCATTTTGAGCGAAATTGTGATTATTGAGAAGCAGTTGTTTCAGGGTAAATTTTTTGGTAGCATTGCCTATCTCAGTAATGGCAAACTTCCATTGCTGCCTACATATTGTAAGTACATTTACATGTAATTGCTTGTGTGTATTCAATGTACTGACTGTATTACATAAGGGTAAGCGCTGAACCAGAACTTGGCACAATGGGACCTCTTCAGCTGATCCTGCTAGCTGCTTTGTGTCTGAATGCTTGTGTGAATGGACCTGAACTTCACAATGGAAAGTCAGCTAGTCATCCTATTGTTAAACAGTCTTTCATCAGAAAACATTTCTTAAAGAAAAGGATCTCCTATGGCTATGGTGATGCTACATTTCATCTAGAGCTTTTGAAATATGGAGATATTAACCCAAACCCTGGACCAGACAGACAGATTTCATCTTCCTCATCGAATACAAGAACTGGTGATGGCAATGTTCAACGGCCAAACTCCACTTGTTCAGCGGGTAAACTACACGCCATCAGAGATTCTGCAATGGAGGAATTACAGCTCGTCACTGTCGGAGAACGTTATGTGCACTGTCAAATCACTCGGAATTCAACGAACAAATGTCTTACGTCCACGTAAGAAGAAAACCAGAAGAGGAACAACGTGGTGGACGGGGGAGAAGGGTAAGAGATGTTACCCATAATGAAATCTCTAACCCTCTTCAAACTCAAACTTATATGAAGTTATGTTCAATGAATGTTCGTTCATTACGGAGGTAAGTCAGCATCTATATATGATTTTGTATGTGAGAAGTAAAGCTGACTTGTATGCCATGACTGAGACTTGGTTGACAGAGATGACTCTGCTATTATTCATGATATTGCCCCTACAGGTTATCGTTTTATTCACTGTCCCCGTCAGCCCGTCGTGGTGGCGGACTGGCTCTTCTTTTCAAAGACTCAATCGATGCTCGACAGATTATTTGCAGGATCGAAAGTGTCTTTTGAATTTGCACAATATATGATATCATGTAAATCATTCAAAATGAAGTTGATAAATATCTATAGACCACCATATTCCACTGCTCACCGTGTATCATTATCTACTTGTATCTGAATTTTGTGAATATATACAGGAAGAATTATTATTGTAACATTCCTGTAATAGTTACTGGGGATTTCAATATTCATGTTGATATTGTCGATAATCCTGACTCAAGATCTTTTAGGGATTTACTTGACTCACTGTCCTGTAATCAACACGTTGATTTTGGTACTCACACTATTGGTCATACGCTTGATTTGTTTATATCTCGTAAGACTGATGACATAATTGTGGACCAACCATGGGCTGGTCCTTTGATATCTGATCATTTCCCAATTATGTGTCACCTTAATTCTTGTAAGCCACCTTTGAATTCTAAGAGAATATCTTTTCGCAAACTTGCTTGTATAGATGTAGATTCACTGAAGTGTTGATGTTGCTAGTAGTTCTTTGTGCACAACACACCAGATATCTCGTGGGATTGTTTCAGTATACAATGATACTCTCAGTTCAATTTTTGACAAGCATGCACCTCTGGTTACCAGAACTGTAACTTCTCATCCACAGTACGTGGTTCACAGATGATGTTAAAATAGAAAAACGGAAACGAAGGAAGCTGAAAAGAAATGGTTAAGAACAAAATCCCCTATGATTACGAACTATTTAAGCTGCTCGTAACAAGACATTGTTCGTCCATGAATAGGCACGACGTACATACTATTCTAAAGTGATAGAAGAAAACAGTTCAGATCAAAGAAGTCTTTTCAATGTCACCAAGTCTTTGTTGAAATGTCTAATCTCAATCCTGAGATACCTCCTCATGTTGATAAATCACAATTTGTACATGAATTAGGTAGCTTTTTCTGTGATAAGATCGTGAAAATTCATGATAGTATCAAGACAGCTTTGGATGGCAGTATTCCTGACAACATGCCTTTGCAGGTATAGATTTTAGTATTCCACTTCCCCAGTGGTTTACTTCATTCAAGATATTATCTGAAATGATGTCGATAATTGATGAAAGTTTAAGTAAGAAACATGTTCTCTTGATCCAGTGCCGACTAAGATTTTACTCCATTGTACTGAATCACTACTACCCGTCTTACCAAAATCATTAACTTGTCTTCTCTCCAAGCAATTTCCGTCAGACTGGAAAATAGCCTTGGTTAAACACTTTGAAGAACATGGTATGGAGGTGATCTTTAACAATCTTAGACAGTCAGTAATTTACCTTATGTATTCAAAGTTAGTTGAGGGAGCTGCTGTACAGCAAATCCAACAACATCTCAATTGAAATTCATTATTGCCCAATATGCAGTCAGCATACAGAAAATTTCATAGTACAGAGACGGCTTTGATCAGATAAAAAAATGACCTGCTATTGGCCATGGACAAACAAAAAAGTAACATTGCTGGTACTTTAGATTTAAGTGCCGCTTTTGACACTATCGATCACACGAAATGTTAGAGATTCTGCACTCTTCTTTTTGGCTTGGGTGACCATGTTCTGTCATGGATTGAGTCCTATCTGACAAACAGACAGCAAAAAGTTTCACTTGATGGTAACAATATCCAATAATTCATGTTCCAAATGGGGTCCCGCAAGGGCTCACGACTTGGTCCGCTCCTCTTCACCATGTATACGAGCAATGTGATAAACCTTGTGCATGAACAATATCCAAATGTCGTTGTCATTGCTATGCTGATGATACGCGTGTACATTAGTTTTAGCCCTGATAAGGATCAACAGGAAAGTAATGTTTCAATTTTGGAAGATTGTTTAGACTCTATTCGTTTTTGATGCTCAATCATAAGCTTATGCTAATGATAAAAAACTGAACTTCTCATGTTGGAACTCTCGGCAAATTGCGAAACTAGATATTGATCATATAGAATAGGAGAAGCTGAAGTTAAACCAGTTAGTACAGTAAGAAATCTTGGAGTATGGCTAGATTCTCGGTTGAATATGGAAAAACAGATATCCAGCATGTGTAAATCTGCCTTTACATGCTGTATAATCTCCGGCACATCCGTAAATATTTAGATAAGAAAAACACAGAGAGCCTTGTTCATGCCTAATTAGTAGTAAACTTGATTTTGTAATGGGTTATTGTTTGGTTTACCATGTTCACAGATTTTGAAACTCAGCGTGTTTCAAAATTCCTGTGCTAGACTTGTGACAAAAACGTTCGAAATTTTCACACATCACTCCCATTATGAAAGATTTACATTGGTTACCTGTTACTACAGAATCACATTCAAATACTTCTACTGTTTAAAGCCTTGAATGGCCAGGCACCTAGTTATCTTTCAGAATTGCTTTCGTTAAGAGTACAATCAACCTCACATAACCTGCGGAGTTCTAAGGATAGATTCCTTTTGAAAATACCTGACTCGAGAACAAAGGCAATCTTGGAGACTGTGCATTCAAGCTACGCAGCTCCTAAACTGTGGAATCAACTTCCAATTACAATTAGAATGGCCCAATCTGTTCCTGTCTTTAAATCATTATTAAAGACACATCTGTGCAGGGAAGGCATTTAGTAGATTACGATTTATTTTGCTCAGTGTATCATAAGCAATAGGAGTATGAAAGCGCAGTAGAGTATATTAATATAGTGACTGCGCTATATAAATTAATCTTATCTTATCTTATCTTATCTTATGTACTATCCCTATGCCATATCAGAACAGACTGCACAGGAGAAGAACTGTAAAAATTTGAACAAGAGCAAATTGGTCTATTTGATTACACCATATAGTAGCCACTCCTTTCTCATGGCCAATATATGGGTACCGGTATTACTGTATGCCTATTTTAGTCCATGATTGAAGTCTAAACACCATATGTGAATTGATAATAGTAATACCAGTTTCATATAAAGCGCTTTACCAGTTATGACCAAAGTGCTTACAATATATCATTCATGCAATAAAGCATTATAAACACACCATGCACTATGAATACAAAAACTGACAGGTTTTGAAGTTAATTTGTCATTTTATTACCTTTTACTGAGAGGCATGTGAACAAAACATAGTGGAAGTAATACATGACAACTGCATGAACATCAATACATATCAATCTTAGGAAATAGTAAAAAAAAAAAAAAAAACCTAAAAGGTCCATGAAATTGAATTAAATTTTCACCCATTATTTCATTAAAAATAATCTCTTGAGAGCGCACTTATAGTGCTCTAGAAATGGTGCACAGCATAAACTTCATTAAAACAGCCAACATAAAGGAACAGTTACATGTAGAACTTTTGAGTACCGGTAATGATTACCAATTTTAAATGAAAGGAACATTTACATGTAGAAGTTTTGAGTAATGATCATCAATTTCAAATATAAATTCTGTTTTGAAGATACAGTAATAGAAATAACATTCCTACTGGTCTGTAAATGTACGAAATCCGCAACGTTGCAGAATTCTGCAATGCGCGCATGCCGATTTCTTCAACGTTGCAGATTTCCGACTCGATAGCGTGTCGGATTTCTGCAACGTTTACTACACAGCCCTCAACGCAAAAGTGAATTGATCAACGCAAGAACCACATACAATCATTAAAAAAAGCAAGTAATTTTATAGTTTTTCACCTTGTAATTTTAAAATCCATCTTGTAGTTTTCGAAATATAGAAGCATGAATCATCATGACACATCAACTTGGTAAATTTCATGCTCTTACGCAGGAAAAGTTAACATTTTTTAGCTGTACTGGCCTCGTCGTAGAAGAGAGTAGGCTAAACTGTAATCAAGTTAGGGATAGTCTCGATCTAGTCGTCTCAGAAATGTTTTATTCTTGATATTTTTGGTCACAGGAGTATTCATCACCAGCATAAGTTGAATAGAAAAAATGAAATTCATTGGAAAGGCAGCGATTCAAGTGTTACGTTTTTGCTTATTTTTAGACCACATTATTGAAGCAATCTATTCATATTTTCGTTCTTATCTTTTTATCAACTTTTGGGTTTAGGATTTTTTTTTTTTAATATAGACCTAATGCAAAAACATGGAAAGAAATTATCCTAAAGTTCTGGAAGAATATTTTTTCTAACCTCCTGCCTAATTTGTAGGGCCTATAATTTAATGAAAATAAAAGAGAAATGTCGGCACTTGTTTTTAATTGTTCGTTTGATTGGGGGTTGTGTGTGTGTGCCTGTTTTGTTTTGTGGGGTCTTTTTTTCTTCTTCTTCTTCTTCTTTTGGTGTATACGATGTGTCGATATGAGCGTGTTTATTAATGATGACGATGGTGTTGTTGATATTACCCAAATTCTCAATAATAACGAATTAAAACATAAACAAATCAATTAAATACCATTATAATTATCAAAATCGGGGGCCGGATCCAGTTTAATGGCTAGGGGCACAAATTGGATCAGAGTAGATTTGTGATAGGTCCAATTTAATTATAATTTTTTTTTTCATTTTTATTTATTTTTTTTTAAAGATTCATTTTTTTCTTCGTCATCATTGGCTAAAGGGGGGGGGGTGTGCGATGGCGTTGGGGTAGGTATGAAGATCCGGCCTTCAAATATTTTGACTTTGTTAACTTTACATCCAGAGGTGGGGAGTCCTCTCTCTCTGGGTCGCCCCCAGTCATGTCAAAGTTTTTTTTTTTTTTTTAATCACTAACTTTTTTGGGGGAGCTGGAGAGGGGGAGGGAGGAAGGGAGGCAAGGATATCAAACTATTGTCACTTCATCTCATGAATTTGAGCCTATTCAGTATTTGGCACTCTTGTCAACATCGAAATTAAACCATTATAAACCATATACGTCCAGTGTTTCAATGTCTCCATTGCTTAGAAATGTCTCTCCGGATATTTTTTTTTCTTTTAAGTGAGTGGGAAGAGGAATGTTTCATTTCATTTATTCAACTATCATCAGAATACAAAATATAATATTTTAAAAAATACAGTGATGGTTTGGTGACCCAGAGAAAGCAGAACTTATAAAAAGGGGCCATCAGTAAATTATATTCTATATACATTGTGAAAGAAGTATCCGTGAGAGATAAAAGGGAGTGAAAGAGGTTGGAATAAAGGTGAGACAGCTGTGTTCAACTTATATGACGAAATGGTTTGATCACATAATTAAAACAAAATATAAACGACTTGAAAATATTGGCATGTTTCGTTGGGCGAGAGATTGTGAAAAGTTGAAAGTGGAAGAATATTACGAGTTGAATGTTTGTTTGTTTTTATCTTTAAAACAATACATTTACATTATAACATTGTACATTTTATAATAGATACGGCGGATATCCCATTTCAGGGTATTTAACAAAATACCACTTTTCTCCATGGGGTCCTTATTGACCAACTACTTTTAAAAAATGGAAAGCATAAGTGAATTGTAAAACGAATTTTATTCATGAATCATTCAAAGAACTTGTTAGTGTGATCTACAAACTCATAATACAACAAATTCACATTTTAAAAGTGAGTGAATAACACAATCAGATAATTCACTTTTATCATTTTATGATTCTGAATGTCCCTGTTGATTTTTAGATTCCCTTCACCTACAATGACAATGTTCTTAAAATTTATTTATATCATAATTGATATAGGTTTGAAAATTCATTTAAATAATTTCCTCATATGACAGCTCGTCTGGAAATATTGATATTTACGTCATGATTATGACTATTATCGATGAAAGTTTTTAACCTCTGGGGTGGCATGAAATTTCCAATTTTGCTGGTGTTTTCTCTTTTTCATTCTTTCGGCAGATGATGGCGGAATAAGCTGGAATGTTCCCTTTGGACCTAAATCTTCAAGTTATACTGAAACCAGTCATCCTTACTAGCGACAGGAGCAGTCTTCACTTCCTGAAAGAAACGGATCTCTCGCATTTTCCATGCCTGTTTTTTCTTCCGATGCAAAATAGTTTTTGCCAGTAATTGGTGTATGATACAAATTTGTATTAATTCCTGTCAAACAAGTAATACCAGAAAGTTTTAGCAACGAAATATATTCATTAATTTTTTTAGTTACTCGATAATAAATATATTATATTATGATAAGATGGCTGCAAAAAATTTGATCATTAATCTGATGAAGAAAACATTTCGTTAGAGGAAATTTGTTTAACAAAATTTAAGTCTTTTATAATGTAGATCACACAATTGCCCTTTTATTGTAAAGCAAGGAGCCGGGAATGCACCCCCGTCCAGTATCCTTGGACCATGTGGACCGTCAACCACGTTTCCTCCTAACAAAATCAAAACATATCTGCTGGACGCCTTGCTCCCCTTCCCCTTTTTTGTTTGATGTAATTATATAACATCAATATAAGCCTTTTTTTAATTAATCTAAATTTTATTTGAAATATTAAGTATAAAATGTCGGCAACAGGGGAACAAGAAATCACATTTATCTCATAATATTATGCACCTATAATTTTAGTATTATAATTATGGAAATATTTTCAAGTTCTCACTGAGCCGAACAATATGTCAATGATTAAGAAATCCTAAATGTCAAATCATTGTGATGCATTATAATCGTTGAATTTTGAAGTCACATAAATTTGAAAATCATTACATTGATTAAAGAGAGCCATTATAGTCCAGGCTAGAGACCATGTAACCTTGTTTTGATATATAACATGTTTTTGATGGTTCTTGTGTCAATTCGGGAGTGCTGATTCCAAATCCGATGGGTGCCAGACGCGAAACCTGAGCATTTTTCACAATATCGCGAAAATCAAAATGGCTGCCAAGATGGCCGCCAAAATATGAAAATGATATTCCAATGGTTTCTGAAGTTGTTTTGTGTGGTTCTTGTCAATTCGAGGGTGCTGATTCCAAATCCGCTGAGTGCTAGCCGCGAAACCTCGTGGATTTTTACGCAAATCGCTAAAATTCAAAATGGCTGCCAAAATGGCCGCCAAAACTGAAAATCAGTATTCCAAGGGTATTTCTGGGGTGTTTTGGTGGTTTCTTATCAATTTGAGGGTGCTGATTCCAAATTCGATGAGTGCCAGCCGCAAAACCCAACAGATTTACGCAAATCACGAAATTCAAAATGGCTGCCAAAATGGCCGCCAAAACTGGAAATCAGATATTCCAAGGGTATTTGGGGGTTGTTTTGGTGGATTCTTATCAATTCGAGGGTGCTGATTCCAAATTCAATGAGTGCCAGCAGCGAAACCAAACAGATTTTTGCAAATCGCTCAAATTCAAAATGGCTGCCATAATAGGCGCCCAATTGACAATGCGTATTCTATGAGTATATTGCAAGGTGTTTTGTTGGTTCCTTGCCAATTCGAAGCGCTGATTCCAAATCCGGTGAGTACAGCCACAAAACCCTACAGGATTAGGTACACCGCTAATTGTCTGTAAAAATCAATAGTGTAATATTTCAGAGGTATTTGTTTCAGTGGTTTCTTGTCAATTTGAGGGTTCTGATTCCAAATCTGATGAGTGACAATCGTGAAACCCGCTAAATCCAAACGGCCGCCAAGTGAAATGAAAAAGTGCATTTTATTGTTATCTAGTTTTTCTTATATTTTTTCCCTTCAATTGAGAATGCCGATTCAAAACTGATGAGTTAGAGGCACAAAAACCTATTAAGCATTTTGGCGCAAATCATCAATATTCGCTGCCATCAGCCACATTAAAAAAATTATATGTGTTTATCTGAGGTTATTTTAGAGTAAGCTTCTTCTCAAGTTCATGCTCTGATTCCAAATTCGATGGGTACCTTTCAGGGAAACCTTGGATTTTTTACGCAAATGACATAAGCGGGTGAAAATGACCGACAGTCATGAAAATGGCTTATCAATTCCAAATGAAAGCAAATTCGTGGAATACCTATTTCATCGATATTTCTTACGTTATCTAGTGGTTCTTGTCAGTTTAAGAGGCTCTCTAGGCCTACTCATTCAAAATTACGAGAGTCCTAGAAATAGAACATTTACCATTTTACGGATAGGAAAATGAGTCATATGATTCAATCTTGGATTTTTTATTTGTTTTTCCTATTGTATATCGCTTATATGTTTTGTAAGACATGCAAACGTATATTCGATCTCACTGCACTACAGTATTACAGACATAATAAATTTTTTTTTTTAATGATTTAAAGACTTGGTTTGTGAGTGATCCTGACATTAAACAAAATATTCTAGGATTTCCCCGACAGATAGAGGCTGTAAATGAAATACTGGGTTTCCTTTATTACCCATTCATGATTTATTGAACACAGGCTGCAGGAGACACTTTACATAAACTAATTGATCGAACACGACTAAAAAAAAAAAACATAATTTTTCTGACTAGATGCACGATATAGTCGTACATTTACACATGTCAGTGGCGGATACAAGAGGGGGGGGGGTCGGAGGGGTGGAGCACCCGTAAGATCGGAAAATAATATAAAAATGCATTTCCTTTTGTACACCAACCTTTGTTTATTTTGTCAGCGCTCCCCGTAGGATTTGAATTTATCAGACCCCTATAGGTAATGGGACTTTCTTGAAGGCGAATGCCAAAAAAGAATTGACAACTGAGAGAATTATTTGATAAGGAAAAAAAAAGTCAGTTTGGGGGCATTTTCATGTGATGGTGGGGGACCTCAATGGTTCAATGCTGGTAGACGTTAGCTTGGGACCCTATTACAGTAAACGGCCAGCCAAAAGAGTCTCATAACTTATTATTGCAATGTATGGCATATAAAAGATTTTTACATGACTTGCCTTTCTTTCCAATTTTTCTTTCTCTTTTTTCTTTTCTTTTCTTTTTTTTTTCTCCTTTTTTTCCTGTTATTTTTGTGTTTGTACTCATCGGATGTGGAATCAGCGCCTTCGAATTGGCAAGAAACCACAAAACACCTTGAGATATACCAATAGTTTACGCATTTTCAATTGGGCGCCCATTATGGCAGCTATTTTTGAATTTTAGTGATTTGCATAAAATCTGTTGGGTTTCGCGGTTGGCACTCATCGAATTTGGAATCAGCACCCTCGAACTGATAAGAATCCACCAAAACAACCCCCAAAATACCGCGTGGAATAACTGATTTTCAGTTTTGGCGGCCATTTTGGCAGCCATTTTGAATTTTAGCAGATTTGCGTAAAATCCACGAGGTTTCGCGGCTAGCACTCAGCGGATTTGGAATCAGCACCCTCGAATTGACAAGTAACCACCAAAACAACTTCAGAAATACCCTTAGAATACTCATTTCATATTTGGCGGCCATCTGGCGGCCATTTTGAATTTTCGCGATTTTGTGAAAAATGCTCAAGGTTCGCGCTCTGGCACCCATCGGATTTGGAATCAGCCCCGAATTGACAAAGAACCATCAAAAAACATTGTATATATAAAAAAACAGGTTCGAATATTTTCCAATAGGGCCTAGCCTAGACTATTAGTGCACCGTATGTATACCAATTTGTAAATAAATTCATTTCTTTCTTAATTTGTCTTGTGTATTTGTATAAGGGAGATAAAGAAGGCAAGTCCAAGCTATTTTGCGACTCTGTCCACGCGTTACTGACAAATGATTTAGCATAACTTAATTATGAATATATAATTATGTAATTATGATATATCTCAATTATTTTTCAGGTTTCCGGGAAAAGTTCTGTACTTTTACTCAAAACATGAAAAATAATTGAGACGAATAATTTCATAATTAAGTTATGCTAAATTATCCGTCAGTAACGCATGGGACAGAGTTGCAAAATAGCTTGGACTTGCTCAGAAAATAACTCAATTTTTGAAAAGAATTGAACTAGAACGGGAGCAAGGAGGATTGGGAGAAGAATAAGGAATTTGATTTCATGCTTAAAAAATTAACACATGAACATAGTCTAACCATTATACTATAAACCAGCGCATCTCGCACAAGTTTACATCCCCCCATATAATTTTGTGATGATGTGGAAATTATATGCAACAGAAGTATAGCCTTTTTAGCCCATATTCCAAATACATATAGTTCACACAGTCTACGCTGCAGATATATACATTCCAGTCAACATACACAAATAGGAAACATTGTTTGATAATCGCACAGAGATATAGTCTTCATTGTCCATATTTGGCAAGAAAAATAGTCCAATACTCACAAAATATACATGTTTATTTCAAATAGTCAACATAAATTTTATACGCCACAAAAATATTGTCAATATATCCATATGCCACAAATATATATCTTCGTAGTTCATATTTGACAGAAATAGTCCACACAATATGCAGCAGAAATAGTTAAGATAAATATGCCCACAAACACAATATAGTCAAATTGCCAATATAATTACATTCCATAGTTCTTCGTAGTCCAATTACAGAAATATATATTCCACATAGTCAAAAGAAATATATGCCACCCCCTCCCCCCCCCCCCAAAAAAAATAAATAAATAAATAATATGTATGTAGACTATAAAGTCCATAAATATATGTCACAAAAATAATGTGACAAAACAGTAGAGTGTAGAAAACGAAAGGATGCGCGCAGGAGAACAGTACTTCCTGGGTTTACACTTTCATCTGTCTGAGACTTCGTCAGAAACATCTGAAAATTAAAGAAAGATATAGCCCAATCCAAGAAGATATAGGTCTTATTATAAAATGACATGAAATATACAAACAAAACAATGTTATATTCAAGTCTTGAAAATAGAAAGATCTAAACTGATGAAATAGATCAAATTATACATCAATATATGCCACAAGAATACCGGTATTTATACACGTCAAGTCCACATTGTCAATATATGTCACAAAATATATTCTACATCGTCCATATTATATATTATAGTATAAATGTACCACATAAATATTTATTTAGACCTATAGCCAACATATATGCCAAAAAAATACTAGTACCACAGGGCTCGGGAAGGTTGCAGAAATCTGCAACGCAAATAATCAATCAAGCCCTCTACGCGCATTCTCAGTACAACGTTGCAGAATTCAACAACGTTGCGGATTTCGTACATTTCCCGAACTGATATACTACTACTAATAGAAATGATGTAAAATAATGATTTGCAACAGCATCATGGCACATCCTTCTTCACTTTTCGAGTTGTTCTTTAATACAAATTCACATCAATATCTTTGTCCATCAAATATGTAATATTGACTGGCCTTAAAGAAAAAACTCGTACATTTCGCCTCTAGTTGAGGGCAATTTATGTGGTATCTCATGGAAGAAATGCCAGTCAATATATTTATATTACCCAAATCAGAAATATAGAGCAAAGATGGGGATGTTCTTATGCACTTATGTACTTCTTTGTCCACTATCTCTCCAAAGAATGTTCTATAATGGTGTACTGTTTATATCAGAGGCTCTACAGAGGTGAACCATTGCGATGTATCCGTTGCCTTTGCCTTTATTAAGAAGCCATTGTGACATATATCGAAGCTGCATAAATACATTGTCTTGGCGTTCCATTTTAATGCATACCAGATACTACCCATCCTCAAGTTTTCAGAAGGGAGACTATAGAAAATACTAGGGTATATGTATCCTCGTCTCTTCACGCAAAGTCAATGAGCTTTGGGAGGCCAGGGAGAGTCAAAAGATAAGAGTCCTCTCTCTCTTACTGTCATTAATGGGTAACGATTAGCTGTATTTTGGAGTCTCTCCCTATAATGCAATTCTGGACATTATATTGCCCAAATTTCAAAGACAATTTCTTCTGAAGAGTATGCTAAACAGTCATCATAGGCAAGGCCAGCAATAAAAAAATCAAAAAAAAAAAAAAAAAAGCAAAAGACAGGTACAAAGGATGTTTTCAGCCTAGAAAATGTTTAATACCGGTATGCTTCTGACATATCAGATCTACTGTCTCTCAAATGAGCATCTGACACACCAAAGAATTGGACAGCTGTGCCTGTCGGCAAAGGAGCTTTACTTGCCACAAGACCTTCACGTCAACCTTTAAATTTTAATAACAATGATATGATCACCGCTGAAGGAATTAATAAATGCTTCAAGGCAGCAGCCCAGAAGTTTGAGACAAGGTTAAGAAATGCTATCACATCATTGTCAAGCAACATGAAGGAAGTTGAATTGCAGCTAGGGAAGGCCATTCAGTATGAGAGCAGAAGGTTTACCAAAAGAGAAGGAAAGTATGCATGTCTCAAAGAAAGATGGAAACAGAGCTGGTGGGCCTGCACTCTGAAGTTTCCAGGCAACATGCTGACATCAATAAAAGCGAGCCTTTTTGCAACAAAAAAAAAAAAAATTAAAAATTGTTAGCATCCCTGAGTCGACAGCAGCAGAATAAGAATAGTGGAGAAATTTAAGATATTCGTAAAGGTTGAAAGAGCTCATTAAGATGGTGAACAAGTCCCGCATCAGCCCTTACATATTTCTTTTAAAGACCCTGTTGAACCAGGAAAAGATAGCAATCATGAAAAACCAACATGACACCGTAGCAAATGAATTGTACTTGATGACTGACAAGCTCACACACGAAGACCTAACCCAAAAGAGAAAATGGTTCAAGGCAGTCCAGGAATTATACCATAAAGATGTCAAACTATGGTTCTTCGCTGGCAAGTGGATGAATACTAGCAGAATTCCATGTGACTTTCCTCCATTGGCAACAAAAAATGAAAAATTATTCTTAATTTGTGGAAAATAAATGAACTTCAACTTGACCTAAAATCTGATTCCTGGTCAGCTCCCTATATTTTTTGTCTTTAAAAATACACTTAAACTGTCCTGACCAGGAGAATAGCCTTCTCTTTACGATGAACTTCAGTTCATCAGCTTGATGGAAAGCACCAAACTTCAGTTTGATGGAAAGGACGTCAACCGGAAAAGGGGAGTTGCAATGGGAACAAAAATGGGACCATCTTAGTCTCGTATGCCGTCATCGTACGAGGGCCCTTGCCCAATCCTCTTCAAGAGGTATATTGATGACTTTTTTGGAATCGCCACGTGCTCCCGAGATGAACTGGAATCGTTTGTACATCATTTCAATTCTTTTTACCCCCCTCTCAGTTTCACTCACACCATTTCTGACAGCTCTCTCCCTTTTTCTAGACATAGAGGATTCTCTCAGCCATGATCGACTCTCCACCAGCGTACATAACAAGCTGACCTTACTTTCAAATCTTCTAATGCACCTGCATGCAAGAAGGCTATACCCCGGTCTCATTTCACACGTCTCAGAAGACTTTGCAGTAATGAGGAAGATTACAAGGTCCGTTCTTCTAAACTGTCTTCATTTTCCATCAATTGGGGATATCTTGCTCATATGATCGAAAAAGCAGCTTAGAAATCACCTGGCATCATTAGGATTGAAGCTCACATCAAGAAAAAAATAGAAAAACAAACAGGAGATAGCAGCAAGTGGCATAAATGTGGAGGAGAGTGAAGAGGGGAAAAAAAGAGCAAATATCTGAGGTATTCAGGAGGCTGCTTTGCTATGAACTAAGAGAATAGATTAGCAACTATAGTCTGTCTTTTGATGGAAGAAACAAAACCATGCATTATCTCCCCAGTATATCAATGCACAAGAGGTGAGACAGATTACAAAAAGAAGAAGGCAATTGTAACTGAACTTTATGTTCACAAGATAAATACTTGAAAGTCATATGATTTGCGAGCACGAAAACAGGAGTCAACCATTGTATTGTCCTTTGATTTAATGCCAAAGTCGGCTATTTGGGAAGCATATTATACATGTCAGCTGTGGCTGTACATACTAAGAATCATTAAGCACTAGACAATGGATGACAAAAACTTTCTGCGGATACAATCCACTGATGACATACACTTTTCCATATGGGAGAACAAGCGATGGGTAGGGGAGCAAATCAAGTATCAAACTCTTGGCAATGAGCACAAGACGACGGATGACAGAAACCTTCCAAGAACACTATCCCATGATGATGTACACCTCTACACATGGGAGAACAGGAGATTGGATGGGGAGCAAAGCACGTAGCAAATTCTTTGCAATGAGCACAAGACAACGGATAGCAAAAATCTCCCCCAGACACTATTCCATGTGATTTAAACTTCTACACTTGGGGAGAGCAAGAGATCCTGTCTGTTTCCCTCCCTCTCTCTTTAGGCTTAACACTTACACTTTCAAGGTAACAAAAAATGTTGTACTGATTATTTCATTTCCGCAGAAAAAGTACAAGATTTTGTGAGTCGTTGTGTTCAACTGCGCTTGTTCATGACCAAAAAAAAAAATAAAATAAATGAGCAAGAGATGGATAAGGGGAGCAAAACAAGTAGCAAATTCTTTGGAATGAGCACAATACAATGGAAGAAAAAAAAACCTCTGGGGACACAATCCCATGATCATGTACACTTCTACACATGGGAAGATCAAAGCAAGTAGAAAGTACTTCTCAGCACTTTGTGGAAAAATACCTTCCTGGGAACACAAACATCAAGAAAATCATTCTGTTCAGTGATTCCTGCATGGGACAAAATAAGAACTATACTATGATGGAGGGAACTATGCACAGCTAGTCAAAAGACATTTCTTTCTGCACCAAAGACTCGGCATTGTAGACGTCAAAGCATAAATAATGTAACACGCTAGATTTCCAAATCGAGAGGATACAAAGCCAGCCAGGTAGATTACAATCACATTGATCAAAACCCCTGTAAGGGCTTGGGTTTCGGAAAATAAGTATTTTTAGAAAGTATTTTACAAACCAAATTCCTGGGTGTTCAATGATAAGATAACTGTAGAGAGAGTGTATAAATTGCAAAAAAGTTGCCATTGTTACTTAGTTGCTACATTATCGGTTTGGATAATAGAATGATTGATAATGTGTAAATTGTTCCATCAGCAAAGCATGGATATAGATTTCCAGCAGAAATGGAGTTTTTAAATTCTTGCAGTATTTGATGCTAAGTTGGATTTATATAACAGAAATATTCGTCCCAGGCATGGAGTGACTGGGTTGATGTAACAGTCATTCAGATCAGGCTGGAGACAAGTGTAAATATAAAAAGATGTTGGTGGGTAAAGTAAGCACTAGCAGGGCTTATGAAGAGTTAAAAATAGAACCCTTGGGTTGCTTTCTAGAATCGACACCAAAAAAAAACAAACAAACAAAAACCCCAAAACAGGGCAGTCTACTGTCATCCAATAAGTGCCAAGAAACTCATAATATGAAAATCTGCTTCAAACCTCCGCTGAAGCGTTTTTCCAGATGAAAAAAGTACTAACGTTGAAAAGTTGGAAGAGAGAGAGAGGTATAACTCAGAAACTTCAAAGGACAGCTTCTTGATAAAGATTTCAATTTGCAAATGCTGTTTAAAAAATATCGAAGCTGCATGAGAATTTATTCGTTCACGAAACAGAAGGTCCTAGCAGTGATCCAAGAGATGGCGAGCATGACTAGTCAGTCATGTTATCTCACGGAAGATTTGCATGTTCCCTTGGAAGGTCGATAGAACCTTCAATTGTCATCCTTGCGGATTCAATCATACACTAGGCTGGAAGGTATGGCAATGCATCTGAGTCAATCCCTGGGCCTGGATGCCGAGGTGGTGTGGTTTGACGTCCAAGGGGTCAATTTACATCATGTGGAGCAACACATTCAATACCAGTCCTCCAGTTAGTTACTCATGTAATAATCCACGTAAGCATCAATAACACTGGTTTTTAATTTATATCCTGTGGAGAGGCACATCCTCATACCAGTGATCTAGTCAGCTACTCATGTAATAATCCATGTAGGCATCAATAACATCAGTTTGTCTCTCTTGGATTTATGTAACAGCATAGATAAAGTGCTAATGCGAATGCAGGAGCTCCTCCCATCCATAGTCACCATATGGTCCAACATTCTGCCTAGAGCAATGTATGATTAAATATTTAAAAAAAAAGAATACCCGGGTCTTTCCAAGAGACATGACTTTGAAGTAACTGTGTGACCATCATGATGGTGATTTTAAGATCCAAATATTATACTTAACAGGGGATACATGTAAATGTGGAACGCACTTCAACAGGAGCTAAAGAATTCATCTTCACTGGAAACATTCAAGACAAATCTTAAGTCTTATATGTTCACTTGTGTATATTCTTGAAGAAAGACATTCATCTCTTTCACAATCATCTTTGTATTCCTTTACAAAATCGCCTTGAGCATTTTATCTAAATTGAAAATGGCACTATAGGAATCCCATGTATCATTATTATTATTCTAATTTACTGTTCTTTTTGTAAATTGTGAAAATAATATTAATATACTCTGAGTAAAATAATTCACGTCTACTCCGGAGGGTCAGAAGAACATGATTTTCGTTTCCTCACGCTGGATGTTGGCATGCTTAGCTGGAAGAAATCAGGATCCTCTGGTTGCCATGGCAACACACCAAGGGGCGTACGGCTCCAATCAACAAGGTCTGTAAATGATTCAAACAAGAAAAGATGAAGATGAAGAAAATTTCTGTGCAACTGTTATTCATGACATAAGAAAAGTTTCATTATGTTTTCATTTCATTGTAATAATAAAAATAATATATGCTCCAAATTTTATTGTCCAAAACAAAGTCCTGAAAGGTGGAACAGAAATTTATTTTGCCCAATTAATCGTGGGCCAGGCAGCCACTGAGCAGCATCAGATCGACATTGCTCTAACCCTTTCTTGTTGAATGCTAAACAGGGTAGCAGCAACTCCAATTTTTTAACATCTTTTGGTACGACGCGGCCAGGGATCGAACCCACGACCTCCCAATTATGAGGCAGACGCTCTATCCACTGAGCCAACACATCGGTACATAATACATAGACCACCAATAGAGTTGATACTTTTACAGTGTTTAAATATCAGGGTAATCTTTATGAATGCATTTTCATGCCACAAAATATAAGTTTAAAAGTTTTGTCCCATTCTGTGCACAGAGTGGAAAACTTTATTAAAAAAGGGATTATATATTATTGTGCACTTGGACTACATATGATAGTGATGATAAAAGTTTGCTTTTCTAAATTGCAAACATTTCTTTATCACTTGACATTCATGAAGTCTAATCTTTATCCTTGTGTTCGCACGGCTACCATTTTAGAGCATTGCAGAAGTCTAATAATATATTGACACATGTAATAATAATAATGGTGAATTCTTATATCGTGCTCAGATCCGTTGGGCACGACGCTCATGGCATTTTGCCGGCTGCTTCACACATTATTACCTGGTCTTTATCTTCAATACCAAAGCAATACACACCTTTGCTAACATGCCAGGGTTCCATAGAGTCTACTGAAGTCCTGTCCTGGGCACCTCTCTTCCCAGCAGACAGCAGATCTAACATTGGGTTCTTAATCTTGTGCTTCCGCTTGACGCCAGCCTCAATCATTGCTTCCATGTCATCAAGGGAAGGAAGACCATTGGACGGATAGGAGATGCCGTTTGGTCCATGAACAATGGCTTTGGCAATTTTGATCAACTTTTCTTCAGCGGTTTTCTCAAGTCGGGGTTCCTGCAGTTTCAGAAGACTGAGGAGAATCAACAGAAAACAGATTTATGATAATTTTATTTGGAGACAGATCTCTGACAGGTAAAGGAGAATATTCCACCCCAAAGTCAACAAAAGAGGTTCATCTTAAACCATGTTTTTAACTTGCACAATTGCACAGTTAGTATTACAAGTAGTACTACAAGTAGTATTTGTGGTATATTGTCCTACAACTAAATATTGACGTTATTTCTGTTTAATTAGTTATGTTGGAAAAAGTCTATGCCTATTTTGGATGCAGTTATTAGCATCTTTCCAACTGATCAGCTTCTCTTAAAGTGAGCTTTAACCATTTGTAAAGACCCATCCTCTTTATACAAGGGGGGGCACAACATTTGCTCCTGGAACAATTGCTCAAGGTTTTAGTTTGTCTAAGATATAAGGTTAGGGTTGCAATAGGGTTTTATGTTAGGTTTAGGGTAGGGTATAGTGTTAATTCCAGAGTTAGTCATTCGATAAGTGCATTGGCCCGAATTCACAAAGGTGGATTCTGCAAAATCCATGGTTTCAACCCTGGGTTTAACCTAGGGTTGGACCTAGGATTTTCAATATGGTATTCACAAAGGTGGACTCAACTGAATCCACAGATCCACATCGTCATAAAACGTCATAATTTGGGTCAACTGTTGGTGAATCATAAAATGGTGGATCCATGGAGCCGTCGATTAAAAAACCCACGGATCCACAGATCCGTGGGTTTTGCAGAATCCTCCTTTGTGAATTCGGGCCATTGAGTTTACATGAGAGCAATTGTCACCGGAGCAAATTTCATGGAATCCATACAAGGGGCTAACCTACCCAGGTATCAGTTCCATTGAATGTATATTAGGTTTCTTAATGCACTTCTTCAGAGTCTTACTCCACTCAGATGCAGCCCTTTTGTTTCGCTTCTCTGGAGGGCTATCTCTTTTGGCAGGATCTGAAAAGAGCAAAATTATAGCAAAGTCAGCACTGCTTGAGAGCATTATAACGGATCCTGAAGATTTCACTTTTTTAGTTACCCAATTCTGACTGGGATTTTTTAGAGGAGATTTTTACTGGGGGTCACTTTATATGACAATTGGAATGGATCTTCTAATTAAAAAAAGTGGAAAAGAAGTGTGGTGTCTCTAATTTCTTGTTCACATGTTCCACTAAAATCATCACTTTTCTCAATTTCTACTGGTTGAACAGAGGTTCTTTTTATAGGAGGACATGTAAATATATGTTACATACAGTATATCATGAACAAGCAGTCTGATCAATCATAAGAGTAAGGAAAAATAATATTTTGAATATTTCATGTATCAGGACAACTAACCCTGAACAATTACCCCTGGGACAACTACAACCCAGAAATAGGGTTAGGTGGTAAATTTTTGATGGAACACAGTTGTCCAGGGGTAATTGTCCAGTGGGTAGTTGGCCTAAAAACAGTAGTTCATGTGTGACTGCATTATGGACGGGATATTTGAAGTCATTATTACCTGATGTTGACATCACTCCATTTCTCTTCATAAGGGTCTTGGCCCAGCCCAGGAGGTAACGGACAACAGGGCTGTCCTTGGATTGATCCGAAGAGTTCTCGGAGGTGAGTTTGGAGAGCTGGTTAATGATGCAGTCCATAATGAGATGCTCCAGTCCAGATGGATGCACATGGTCCAGAAGAGCGCTCCAGAAATGCACAAGAGCGGTGGGTAAGTGATCGGATTGTAGGGAATCCATACCTACACGGTAATAGGAATAGAATTGCACAGAGATATTGTAAAATAATTTCAGAACAAAGTAATTCTTATTTGCACAAAAATATTAGGCCTAAACCAATTCAATACATGAATTATCACATGTTAGCATATTGATAAAAAAAAATAATCTTTAACCTCCACTCCAACCCCCACCCCCCCCCCAAAAAAAAAAAAAACACCCTCCAACAAACAACAAAACGGTACTGCTTTTCATTTAAAGAAATCAATTTTGTTGCATTTAATTCATTTCATAATAAGTGCATTTATCTTTTCTGATTAGTTACACATTAATTATTACATAACTTAGGGTCATTCAACTTTGTTTATATCATGAAAGTGATAACAAAAAAATAAATCACAGAGTAAAAGCACACAAAGTCATATGATTATTTACAGAGACCACGGGCGGAATTCTGGGCAGTGTCTTATCTCGGTATTTTATCTTATCTCAGAGATAAGACAAAATCGGTATTCTGGGAGCTGTCTTATCTTTTTGTCATTAATAATTGTCATAAATCATTGGCGCACACAAGAAATACGCTGTTTAATAAACGTGCAAAAGCCAACTTTTACGCGAAACCGGAGAAAAGATAAGATAAAAGATATGACAGGGTCTAGCTGTCTTATCTTTTGTCTTATCTTTTACAAAGTTTTAGTACCATGATACCCAAGTAAAATTGCCCCTTTATTGTAAGCAAACAATAATATTTTTTAGATTACATTGTTTCATTAATTTTACTTATCATATGTCACAATTTTCAAAAAAATTCGTTTGATCTGCCAGAAGTTAAGCCCCCCAGGTTAACTGCCATTTTCCTCTCTGTTTTTGCTCTCTCTTTTTCTCTTCCAAAAAGTCTTCTGAGTTCTGTCTGTCTTTTTCTTTAACTTTGCGTAAATAAGCGCATTAATATGTGCAGTCACGCATTGCGATTTACTGTATTTTGGACACACCCCTGCATGTCTTCGGGCCTTCCTATTGGTTAAGAGGGCTTAAACGAGTAACTAAGAGTGATTTTCATTGGTTTGTCTGAGAAAAGATGGGCAGGTACTTTCAGAGATAAGACAGAGAAAAGACAGTCTTCAGAATACCGATTTAGGACAATCTTAAGGGTGTCTTATCTCTCAGAGATAAGACAAAAGATAAGACAGTAGTTAAGAGAGTTCCCCAGAATTCCGCCCCAGGTCATTTATTGGGTAAGATTATATTTCCATTGCTCTAACGACAATTTCTCTGCTGTAAATTCCATACACTAGCAAAACGACCAACTTCAAACCTGGAATTAATAATATACCTTCCCCTAAACCAAACCTCCAATGTAACATAAAACCCTATTTTAACCCTAACCCTACATCTTAGATGAAATAAACACCAAAGTTCTTACCATTGTCAATGCCCAGTACTTTCTCTTGATCAGGAGTAGGAACCAAGTAGCCATCTTGGGTGAGCAGATAAGCAAGATAATTCCTGGGGGATGATAGATACAAGTGATTATTATAAATTAAAGGGAAAGGTAAACAAAATGACTGGGAGCTTTCAATTGTTACCAATCTTTCCAACTCTTTTTCATGACCACAGCAGTAATTTCCGTTTCAACATTATATTTTCAAAAGGATGTCAAAATCGAAAGTCGATAAGTGCATTTGATACAAAAGCACAAAGAGAAGGAAAATTATGATTGCATACCAAGATGTTTCTGAATTTAAAAAAAAATTATGTTCTTACGTTTTTAATTTCAGTTCAATTTCAATAAAAGAGTTGATGATGTAAGATAGTTCTTTGAAATTACAACAATAATGACAACAATTTAACGATCAACTGTGGCTTACAACAAATTGTCAGCCCGTCTATAGCCCAACGATAAAACACTGAAGCATTCACAGCAATTCCTTCCCCTTCCAGGCATCCATTCTCTTGAAATGGGGGGGGGGGGGTGCAAAATTGAAATAGTTAAATATAATCTTACTTTGATACATAATTCCGCAAAGGCTTGTTTAGTTTCTGCAAGATCTCCCTTTCCTTGTGACGTGGCCTGCCATTCAGAAGCTAGGTTTAAAAAAAATGGATGGTAACTTACGATCATAGGCCGGTATTCTTGAAGGGTGACTAAAAATTAGTAGGCCTACTAAATACATATCTAATAGGCCTTTCTATTGTCTTAAAGAATAGGGTGACATATTTGGTAGGCCTAGCAACTTAAGTCACCCTTTGAGAATACTGGCCATTATCTTGATACTTACAAATACCTTTTTCCTTTTTGTTAATATCATCACATTACAAGTATAGTGACATAATTCCACAAAGTGATGTTCCCTGGGTATACATCTGTAGGGAAAGGAGTAGCAAAGATTTAACTTTGTTTAATTTTTCTCTCCTAGGATTTACCGATGTAATAGTCTCCTTTCAGAAATAACATAGCTGACCTCCATCTAGTTGATCACCAACTTCATCCAACTGGATCAGAATGCAGGGTACAGATGGCTAGCAAAATCCACTGACTGAGTTTGACGGATTGAAAACACCCTACCCCATGTCCTCACAGTGTGCTCGTCTCCATCAAATTTTTTAATCATATGCAAAGGTTGGGCCTAAACGCTTTTGTACAACAGCTGCTTCAAGATATGAATGCATGCATGGGTTTGAGTCGGAGGGTACATAACTACTGTGTTTAGCATAGGTGTAAATTCAGTCAAAAAACAATCATCACACTTACCATGTCGGCATTCATCATACAATCCATGTAATCTCCTAGGACTTTCCTGATCTTTTCTGCAAAGAAAGAGAGAACCAAAAAAGGGGATACAGATAAAAGTGATAAAAAGTTTTTTAAACAATATGTGGGCAATTCTATGTTCACCAAGTTTGATATAGCAAGATGGACCAAACCAAATGCATCTGAAAGGTCTCTTTTCTTTTTCTTCAACATGGCAAGATTTTCAAAAGCTATAAAACGTTTGTCCTATAACACAGAGTTACGATCAATTGCAAATCGATGATAGCCAATCAGGATCTTTTTTGCATGGACTTACTGAATAAAAGTCCCACGGTGAACCACTCAGAATGGTGGTTTTAAATTTGCAATTGATCGAACAGTTAACTTGTTTATCACAGGGCTTATCTTCCACCAAGGTCCATTGAGAACATCTCACTCAAGAAAAAAAGACCCTTACTGAGGCAGACAATCCATAACATTGAGCCACACTCTCCTCATCAATGATCACAGAACAATAAATGTTCTTAAACTTCAATAATCTTGTGCTTTCTCAACAGTCAATTTCAGATATGACAAGACATGATACCTTGTGTCTGAACATCAAAGTCTTGAAAACCTCTATCTGCGCTTCCCTCCATCTCCTTCACATGTGCATCCCAGAAGGTTTTCTTCAGCCAGTCCAGACTGAAATTGAGAGCACTCTCCAGTACATGACGTTTTGGCATAGGTCCGTGGGTTCCCTGGTGTCGAATGTCTACAATCCACTTTGGAAGACCAATCTAGAGAGGGATGACAACATTTTTAAAACTTGTACATTCCAAGATAATAGGGGGTATGTCACTTTCGCAGCCAAATCTGAAAACATAACATGAATCTACAATACAATCTAGCAAATGAAATAATACATGTATGTATAATGAAAATCTGAACCCATTTGCGGTATATTTCTCTCAACAAATATTTGAATTCGGCTGATAATTAATTCAAGCATCAATTCATATTTATTCCATTAAACAAAATGTTCTTATAAAATAAAGACAAGTTTTTTTTATCTCTCAAAATAAAAAAATAATCTTTTTCCAGAACACAAACTGCTAAATCTTACAACTCATAGTAACATCATGCTTTGAATTGTAGGTCACAGTTAAATGTAGATGTACATGTGTACCTTTGAAGCGATTTCATGCACAGGGATCCCTCTCCCTGACTTTTGCTGCTCCTCTGTATGAAGATTCACGAATCTGAAATTAAAAATAATTGGTTTCTGATTAGTCTTCGGAACAACAAGTGCATGCAACAACAATTGTGATTGGCTATTGCCACTTTGCTATCGATTGCAACCATTGTTATTACTCACAATAATATTTGAAGGCAAAGAAAACAGAATACTCTTCACGCAGACAGGAAACACAAATTTATCTGAGGGGCTACATCCCAAGCCTGACTGCATTAAACCAAGACATAAAACAAAAATTACATTGAACATTAATGTGAAATTTCAATAATTTAAAGGGGGTATTTTATTGTGACATTGCCCATACATACCAGGACAGACTAACATCCTGAACAATTACTCAGGACAAGTAACCCCCTCCCATCCCCCCCCCCCCGAAATAAAGGGTTAGGGTTAGGTGTTGAGTTAGATGGTAGATTTTTTGGCAGGGGTAGATGTTCAGGGGATATTTATCCTAGAAACCCCGCCCATAACTTCATTTTTCCCATTGTATACATCTGCTTCAATTCACAAACCTGCTAACCTGGCTATGCTTATTAACAAACTTTTGTATCTACCTGGTAATGGCCAGCGTGCATGCCATTTGAAACTGATTGGAGTGTGTATCTTCAGCTATCTCGAGTTGGAGCTCTGTCAGGTCCTTGGTACATAAAATAGCTACAGGTAACTTCTTGTACCTTGGAGGGAGAGGTGGAGAGAAAAAAAATCCTAAGTTGACATAAAAGTATGTGCATTCAAAGGAGGTCCTCATTTTCTGTCAAAACTCTTGAGAGATTGTCACTCTTGTGTATTCATTCATGTGGATGCAATACTAGTGCAGCGTCTCATCAGCAGTCAGAAAATTGTTTGGTCAGCTAATTGGGAAAAACAAGCCCTTTTTTACTAAAAAAGGCAGGACGCTCAACACGTTTTTCTTTCTTTTTTGGCCAACCTTTGTCACACATTTTCACCAAATTGAAATTTTAAAGTCCTCTAATAGGCTCTAAATTGAAAGAACAATTTAATTTATTGAAAAGGCAAGCTTACAGTTAGTCTTCATTGTAATGATTGTTCTATGTTTTTTCGTTTTTTACTGGACTAGGTCTAGGCCTAACATTTTAGGCCGAACTGTTGTTAGTTACTAGGCCTAACTGTTACTGTTAGAGTAAAGTGCCCGAAAATTCGACCCTTGCCTAGATTCGACCGGTTTCAGACAAATATGGGGGAAAAAAATCCAAAACACACTCAAACACACTCCAATCAACTCATATCACACGCACAGATCGTCACTGAAGACAACCAAAAAAAAAGAATCACAAAAAGATCATACTAGATACCTTAATTTTGCTCCTAAAATCCCAGATTTTGCTCCAAATGTTGAAGCCCGTGTGCGCTTAGCGAAAAGCTAAGGAAAACCGATCAGGAAAAATGCGTTTACTCTACAGTGCTAGAGTTACAACACTGCAATCATGGGACTGACAAGATTTTTTTCTCTGCCCTAGTTTCGACCGGGTATTCATGCCGCGGCGGCCCCGGACTGTCGGCAGAGCGCGATGTGCTCCCGATGCGGCGAGTGAGCCAGATTTCAGCGGCGCGCGGTGCGTGCTGACTTTTCACGTCTGGTGGTATTTATGCAACGGCGGTCTATGGGTAGGGTGCCCAGTATTTGGTGCCGTAAGGGGAAATCGGCGATAATATAAAAACTTACCTCCTTTATCTGACGATCCACCCACCAGAAGAACGAACAAATTCTACTCTTAAAGATTATCAAAATCATTTAAAATATTTAATTATGGCTAAAAAAATATCGCTGATAGAATGACGAGATGTTTTCCGCCCGTCAATCGGTTTTGCAGAATAGTATTCGGTTACACGTGGTTTCCCTATGCGTTTCGATCGCGCAGACTAAAAAACCCACGATGCGAAGCGTCACAACACAAAACCCCGATAATGTATAGGCGCCGCACTCAATGTCTCGCTATAACCGAATTGTGGCTAATTCAGAGTAAGTTTGCAATCTCGTTTTATATTTTGATTGTGTGATTTTTTTTGTGGTGTGTTTGATAAATGTTTGATGATTGTTTTGTGAAAGTTAGAAGGCTGATGTGTTTGTGATCTTTTTGTGAAAGGTGTTGAAGTAGCTAACAACCGATTACCGGGACGCAACCGGGCACTGGGCGCGCTACCCTAATCTCGGCAAGAAGGTAGGTGTTACAAAACTTCTGAATTTACTATCAAATAGTTTGTGATTTTAAAAAAAATTATAGACTTCTAAGTGTTATTTAATTTAGGATATGCCAATGTCAATACTAAAGTATTGACATCGTATCATGAGTGGGATATGCTTCTAATATCTGCTGAAAATGAAAGATGATATATTTTTCATTTTCAAACTAGCTGCAAAAAGCTTAAGTGGTCAAATTTTGGGCAAGTTAGACTCTAACGTTAGGCCCTATTTGATTTTATTTTTTTCTTTTTTTCTTTAGAAATTAAGCTGCAATGAATGTGAATCCAATGCCTCCTCATGCTAGCGTGATGTGTCAGGATCTGACATTTTGCTGACCCAACGATACAGATGTAGACCACGGAAAAAAGTCTACCATTCCGCTGTTACAGAAATAGAGAACAATGGATTTTGATTGTTGGGCGCTCTGATTGGCTAATCGTGTAATGTGCGCACGCACTCATGTTTATTCAACACATCATTATGGTGCATTGAACGAAGACTGGAAACAATAACTGGGGCGTAGCTTATCACCAAACACTTGGGCTTCGCGTCACGTGCTCGGAGCTCTCGGAGAAATGTTTACAAATTTCCCGAAAGCCCGAACTCGGTGCGTGGGCGTTCGACGCTCGTGGTAACACTGGGTAACCGTCAACAAGTGATTTAGGAAAGAATTTCCAGGGGCTAGCTCAGATCGGGCAGTGATGAATGCATGCAGGAAGTTTATTGTTCAGACATTGTTTTGGAGAAATCGTTTATGGTGCACGTGTTGGCGTGCGTAGTGAATGTTATTCTAGGTTACTGGAATCCTATAATCGAAGGGGGAAACTTTTGTACTGAATCACTCCCAAACATCTTGGCTCATGCATGCTAGCTGCGCATGCGCTAGGTCATAGATCATACACAGTGGCAAACTTAACGCATGCGCATAATCGTTCACAGAGCGCCATACGAGAGATGCACATGCGCACTATTACTTACGCGATGCGCATTGATGTAGCTGCCGCACCATCCCACGCACCTGATAGTCCGCGGAAGTAACGAATACCCGCGAAAGCGATTCAGCTCTTCGTGCTTCAGCTGTCTAATCATTACCAAAACGGAGCATTTTTGGCAAGAAAACACTGCAAGGACGCGACTTCAAAAACGGTTGGCGTAGAGCCCACTCTTTCAATATTTTTTAGAATAAAGAAGAGAAAAATAAAAAAGGAACTTAAGTCAACGAATCCACTGTCGGACGTACGCCCAATATTTCAAAACGCATAAAGAAATGAGGACTTACCAAAAAAATAAATGACAAATCTAAATTTTATCGTGACTATTGTTCATTGGAAGGCACAATGGAAGTGTATTTCATATGCTAATTCGTGATCATTCGAGCGTCATGCATAAATTACTAAATTATGGAGGAACTTTTCTCCGTGTAGACCTATCTCCTTTCCCGGCGCACCCCTTTCTCTCCCACCGCGGAGCACCCTGCCGCATGCCATGGGCGGAAGGCTGGCTAGACGAGCATGCCACGAGCGGACTGGCCGGGGAGCGCGCGCCCGAGCGTCCCCGTCCATTCTCTTTGCCCAGTAGTCTACACGAGGGGTTTTGAGACGTCTTTGACGTTGTCGGCGTTGCGTCATGGGCATTACTTACTTACCTGGAATTCCATGATATCAGTCTTTCAATTGCTATCTTCCTTATGTTATCATCATTTTGAAATAGCAGGTCGCGAACAGATGAGAATTCATCAACATTTCTCCACGGGATAAGGGTATTTTTCCTAACTTTGTTTGACATTTTCTTTCTCGAGTTTCTCACGTTTTGCGTCTTTTCCATGGTATAATACAGGGAACAAACACTAAATGAAAATAAATGAAAAATGCCCGGAATTAGAGAAGAGCATGCAGTCCTCTCCAATGTTGTTTGTTGTTGTTCGGTTGGTTTTAACCATGCGCGTATTCTGGGGGGGGGGGGCTTTACGGGCCCGGGCCCTAAATGACCTAAAAGGGGCGCCAAAAAAACAAAAAAAAAAGCGAAAAAATATACATGATTTGAGCCTGAAACCTACCCCTACAGCTGATATATGACCTTTTGGTTGGCCAAAGAAAAAAAAAAAACCACCAACCCCCATACAAAACACTTTTATATGTGTGCTACTATCTATTTTGCAGTCTAAAATGCAAAATTCTATAATTCAAAAACCCAAAATTTTCTCAATCGACCGTTAATCTTCCCTGCTTGTCCCTGATATATCAAAGAACAACTCAGTAATATTGTTATTTGCAGAGGATGCCCCTTTATTTGCAAACTAAACAAAAAGCTATATAATTACCCATCCAAATCGGTCATAATCATGGGCGAAACAAACTAAAACTATGACCAGACTTTTGACCAATCAGAGGACAGGATTATTCAACATTCTTAAAGTGAGTTATATAATACTGAATAATTTTAACATGCTTATTATGGCGGTATGCTACTGTTCAATGTAAAGAGGAAATGTGTTCATACTTTAGTTACACACAGAAAAAAATAAGTGTCTAAGTGACCCTTTTACAAGAGTCCAGCTCTGTCCCTGAGATGACACTTAAATTGGTTAAAGCAGAACTCTTAATTTGAGTACAACTGAACCTTATTGGAGTCTACCTTCTTGACTCCGACTAGAGTCAAAACATGTTAGACTCTCTGGGAGTTGTCATCTCAGGGTCAAACGTTCAACCCCCAAACCAGAGTTTAGATGACACCTCGTGGGAGTTCCATTCTTGACTCCATCTGGAGTCAAACATACAGACTCTCTTCGAGTGTCATCTCAGGGACAAACGTTCAACCCCCAAACAAGAGTTTAGATGACACCTCGTGGGAGTCTTCCTTCTTGACTCCAACTGGATTCAAACATACTGACTCTCTCCGAGTGTCATCTCAGGGACAACGTTCGAACCCCCCCCCCAAACCAGAGTTTAGATGATCACCTCATTGGAGTCTTCTTTATTTTGATCCTAGAGGAGTCTAGCATAGGGAGTTTAGATGACACCTCATTGGAGTCTACCACTTGACCCCTCCAGGAGTCTTACATGCATGACTCTTATTGGGAGTCATCTTGGACAAATGCTAACCCCCCAGAGAGTAAGAGGAACCATATCAGAGTATACCACTTAGACTCCTACAGGAGTCCATTATACTTGGACCCAAGAGGAGTTTAGATGACACCATAATTAAGGGTACCCACTGCCTTCATTGGAGTCTACCCACTTGAACCCCTCCAGAGTCTAACATGCACGACTCTTGTTGGGAGTCATCTCGGACAAATGCTAAACCCCCAAATGGAGTTTAGACAAAACCATATCAGAGTCTACCACCTTATAGACTCTAGTGAGTCCAGCTATTGGACCCAAGAGGCAGTTTAGATGACACTGTATAAAGGGTTCCTACTGCACTTCATTGGAGATGTGTCCACTTGACCCTCCAGGAGTCTAACATGCATGACTCTTGTTGAGAGTCATCTTCGACAAATGCTAAACCCAAAGAGTGGTGTGGCACATAGCCTCTAAGGTGTCATCTGTACTCTTCAGTCTTCACTGTTGACTATTGAAGAGAATTGGATTCCTATGCCAGACTCCTATAGCGAGTGCAGTGGGTACCCTTGATCTAAACTCCGTTTGAGTCAAAGTATGGCTTGACTCCTGTAATGAGTGAGTGGTAGACTCTGATATGGTTTCCTCTATACTCTCTGGGTGGTTGAGATTTGTCCTGGAGGGGTCAAGTGGGTAGACTCCAATGAGGTGTCATCTAAACTCCCTATGCTAGACTCCTCTAGGGGTCAAATAAGGAAGACTCCAATGAGGTGTCATCTAAACTCTGGTTTGGGGGTCGAACGTTTGTCCTGAGATGACAGCAAACGGAAGATTCAAAAACAGGCAGGAACAAGACAGAAATAAATACAACTTAACTTGATGAAGTCTGGTAGTGCACTGATGTTAATTCAAGGTTATTGGCAACATCAGAAATCATACTAATACAAGATAAATTACATATTCAAATTAAGTCAGATTAACCAATAGAAATAAGAGAATGGAGGAACCAACTCAAAATGTAAAAGTCCAATTCAATAAGAATAACG
>CALNVZ010002974.1:13511361-13534744 GCA_940671915.1 Paracentrotus lividus | reverse complement strand
TTTTGCGTACTCATTCGGATGTGGAATCAGCGCCTTCGAATTGGCAAGAAACACAAAAACACCTTGAGAGTATAACCAATAGTTTTACGCAATTTTTCAATTGGGCGCCCATTATTTGCAGCTATTTTTGAATTTAGTGTTTGCATAAATTCTGTTGGGTTTTCGCGGTTTGGCACTCAGTCGGGGGGAATTTGGAATCAGCACCCTCGAAAAACTTGATAAGAATCCACCCAAAACAACCCAAAATCCCGATGGAATACTGATTTTCAAGTTGGCAGGCCATTTTGCAGGACCAATTTTGAAATTTTTAGCAGAAATTTGCCGTAAAATCCACGAGGGTTTCGGCGCTAGCACTGCAGCGATTGGAATCAGCACCCTCGAATTGACAAGAACCACCAAGAACAACTTCGAGATAATACCCTTAGAATACTCATTTTCATATTGGCGGCCATCTTGCGTGTCCATTTGAATTTTCGCGATTCTAGTTGAAAAAAATGCTCAAGGTTTCGCGTCTGGCACCCATCGGATTTGGAATCAGCACCCTCGAATATGACAACCAGAACCATCAAAAAAACATTCGTTATATATAAAAAACAAGGTTCGAATATTTCCAATACGTGGCCTAGCCAAGACTATTAAGTGCACCGTATGATATATTACCAATTTGTAAATAAATTCATTTCTTTTCTTAATTTGTCTTGTGTATTTTGTATAAGGGAGTATAAAGAGGGCAAGTCCAAGCTATTTTGCGACTCTGTCCCACGCAGTTTACTGACAAATGATTTAGCATAACTTAATTATGAATATATAATTATGTAATTATGATTATCTCAATTTAATTTTTCAGGTTTTCCGGGAAAGTTCTGTACTTTTATCTTCAAAACATTGACAAAAATAATTGAGACGAATAAATTTCATAATAAGTTATGGCTAAATTATCCGTCAGTAAACGCATGGGACAGAGTTTGCAATATAGCTTGGACTTGCCTCAGAAAAATAACTCAATTTTATTGAAAAGAATTGAACTAGAACCGGCGAGCAAGGCGAGGATTGGAGTAAGAATAAGGAATTTGATTCATGCTTAAAAATTAAACATGAACATGTCTAACCATTTATACTATAAACCAGCGCATCTCGCACAAGTTTACATCCCCCCATATAATTTTGTGATGAGTGGAAATTATATGCAACAGAGGTATAGCCTTATTTTAGCCATATTTCCAAATACCATAGTTCCACCAGCTACGCTGCTAGAATATATACATTCCAGTCAACATACACAAATAGGAAACATTTGTTGAAATATGCCACAGAGATATAGTCTCCATTGTCCATATTTGGCCCAAGAAAAAATAGTCCAATATGCCACAATGAAATTATACATGTTTATTTCAAATAGTCAACATAAATTTATACGCCACAAAAATAATTGTCAATAATCCATATGCCACAAAATATATATTTCGTAGTTCATATTTGACAGAAATTAGTCCACACCAATATGCAGCAGAAAATAGTTTAAGATCAAATTGCCACAAAAACACAATATAGTCCAAATGCCAATATAATTATCATTCCATAGTTTCTTCGTAGTCCAATTACAGAAATATATATTCCACATAGCTCAAAAGAAATATATGCCACCCCTCCCCCCCCCCCAAAAAAATAAATTAAATAAATAAATAATGTATGTTAGACTATAAAGTCCATAAATTATATGTCACCAAAAAATAATGTTGACAAACAGTAGAGGTGAGAAATACGAAAGGATGCACGCGCAGAGAGACAGTACTTATTCCTGGGTTTACACCTTTCATTCTGTCTGAGAACTTCTGTCAGAAATCATCTTGAAAAATTAGAAAAGAATATAGCCCAATCCCAAAGAAGATCATGGTCTATTATAAATGACATGACAATATACAAACAAAAAACAATGTTTTATATTCAAGTTCTGGAAAATAGAAAGATCTAAAACTGATGAAATTAGATCAAATTATACATCAATATATGCCACAAGAATACCGGTATTTATACACGTCAAGCTCCACATTGTCTATATTGTCACAAAAATATCTACATCGTCCATATATATTTATAGTATTTAATGTACCACATTAAATATTTTATTTATTACCTATAGCCAACATATATGGCCCAAAAAAATACTAGAATAAAATTATTAAAAATACCACAAAATGGGCTCAGGGAAGGTTGCAGACAATCTGCCAACGCAAACTAATCAATCAGCCCTCTACGCCGCCATTCTCAGTACAACCGTTTGCAAGAATTCAACAACGTTAGCGGAATTTCGTACAAATTAAACTCCCGAAACTGAATATACTACTACTAATAGAAATGATGTAATAATAATGAATTTGCAACAGCATCATGCACATCCTTCTTTCACTTTTCGAAGTTGTTCTTTAATACAAAATCACATCAATATTCTTGTCCATCAATAATATGTAATTATGACTGGCCTTAAAGAAAAAAACTCGTACATTTCGCCTCTATGTGAGGGCAATTTATTGTGGTATCTCATAAGAAGAAATGGCAGTCAATATATTTATATTACCCAAATCGAAATAATAGAGCAAAATGGGGATGGTTCTTATGCGACGTTATTGTACTTCTTTTGTCCACTATCCTCTCCAAGAATGTTCTATATGGTGTGTACTGTTTATATCAGAGGCTCTACCAGAGGTGAACCATTGCGAGATGTATCCGGTGTGCCTTTGGGCCTTGTATTAAGAACCATGTGAATATATCGAAGGCTTGCATAAAAACATTGTCTTGGGTTCCATTTTTTATGCACTTACCAGATACTACCCATCTCAAGTTCAGAAGGGAGACTATAGAAAATACTAGGTATATGTTATCCTCGTCTCTTTCACGCAAGTCATTGAGCTTTGGGAGGCCAGGCGAGTTCAAAAGTAAGAGTCCTCTCTCTTCTTACTGTCCATTAATGGGTAAACGATTAGTGCTGTTATTTGGGTCTCTCCTATAATGCAATCTCGACATTATATTGCCCAAATTCAAGACAATTTCTTCTAAGATAGTAGTATGCAAACGTCATCATAGGCAAGGCCAGCAATAAAACAATCAAAAAAAAAAAAAAAAAAAAGCAAAAGACAGTACGAAAGGATGTTTTCAGCCGTAGAAAATGTTTAATTACTGGTATGCCTTCGACATATCAGATCTTAGCTTCTCTCAAATGTAGCATCTTGACACACCAAAGATTGGACAGCTGTGCCTCGTCGGAAAGGAAGCTTTTACTTGCCACAAGACCTTTCACGTCAACCTTTAATTTTAATTAACAATGATATGTCACCGCTTGAAGAATTAATAAATTGGCTCAAGGCTAGTTCATCCCAGTGATTAAGTTTGAGACAAGTGTGTGTTAATGTATTAATGCTTATTCACTCATTCATTGTCATAGCAACTATGAAGGTAAGTTTGAATTTGCAGTGCTAGGGATGGCCATCTAGTATTGATGTAGCAGAAGGTTTTACCAAAAGAGAAGGGAAGTATGCATGTCTCTAAATGAAAAGATGGAACAGAGCTGGTGGGCCTGCACTCTGAAGTTCCAGGCAACCCCATGCTGACATCAATAAAAAGCTGAGCCTTTGCAACAAAAAAAAAAAAAATTAAAAATTGTAGCATCCCTGAGCCGACAGCAGCAGAATAAGAATAGTGGAGAATTTAATGATATTCGGTAAAGTTGAAAGAGCTTTAAGATGGTGAAAACAAGTCCCGCATCAGCCCCTTACATATTTCTTTTAAAGCCCTGTTGAACCAGGAAAAGTAGCAATTCATGGAAAAAAACCTACATTGACACCGTAGCAAATGAATGTACTTGAATGACTGACAATGCTCACCACGAAACCTAACCCAAAAAGAGAAAATGGTTCAAGGGCAGTTCAGGAATATATACCATAAAGTGCAACTATGCGTTTCTTCGCTGGGCAAGTGGGAAATACTAGCAGAATTCCATGTGACTCCTCCATTGGCAACAAAAAAATGAAAATTATTCTTTAATTTGTGGAAAAATAAATTGAACTTCAACTTGACTTAAAATCTGTATTCCCTGGTTTCAGCTCCCCTATTTATTTTCTGTCTTTTATATAACACTTAAACTGCCCTGCACCAGGAGAATAGCCTTTCTTTACGATGAACTTTCAGTTCATCAGCTTTGATAAGAGCACCAAACGTCAGTTGGAGATGAGGGAGCGGTCAACCGGAATAAGGGGAGTGTGCAAATGGGAACACAAAATAATTGGGGACCATTTTAGTCTCGTATGCCGTCATCGTACGAGGGCCCTTGCCCAATTCCTCTTCTAAGTATAGGTGGGTTGTTTTAATGATGACTTTTTTGGAATCGCCACGTGCTCCCGAGAGACTGGAATCGGTTTTGTACATCATTTCAATTCTTTTTACCCCCTCTCAGTTTCAACTTCACACCATTTCTGACAGGCTCTCTCCTTTTTCTATAACATAGAGGGATTTTCTTCAGCATGATTCGACTTCTCCACCAGCGTACATAACAAGCTGACCTTACTTTTTCAAATCTTCTAATGCACCTGCATGCAAGAAGGGCTAACCCCGTCCTCATTTCACACGTCTCAGATAGACATTGCAGTAATGAGGAAGAGTTACTAAGGTCCGTTCTTTCTAAAGCTGTTCTTCATTTTCCATCAATTGGGGATATTTTTCTTGCTCATTTGGAGTCCGGAAGAAAGGCAAGGGCTTGAGAGAAGTCGAGCCCTTGGCATCATTAGGATTGAAGCTCACACATAGAAAAAAATAGAAAAAACAAACAAGGAGTGATAGCAGCAAAGTGGATAAATGTGAGGAGAGATTTGAAGGGGTTGGAAAAAAGAGCAAATATCTGAGGTATTCAGGAGGGCTGCTTTGCTATGAAACTAAGAGAATAGTTAGGCAACTATATTAGTCTGTCTTTTGATGGAAGAAACCAAAACCATGCATTATCTCCCCAGTATTATCAATGCACAAGAGGTGAGACAGGAATTACAAAAAGAAGAGGCAATTGAACTGAACTATGTTCACAAGATAATACTTGAAAGTCATTATGATTTGCGAGCCACGAAAACAGGAATGTCAATCCATTGTTGTCCTTTGATTTAATGCCCAAAATCGGCGGTAGTGTTGGGAAGGGCGATATCTTACATGTCAGCTGGTGGCTGTAGCATACTAAGAACATAAGCACTAGCAAATGGATGACAAAAACTCTTCTCGGATACAATCCATCTGATTGGACATACACTTTTCCATATGGTGAGAACAAGCGATCTGGTAGGGAGCAAATCAAGTATCAAACTCTTGGCTAATGGCACAAGCGACGTGATGACAGAAACCTTTTCCAAGAACACTATCCCATGATGATGCTACACCTCTACACATGGGAAGAAAGGATATTGGATGGGGAGCAAAGCACGTAGCAAATTCTTTGCAATGAGCACAAGACAACGGATTAGCAAAATCTCCCCCAGACACTATTCATGATGATTTTAAACTTCTACACTTTGGGGAGAGCAAGAGATCCCTGTCTGTTTTCCCTCCCTCTCTCTTTAGGTCTTAACATCTTATCATTCTTTTCAGGTAACAAAAATGTTGTACTGATTATTCATTTCCGCAGAAAATAAGTACAAGATTTTGTGAGTCGTTGTGTCAACTCTGCGCTTGTTCATGACCAAAAAAAAAATAAAATAATGAGCAAAGATGGATAAGGGGAGCAAAAACCAAGTAGGCAATTCTTGGATATGAGCACAATTTACAATGGAGAGAAAAAAAAAAACCTCTGGACACAATCCCATGATCATGTACATTCTTACTCTACATTGGGAATGAATCCATATAGCAAGTTTATGATAAGTATCTTCTCTATGCACTATGTGCGTAAAAATACTTCTTCCTGGCGAACACTTAAAACATTCAAGAATATTTATTCATTTTCTGTTCAGTTGATTCTTTCTGCATGGTGACAAAATTAATTGATTACTATACTATGATGGAGCGAAACTTATGCCATCAGCTCTAGTCAAAAGATACTATTTTCTTTTCTGTCCACTCCAAAGACTCGGCATTGTAGACGTCCCACAGCACTAAACTAACTGTAAACACGCTAGATTTCCAACATGAGCAGGATAACCAAAGCCAGCCAGGTAGATTACAATCACATTGATCAAAAACCCCTGTAAGGGGCTTGGAAGGTTTCGGAAAATAAGTTATTTTTTTAGAAATATTTTACAAACCAAAATCCTGGGTGTTCAATGATATAAGATAACTGTAGAGAGAGTGTATAAAATTGCAAAAAAGTTGCCATTGTTACTTAGTTGCTACATTATCGGTTGTGGATAATAGAATGTATTGATAATGTGTAAATTGTTCCATCAGACAAAGCATGGATATAGATTTCCAGCAGAATGGAGTTTTTAATTTCTTGCAGTATTTGATGCTAATGTTGGATTTTATATATAACAGAATATTCGTCCAGCCATGGAGTGACGGGTTGATGTAACAGTCATTCAGATTCAAGGCTGGGAGACAAGTGTAAATAAAAATCAAAAAGATGTTGGTGGGTTAAGTAAGCACTAGCAGGCGACTTATGAAGAGTTAAAAAATAGAACCTTGGGTTGACTTCCCTAGAACTCCCTCGACCCACCAAGAAAGAAAAAACAAAACAAACATTAAAACCCCAAAACAGGGCAGTCTACGTCATCCAATATAGTGCCAAGAAACCATAATTATGAAAATCTTGCTTCAACCTCCGTTCTGAAGCGTTTTTCCAGATGAAAAAAAGTTATCTAACTGGAAAAGTTGGAAGAGAGAAGAGGTATAATCTCAGAAACTTCATGAAGCGAACAGTTCTTCTTGTATATATATTGATTCAATTTGCTAAAATTTGCTGTTAAAATAATATCGAAGCTGCATGAGAATTTATTCCGTTCACTGAACATACAGAAGGTCCTAGCAGTGATACCAAGAGATGGGCAGCAGTGACAGTACAGTCATTGTTATCTGCACGGAGAGATTTGCAGTTTCCTACTTTGTGGGAAGGTCGATAGAAACCTTCATTGTCATCCTTGCGGATTCAATCGATACACTAGGCTGGAAGGTATGGCAATGCATTGAGTCAATCCCTGGGCCTGGAATGCCGAGGGTGTGTGGTTTGACGTCCAAGGGGTCGAATTTAACATATGTGGATGAGCACACATTCATACCCAGTTCCTCCAGTTAGTTACTCATGAATAATCCACGTAAGCATAATAACACTGGTTTTTAATATTATATCCTGTGGAGAGCACAATCCTTCATACCAGTTGATCTAGTCAGCTACTCATGTTAATAATCGATGTAAGGCATCAATAACAGTCGTTTGGTCTCTCTTGGATTATGTAACAGCATAGATTAAATGCTAATGCGAATGCAGGAGCTCCTCCATCCAAGTCACCATATGGTTCCAACATTCTGCCTAGAGCAATGTATGATTAAATATTTTAAAAAAAAAATACCCCCCGGGTCTTTCCAAGAGACATGACTTTGAAGTTAACTGTGTCGACCAATCATGATGGTGATTTTTAAAAGATCCAAATATTATACTTAACGGGATACATGTAAATGTGGAACGCACTTCAACAGGAGCTAAAGATTCATCTTCACTGCGAAACATTCAAGACAAATCTTAGTCTTATATGTTCACTTGTTGTATATTCCTGAAAAAGGAAAGGAAAAAGGGACATTCATCTCTTTCACATCATCTCTTGTATTCCTTTACAAAATCCGCTTGAGCATTTTATCTAAATTGAAAATGGCCTATAGAATCCCATGTATCATTATTATATTCTATTTACTGTTTTTTATAAATGGATTGTGAAAATAATAATTAATATACTCTGAGTAAAATAATTCACGTCTACTCCGGAGGGTCAGAAGAACATGATTTTCGTTTCCTCACGCTGGATGTTAGGCATGCTATAGCTGGAAGCAATCAGGATCCTCTGTGTTGGCTCATGGCACAACCAAGGGGCGTACGCCCGACAGCAAACTCCCACTCCGACAGCGTCTGTGAAATGTGGTCAAACAAAGAAAAGGATGAAAGATGGAGAAAGAATTCTGTGCAAGCTGTTATTCATGACATAAGAAGAGTTTGCATTTATGTTTGTCATTTCATTGTTAATAATAAAAATAATATATGCTCCAATTTATTGTCGAAAACAAAGTCCTGAAGTGGAACAGAATTATTTTGCCCAATTAATCGTGGGCCAGGCAGCCACTGAGCAGCATCAGATCGACATTGCCTCCTAACCCTTTCTTGTTGAAATGCTAAAATCAGGGTGCAGCAACTCCAATTGTTTATAACATCTTTTGGGTACGACGGCGGCCAGGGAATGAACCACACGACCTCCCAATTATGGAGGCAGACGCTCTATCACTGAGCCAACGACATCGGTACAACTAATACATACACCAATGAGGTTATACTTTTACAGTGTTTAAATATCAGGGTATCTTATGAATGCATTTTACATGCCACAAAATATAAGTTTTAAAAGTTTGTGTCCCATTCTGTGCACAGAGTGGAGAAAACTTTATTAAAAAAGGGAATTATATATTATTGCTGGCATTGGACTACATATGATAGTGATGATAAAGTTTGCTTTTTCTAAATTTAGCAAACATTCTTTATCACTTGACATTCAGAAGTCTAATTTTATCCTTGTGTTCGCACGGCTACCATTTTAGAGCATGCAGAAGTCCTAAAATATAATTGACAACATGTAATAATAATATGGTGAATTCTTATGATCGTGCTACAGATCCGTTGGCACGACGCTCATTGCATTTTGCCGGCTGCTTCACACATCTATTACTGGTCCTTATCTCTTCAATACCAAGCAATACACACTTTGCTAACATGCCAGGGTTCCATAGAGTCTACTGAAGTCCTGTTCTGGGCACCTCTCTTCCCAGCAGACAGCAGAATCTAACATTGGGTTCTTAAATTTTGTGCTTCGCTTGACGCCAGCCTCAATCATTGCTTCATTCAGCAAGGGAAGGGAAAGACCATTGGACGGGATAGGAAGATCCGTTTGGTCCATGAACAATGGCTTTGCAATTTTATCAACTTTTTCTTCAGCGGTTTTCTCAAGTCGGGGTTCTCTGCAGTTTAGAAGACTAGGAGAATCAAATAAAACAGGATTTATGATAATTTTATTTTGGAGACAGATTCTGACAGGTAAAGGAGAATATTTCCACCCCAAAGTCAACAAAGAGGTCATCTTAAACATGTTTTTAAACTTTGCACAATTGCACAGTTATATTACAAGTAAGTACTTACAAGTAGTATTTGTGTATATTGCCTACAACTAAGTATTGACGTTATTTCTGTTTAATTAGTTATGTTGGAAATAAGTCTATGCCTATTTGGATGCAGTTATTAGCATCTTTCCAACTGATTCAGTTTCTTAAAGTGAGCTTTAACCATTTGTAAAAGACCCATCCTCTTTATACAAGGGGGCACAACATTTGCCTCTGGAACAATTGCCCAAGGTTTTAGTTGTTCTAAGATATAAGTTAGGGTTGCAATAGGTTTTATGTTAGTGTTAGGGTAGGTATAGTGTTTAATTCCAGAGTTAGTCATTCGAATAAGTGCATTGCCCGAATTCACAAAGGTGGGATTCTGCAAAATCCATGGTTCAACCCTGGTTTAACCTAGGGTTGGACCTAGGATTTTCAATTATGGTATTCACAAAGGTGGACTCAACTGAATCCACAGATCCACATCGTAACATAAACGTCATAATTTGCGGTCAACTGTTGGTGAATCTAAATGTGGTCATCCATGGAGCCGTCGATTAAAAACGCCACGGATCCACAGTCAGTGGGTTTTTGCAGACATCCTCCTTTGTGACCATTCGGGCCATTGAGTTTACATGCGAGAGCAATTGTCACCGGAGCAAATTTCATGAGAATTCCATACAAGGGGCTAACCTAACCCAGAAGAAACATTCAGTATCCCATTGAATTGTAATAGGTTCTTAATGCACTTCTTCAGAATCTTCTACTCCACTCAGATGCAGCCCTTTTGTTCGCTCCGGAGGGCTATCTCTTTTTGGCAGGATCTGAAAAGCAGCAAAATTATAGCAAAAAGTCAGCACTGTTGAGAGCATTATAACGGATCCCTGAAGATTCACTTTTTTTAGATACCCAATTCTGACTGGATTTTTTAGAGGAGATTTTTCTGGGGTCACTTTATATGACAATTGGAATGGATCTTCTAATTAAAAAAAAGTGGAAAAGAATGTGTGGTGTCTCTAATTTCTTTTCACAATGTTCCACTAATCCATCACTTTTCTCAATTTCTACTGGTTTGAACAGAGGTTCTTATAGGAGGACATTAAAATATATGTTACATACAGTATATCATGAACAAGCAGTCTGATCAATCATAAGGTAAGGAAAATAATATTTTTGAATATTTCATGTATCAGGGACAACTAACCCTGAAACAAATTACCCCTGGGACAACTACAACCCAGAAAGGGTTAGGTGGTAAATTTTTGATGGAACACAGTTTTCCAGGGGTAATTGTCCATAGGGAATAGTTGGCCTAAAAACAGTAGTTCATGTGTGACTGCATTATGGGACGGGATATTTGAAGTCATTATTACCTGATGTTGACTCACTCCATTTTTTCTCTTCATAAGGGTCTTGGCCCAGCCCAGGAGGATAACGGACAACAGGGCTGTCCTGGTTGATCCGAAAGAGTTCTCGGAGGTGAGTTTGGAGAGCTGGTTAATGATGCAGGTCCCAATGAGATGCCTCGCAGTCCAGATGGATGCACATGGTCCAGAAGAGCGCCTCCAGAAATGCAACAAGAGCGTGGTAGAGTGACGTCCGGGATGTGTAGAGATCCAACGCTAACGACGGTAATAAGGAATAGAATTGCGACAGAGATTTTGTAAAATAATTTCAGACAAGTAATTCTTATTTTGCCAAAAATATTAGGGCCTAAACCCAATTCAATACATGAAATTATCACATGTTAGAGCTTGGATAAAAAATAAGTCTTTGAACCGTCGCACTCCAAACCCCCACCCCCACCCCCAAAAAAAAAAAACACCCTCCAACACACAACAAAACGCACTGGCTTTTCAATTTTAAGAAATCATTTTGTTGCATTTAATCATTTTCATATAAGTTAGCATTATTATCTTCTTCTGATTTAGTACAGGCCCATTAATTATTACATAACTTAGGTCATTCAACTTTTGTTTATATCATGAAAGTTTTGATAACAAAAAGAATTAAACAGCAGAAGTAAAAGCGAGCACAAGTCAGTGTAATGATTTATTTACGAGGAGACCACGGGCGGAATTCTGGGCAGTGTCTTGATCTCGCGTATTTATCTTTATCTCAGAGATAAGACAAATCGGTATGTCTGGGGGAGCTGTCTTATCTTGTTTTCATTAATAGATTGTCCATAGAATCGATCATGGCGCACAGGCAAGAAATACGCTGTTTTAAGTAACGTGCAAAGGCAACTTTTACGCGAAACCGGAGAAAAGATAGATGAAAGGATATACAGGGTCGCTAGCTGTCTTTATCTTTTGTCTTATCTTTTGTACATAAAGTTTGAGTTACCATGATATACCTGCAAGTAAATGCCGCCTTTATTTGTAAGGCCAACAATGAAATTTTTGTTAGGATTAGCTTGTTTCAGTTAATTTTACTTAATCATATGTCACAATTACGAAAAAAATTCGTTTGATCTGCCAGAAGTTAAGCCCCAGGTTACGCGCCACTTTCCGCCACCTTCCGCTCCCCGTACACCCCTCGCCAGCTCCCTCCCTCCTCTCTGTTTTTGCTCTCTCTTTTCTCTCCAAAAGTTCTTTCTGGAGTCTGTTGTCCTTTTCTTTAATTTGCGTAAATAAGCGATTAAATGTGCAGTCACGCATTGCGATTTTACTGTATTTGGACACACCCCTGCAATGTCTATCGGCTTCCTAATTGGTTAAGGAGGCTTTAAACGGGTAACTAGAGTGGATTTTCATGGGTTGTCTGAGAAAAGATGGATGGCAGGTACTTTTCAGAGATAAGATGCAGAGAAAGACAGGTCTTCAGAATACCGATTTAGGACAATCCTTAAGGGTGTCTTATCTCTCAGAGATAATGACGGAAAAATAAGACAGTAGTTAAGAGAGTTCCCGCAGAATTCCGCCCCACGGTCATTTATTGGTAAGATTTATATTTCCATTCTTCTAAGCGACAAATTTCTCTCTGCCTGTAAATTCCATACACTCAGCATAACATACGGACCAACTTCAAACCTGGAATTAATATAATCCCTTCCCGTAAACCAAACCTCCAATGTAACATTAAAACCCTATTTTAACCCTACCACTACATGCTGTAGATGAAATAAACACAAAGTTCTTTACCGATTGTCAATGCCCAGTACTTTCTCTTGATCAGGAGTAGGAACCAAGTAGCCCATCTTGGGTGAGCAGATAAGCCAGATAATTCCTGGTGTGATAGATACAAGTGATTATTATAAATTAAAGGGGAAAGGTAAACAAAATGACGTGGGAGCTTCAATTGTTCACCAAACTTTCACTCTTTTTCCATTGACCACAGCAGTAATTTCCGTTTACAACATGTATGATTTTCCAAAAAGGATGTCAAAATCGAGTCGATAAGTGCATTTTGAATACAAAAGCAAAAAGAGAAGGAAAAGTTATGATTGCATACAAGATGTTTCTGAGATTTTAAAAAAAATAATTATGTTCTTACGTTTTTAATGAGTTCAATTTCAATAAAGAGTTGAGTGATGTAAGGATAGTTCTCTTTGAATTACAAACACAATAATGAAAACAATTAACGATGCAACTGTGGCTTAAAACAAATTGTCAGCGCCGTCTATAGCCCAACATAAAACAACTTGAGCATTCCAACAGCATTCCTTCCCCTTCCATGGCATGCCATTCTCTTGAAATGGGGGGGGGGGCGTGCCAAAAATTGAATATAGTTAAATTATAACTTACTTTGAGTACATAATTCCGCAAAAGCTTGTTTAGTCTTTCTGCAAGATCTCCCTTGTCCCTTGTGACGTGGCCTGCCATTCAGAAGCTAGTTTAAAAAAAATGGATGTAACTTACGATCATGAGGCCGGTATTCTGAAGGGTGGACTTAAAAATTGAGTTAAGGCCCTACTAAATTACATATCAGATAGGCCTTTTCTCATTGTCTTTAAAGAATAGGGGTGACACATGATTTTTTGGTAGGATGAGCAACTTAAGTCCCCTTTTGAGAATACTGGCCATTATTTGATACCTTAAAATAACCTTTTTCCTTTTTGTTAATATCATCACATTACAAGTATAGTGACATAAATTACCACAATGTGTGTTTCCTGGGTATACATCTGTAGGGAAAGGAAGTAAGCAAACGATTTAACTTTGTTCTAATTTTTCTCCGTCCTTAGGATTTATTGCGTCTGTAATAGCCTCCTTTCAGAAATAAACATACCTGACCTCCATCTAGTTGATCACAGCAACTTCATCCAACTGGATTCAGAATTGCAGGTTACAGATGGCTAGCAAAATCCACTGACTGAGTTTGAACGGATTGGAAAACACCCTACCCATGTCCTCACAGTGTGCTCGTCTCATCAAATTTTTTATCATTATGCAAGGTTGGGCTAAACGCTTTTGTACAAACAGCTGCTTCAAGATAATGAATGCATGCATGGTTTGAGTCGGAGGGTACATAACTTACTCCGTGTTTAGCTACGGTGTAAATTCAGTCAAAAAAACAACATCACACTTACCATGCTCGGCATTCATCATACAATCCATGTAATCTCTCTAGGACTTCCTGATCTTTTTCTGCAAGAAGGAGAGAACCAAAACGGGGATACAGATAAAAGTGATAAAAGTTTTTTTAACAATATGTGGGCAATTCTATGTTCACCCAGTGTTGATATGAGGCAAGATGGACCAAAGCCAAAATGCATCTGAAAGGTCTCTTTTTCTTTCTTCAACATTGGCAAGATTTTCAAAAGACTATAAAACGTTTGTCCTATAACAGCAGAGTTAACGATCAATTGGCAATCGATGAAGCCAATCAGGATTTTTTTGCATGGACTTACTGATATAAAAGTCCCACGGTGAACACTCAGATGGTGGTTTTAAATTGTGCCATTGATCGAACAGGTTAACTGTTTATCAGCAGTGGCTTATCTTCCACCAAGGTCCATGGAACATCTCACTCGAAAAAAAGACCCTTACTGAGAGACAATCCATAACATTGGAGCCACAACTCTTCCTCATCATTGGATCACAAGAACAATAATGTTCTTAAACTTCAAGTATCTTTTGCTTTCCGAACAGTCAATTTGCGAGATGATGACGAGACATGATAACCTTGTGCTGTGAACGATTCAAAAGTCTTTGCGAAACCTCGATCTGCGCTTCCGCTCCATCTCCTTCACCATGTGCATTCCCAGGCAAGGTTTTCTTCAGCCAGTCAGACTGAATTGAGAGCACGTCTCAGACATGACTGTGTTTGGCACTGAGGTCCGTGGGTTCGCCTTGGTGTCGAATGTCTAACAATCCACTTTGAGAGACCAATCTAGAGAGGGATGACAAAACATTTTTAAAACTTTGTACATTCCAAGATAATAGGGGGTATGTCCACTTTCGCAGCCAAATCTGAAAAACTAACATTGAATCTACAATACAATCTAGAAAATGAAATAATACATGTATGTAGTAATGAAAAATCTGAACCGCATTTTGGGTTATTTCTGCTCAACAAATATTTTGAATTCGGCTGATAATTAATTCAAGCATCAATTCATATTTATTCCAGTTAAAACAAATGGTTCTTTAAAATAAAGACAAGTTTTTGTTTTATTCTCTCAAAATGAAAAAATAAGTCTTTTCCGAACACAAACGTGACTATAATCTTACCAACTCATTAGTTAACATCATGCTTTGAATTGTAGGTCAACAGTTAATGTAGATGGTACAATGTTGTACCTTTGAAGCGATTTTCATGCACAGGGATGGGCCTGCTCGCCTGGACTTTTTGCTGCTTCCTCTGTATGAAGGATTCACGAATCTGAAAATTAAAATATAATTGGTTTCTGTTAGTGCTCTGAACAACAAGTTGCAGGCAACAACAATTGTGATTGGCTATTGCCACTTTGCATCGATTGCAGACCATTTTATACTCAACAAATAATATTGGAAGGCCAAAGAAAACAGAATACTCTTACGCAGACAGGAAACACAAATTTAATCTGAGGGGCTACAGTCCAAGCCTGACTGCGATAAACCAGGAGGGAAGACAATACAAACAAAAATTACATTGAACTTTAAATGTGAAAATTTCAATAGATTTAAAGGGGGTATTTTATTGTGGACATATGCCCATACGACCAGGACAACTAACATCCTGAACAATTTAGCTAGGAACAAAGTAACCCCCTCCCATCCCCCCCCCCCCCCGAATAAGGGTTAGGGTTAGGTGTTGAGTTTAGAGGTAGATTTTTTGGCAAGGGGTAGATGTTCAGGGGATATAATTTATCCTAGAAACCCCGCCCATAACTTCATTTTCCATTGTATACATCGCTTCAAATTCTCAAAACCGCTAACCTGGCTATGCTTATTAACAACTTTGTATTCTACCTGGTAATGGTCCAGCGTGCTATGCCATTTGAAACTGATTGGAGTGTGTAATCTTCAGCTATCTCGAGTTAGGAGCTCTGTACAGGCTCCTTCGGTACATAAAATAGCTACAGTAACTTCTTTACCTTGGGAAGGAGACGGTGGCAGAGAAAAAACAATGCCTAAGTGACATAACAAGTCATGTGCATTCAAGGAGTCCATTTTCTGTCAACCTTGAGAGATCCTGTCACTCTGTGTTAATTCATTCATGGGATGCAATACTAGATGCAGCGTCTCATCAGCAGTCAGAAAATTGTTTGTCAAGCTAATTGGGAAAAAACAAGCCCTTTCTTTCACTAAAAAGGAGGACGACTATCAACACGTTTTTCTTGGTCTTTTTTTTGGCCAACCTTTGTCACACATGTATTCACCAAATTGGAAAATTTTTAAAAAGGCCTTCTAAAGGCCTCCTAAATTGAAAGAACAATTTATTTTATTGAAAAGCAAGCCTACAGTTAGTCTTCCCTTGTAATGATTTTCTATGTTTTTTTTCGTTTTTTACTGGACTAGGTCCTAGGCCTAACATTTTAGCGAACTGTTGTTAGTTACTAGGCCCTAACTGTTACTGTTTCAGAGAAGTGCGCCGAAAATCTCGACCCTTGCTCTAGATTTCGAGCCCGGTTTCAGACAAAATTGGGGGGAAAAAAATCCAACAACACTCAACACACTCCAACTCAGACTCATATCACACGCACAGATCCGATCACTTGAATGACAACCAAAAAAAAAGAATCACACAAAAAGATCATACTTAGATACCGTTAAATTTTGCTCCTAAAATCCCAGATTTTGGCTCCAAATGTATGAAGCCGTGTGCGCCTTAGCGAAAAGCTAAGGAAAACCGATCAGGAAAATGCGTTTACTCTACAGTGCTAGAGTTACAACATGCATATGGGACTGACAAGATTTTTTCTCTGCCCTAGTTTCGACCGGGTATTCAGCCGCGGCGGCCCCGGACTGTTCGCACGAGCGCGATGTGCTCCCGATGCGGCGAGTGAGCCAGATTTCAGCGGCCGCGCGGTTTGCGTGCTGACTTTTCACGCTTGGTGGTTATTTATGCAACGGGCGTCTACTGGGTAGGGTGCCATATTTTGGTGCCGTAAGGGGAAATGCGGCGATAATATAAAATTACCTCCTTTTATCTGACGATCCACCACGCGAAGAACGAACAAATTCTACTCTTAAAGATTATCAAAATCATTTAAAATATTTAATTATGGCTAAAAAATATCGCTGAATAGAATGACGAAGATGTTTTTCCGCCCGGCAATCGGTTTTGCAGAATAGTATTCGGTTAGCCGTGGTTTCCCTTATGCGCTTTCGATCGCGGCAGACTAAAAACCCAGATGCGAAGCGTTCACACACAAACCCCGATAATGTATAGGCGCCGCCATCAATGTCTCGCTATTAACCCGAATTGTGGCCTAATTCCAGGAGTAAGTTTGCAATCTCGTTTTATATTATTTGATTTCGTGTGATTTTTTTTTGTGGTGTGTTTGATAAAATGGTGTTGATGATTGTTTTTTGTGAAAGTTAGAAGGGCTGAATGTGTTTGTGATCTTTTGTGAAGGTGTTGAAGTAGCTAACAACCGATACCGGGACGCAACCGGGGCACTGGGCCGCGCTACCTAATCTCGGGCAAGAAGGTAGGTGTTACAAAAACTCTGAATTTACTATCAAATAGTTTGTGATTTTAAAAAAAATTATAGACTTCTAAGTGTTATTTAATTTAGGATATGCCAATGTCGAATACTAAAGTATTGACATCGGTATCATAGTGGGATATGCTTCTAATATCTTGCTGAAAATGAAAGATGATATATTTTTCATTTTTCAAACATAGCTGCAAAAAGCTTAAGTGGTCAAATTTTGGGCAAGTTAGACTCTACGTTAGCCCTATTTGATTTTATTTTTTTTCTTTTTTTCTTTTAGAAATTAAGCGCAATGAATGTGAATCCAATGCCTCCTCATGCTAGCTGATGTGTCAGATCTGACATTTTGGCTGACCCAACGATACAGATGTAAGACCACGAAAAAAGTCTACCATTCCGCTGTTACAGAAATAGAGAACAATGGATTTTGATTGTTTGGGCGCTCTGATTGGCTAATCGTGTATGTGGCGCCACGCACTCATGTTTATTCAACACACATATGGTGCATTGAACGAAGACTGGAAAACAATAACTGGGGGCGTAGCTTATCACCAAAACTTGGCCTTCGCGTCACGTGCTCGGAGCTTCGGAGAAATGTTTACAAATTTCCCGAAAGCCCGAACTCTGGTGCGGTGGGCGTTCGACGCTCGTGGTACACTGGGTAACCGTTCAACAAGTGATTTAGGAAAGAATTTCCAGGGAGGCTAGCTCAGATCGGGCAGTGTGAAGTGCATGCAGGAAGTTTATTGTTCAGACATTGTTTTGGAGAAATCGTTTAATGGTGCACGTTGTGTGGCGTGCGTAGTGAATGTATATTCAGGTTACTGGAATCTTAATCGAAGGCGAAACTTTTACTGAATCACTCCCTAAAATCTGGCTCATGATGCTTAGCGCGCATTGCGCTAGTCATAGATCATACACAAGTGGCCAAACTTAACGCCATGCGCATATAAATCGTCACAGAGCGCCATACGGAGAATGCACATGCGCACTATTACTTCGCAAATCGCGCATTCGACCCTGTCAGCGCCGCATCCATCCACGCACCTCGATAGTCGCGGCAAGTAACCAATACCCGCGAAAGCGATTCAGCTCTTCGTGCTTCAGCCTGTCATCATCATTACAAACGGAGACCATCTTTTTGCAAGAAAAACTGCCAAAGAACGCGACTTCAATAAACACGGTTGGCGTAGGACCCACTCTTTCAAATATTTTTTTTAGAATAAAGAGAGAAGAAAATAAAAAAGGAACTTCAAGTTCAACGAATCCACTGTCGGAACGTAACGCCCAATATTTACAAAACGCATAAAGAAATGAGACCTTACCAAAAAATAAATGAGCAAATTAAATTTATCGTGACTATTGTTCATTGGAAGGCACAATGGAAGTGTATTTCATATGCTAAATTTCGTGATCATCGAGCGTCATGCATTAATTAACTAAATTATAGGAGGGAATTTTCTCCGTGTAGAACCTATACTCCTTTCCCGGCGCACGCCCTTTCTCTCCCACCGCGGTAGGCAACCCTGCGCATGCCTGGGCGGGAAGGCTGGCTAGACGAGCATGCACGAGCGGACTGGCGGGGAGCGCGCGCCCGAGCGTCCCCGTCCTTTCTCTTGCCAGTAGTCACACGAGGGGTTTTGAGACGTCTTTGACGTTGTCGGCGTTGCGTCATGGGCATTACTTACTTACCTTGGAATTCCATGATATCAGTCTTTCAATTGCTTCTCCTTATGTTATCAATCATTTTGAAATAGCAGGTCGCGAACAGATGAGAATTCATCAAATTTCTCCACGTATAAGGGTATTTTCCTAACTTTGTTTGACATTTTCTTTCTCGAGTTCTCACGTTTTGCGTCTTTTCCATGGTATACAGGGAACAACACTAATGAAAATAATGAAAATGCCCGGAATTAGAAAGAGAGCATGCATCCTCTCCAATGTTGTTTGTTGTTGTTCGGTGGTTTTAACCATGCGCGTATTCTGGGGGGGGCTTTACGGGCCGGGCCCTAAATGACCTAAAAGGGGCCAAAAAAAACAAAAAAAAAAAGCGAAAAATATACATGATTTGAGCCTGAACCTACCCCTCAGCTGATATATGACCTTTTGGTTGGCCAAAGAAAAAAAAAACACCAACCCCATACAAACACTTTTATATGTGTGCTACTATCTATTTGCAGTCTAAATGCAAAATTCTATATTCAAAAACCCAAAATTTTCTCATCGACCGTTATCTTCCTGCTTGTCCTGATATATCAAGAACAACTCAGTAATATTGTTATTTGCAGAGGATGCCCTTTATTTGCAAACTAAACAAAACAGCTATTAATTACCATCCAATCGGTCATAATCATGGGCGAAACAAACTAAAACTATGACCAGACTTTTGACCAATCAGAGGACAGGATTATTCAACATTCTTAAAGTGAGTTATATAATACTGAATAATTTTAACTTGCTTATTTGGCGGTATGCTACTGTTCAATGTAAAGAGGAAATGTGTTCATACTTTAGTTACACACAGAAAAAAATAAGTGTCTAAGTGACCCTTTTTACAAGAGTCCAGCTCTGTCCTGAGATGACACTTAATTGGTTAAAGAGATTTTAATTTGAGTACAACTGACAACCTTATTGGAGTCTACCTTCTTGACTCCGACTAGAGTCAAAATGTTGACTCTCTTGAGGGTGTCTCATCTCAGGGCATCAACGTTCAACCCCCAAACCAGAGTTTAGATGACACCTCGTGGGAGTTCTACTTCTTGACTCCATCTGGAGTCAAACATACAGACTCTCTTCGAGTGTCATCTCAGGGACAAACGTTCAACCCTCCAAACAAGAGTTTAGATGACACCTCGTGGGAGTCTTCCTTCTTGACTCCAACTGGATTCAAACATACTGACTCTCTCCGAGTGTCATCTCAGGGACAACGTTCGACCCCCCCCCCAAACCAGAGTTTAGATGACACCTCATTGGAGTCTTCTTTATTTTGATCCTAGAGGAGTCTAGCATAGGGAGTTTAGATGACACCTCATTGGAGTCTACCACTTGACCCCTCCAGGAGTCTTATCATGCATGACTCTTATTGGAGGTCATCTTGGACAAATGCTAACCCCCCAGAGAGTAAGAGGAACCATATCAGAGTATACCACTTAGACTCCTACAGGAGTCCATTATACTTGGACCAGAAGAGGAGTTTAGATGACACCATAATTAAGGGTACCCACTGCACTTCATTGGAGTCTACCCACTTGACACCTCCAGAGTCTAACATGCACGACTCTTGTTGGGAGTCATCTCGGACAAATGCTAAACCCCCAAATGGAGTTTAGACAAAACCATATCAGAGTCTACCACCTTATTTGACTCTAGTGAGTCCAGCATACTTGGACCAAGAGGCAGTTTAGATGACACTGTATAAAGGGTTCCTACTGCACTTCATTGGAGTAGTGTCCACTTGACCCTCCAGGAGTCTAACATGCATGACTCTTGTTGAGAGTCATCTGGCAAATGCTAAACCCCAAAGAGTGGTGTGGCACATAGCCTCTAAGGTGTCATCTGTACTCTTCAGTCTTCACTGTTGACTATTGAAGAGAATTGGATTCCTATGCCAGACTCCTATAGCAGTGCAGTGGGTACCCTTGATCTAAACTCGTTTGAGTCAAAGTATGGCTTGACTCCTGTAATGAGTGAGTGGTAGACTCTGATATGGTTTCCTCTATACTCTCTGGGTGGTTGAGCATTTGTCCTGGAGGGGTCAAGTGGGTAGACTCCAATGAGGTGTCATCTAAACTCCCTATGCTAGACTCCTCTAGGGGTCAAATAAGGAGACTCCAATGAGGTGTCATCTAAACTCTGGTTTGGGGGTCGAACGTTTGTCCTGAGATGACAGCAAACGGAAGATTCAAAAACAGAACAGGACAAGACACGAAATAAATACAACTTAACTTGATGAAGTCTGGTAGTGCACTGATTTATTCAAGGGTTATTGGCAACATCAGAATCATACTAATACAAGATAAATTACATATTCAAATTAAGTCAGATTAACCAATAGAAATAAGAGAATGGAGGAACCAACTCAAAATGTAAAGTCCATTCATAGAAATAACCAATAAGAAGATAGAAGGATGTAGATGAATAAGATGAATGATTATGTAATAAGAATGTTTGAACAAAGAATCAGATGTGGAATGTAATTTGAATGAAGACATCTGAATAGGAATGGAATGATAGAGAAGAAGGTTGACAAGTCAAAGAGGAAAATGGATGTGAAACAAATGCTGAACTAATGAAGGCTGATTAGAAATTAAGGTCAACAACAAAGGAAACCTTAAATGTCAATAAACAGTCCTACATATAATATCCTTCTTTAAAAAAATTGTCCTCAATTTTTATAAATCATTTTAAAAAAATTATGTGATTTTCCGAATACTCTACCAGATTGAATTATATTAGGGTCAGCAGAGACTCTCTATGATACTTTTCTCCCGATCCTTTAATAGTCATATAAACGCTGACTCTTTGAAGAGTTTTTGGACAGATAAACAAAACAGGAGAAATCAGACTCTGATTGTTAACTTTTTCAAATCATGAAGGATTATAGAGGGTCACAAGACTCTTTATGTTACTTTTCCCGGTTCTTTTTAATAGTCATATAAAAGTATAACTCTTCGATAGAGTTATTTGACACCAAAAAGGAGAAATCCCGACCCTGATTGTTACTTTTGCAGATCATGAGGATCATATAGGGTCATAGAGACTCTCCTGATACTCTTCCTGACACTTCTCAAGTGTCATATAAAAGAACTGCTCCTTTCGAAAGAGTATTTCGAGCACGCAAAAAAGGAGAAATCCCGGACTCTGAATGTTACTCTTTTCAAATATTGAGGATTATAGGGGGTTCACAAGAGCTCTCTACTGATACTTTTTCCCGACTCTTTTTAAATAGTCATTATAAAGTGACTACTCTCGAAAGAGTTATTTGGACCAAAAGAGGAGAAATACGCGACCCTGATTGTTACTTTTGGCCGCATCATGAGGATTAAACGGTCAAGAGAGAAATCTCATGTACTCTTTCCTGAACTTTTCAATAGTCTATATAAAAGTGACTGCTTCGAACAAGAGTTACTTAGACACAAAAAGGAGACATGCGACTCTGATTGTTACCTTTTTCAAATCTATGACATCTATAGAGGGTCAAAGACCGCTAATTGATACTATCATTTCCCAACATCTTTTCACATAGTCAATAAAGTGATCTCTTCGTGTAAATAAGATGAATTATGTGGGACACACAAAAAGAGAAATCACCGGTAGACCTGATGTGTTCTTTTGCGGCAGATCATGAGGATCATTTAGGTCATTAGAGACTCTCCATGTTACTCTTTCCTGACACTTTTTCATAAAGTCATATAACTGACTCTTCCTTCGAAAGAGTTATTTCGACACCAAAAAGGAGAAATCCCGACTCTAAATGTTACTTTTTCAAATCATGAGGAATATAGGGGGTCACAAAAACTCTCTATGATACTTTTTCCCGACTCTTTTTAATACTAATAGTCATATAAAAGTGACTCTTCGAAAGAGTTATTTGGATACCAAAAAGGAGAAATCCCGACCCTGATTGTTACGTTTTCCGATCATGAGGATTATAAAGGGTCACAAAGACTCTCCATGATACCCTTTCCTGACACTTTTCAATAGTCATATAAAAGTGACTCTTCGAAAGAGTTACTTAGACACCAGAAAGGAGACATGCCGACGCTGATTGTTACTTTTTTCAAATCATGAGCATTATAGAGGGTCACAAAGACTCGCTATGATACTTTTTCCCACTCTTTTTAATAGTCATATAAAAGTGACTCTTCGAAAGAGTTATTTGGACACCAAAAAGAAGAAATCCTGACCCTGATTGTTACTTTTGCAGATCATGAGGATCATAAATGGTCATAGAGACTCTCCCAGATACTCTTTCCTGAC
>CALNVZ010002974.1:13481124-13504292 GCA_940671915.1 Paracentrotus lividus | reverse complement strand
GTGTGACATTTGATGGCAATTAATTTCTTTAGTTAATTATCTTAAAACAATCAATTCAACACCATTATTTTTCATTTAAATTTAAAGGAAAGAAGTTAAAAAAGGGTATAATGACAATAATTAAAGTAAGGAGACCAGCATATACAATCAAGTCAGGGTCAAAGAAATGATATTTTACGTACCATTTTTCTATTCAAATTTTTTGCATGTTAATTTATGCAAATGAGCATGAAAAATTTGTAAAATTAAGATAAAAAATGCATTTCATGAAACTTCAGACAATGCTCTATATGAATGTGCAGCTTAAAAACAAAAAGGACAAACTTTATTTTTTCCAAAAAAGGTTCACTTTTCAAAGAATCGCCCATATGTTCTTGTTGAATGTAATTGACTGAATTATCGAATACAATGTATTCCAATCGACATATTTATCTCCTTCCGATCACAAATCATGTTCATTGTTCGCCACAACCGCTGTCTTCCTTGTATTTATCAAATTCTTGATTCCATTGAGTCATATGAACATCTCGCCATTCCTTATATTCATGCTGCCAATCCTGGTATAAATCGTCCAGGTGGCCCTCATCTAAAGACGGATCAAAACAAAAATCTTAAGATTAGGATATTTATGATTAATAAAGAAGGAGACACTTTTATTAATTAATAAAACTTTGTAAGATCATAAATTCAATGCCTAGAAATACAAATCCAAGCGTCGTACTCCAATCATTTTTTTATTATCTTTTTGTAAACTCGTTTATGAAATCCATTTCATGATGCAATTTGAGTCCTCCAAATAATAGTCTTACCCAATTCGTAGATGCTTGGAGCGTAGTTTAACCAGAATGCGCATGCATCCATCCTCAGGGCCCGACCGTTCTCCATAGTTAGCGACAGAATCTTATAATCCTGATCGGGAAGAGTGTATCTTGGCCAGGATGGATATTCTTCCGTTGAGAGCGGGAAATTCGGGTCACTATATATAAAAAGAAGTAATCATTATCTTATGCTGTCACAGCAGGTCGTATATAGGTCACATGGCACTTAAGTGCATCGTACCTTGAGCTGCATGCAGTTTGCATAGAAAAGGTATTGAAGAAAAAAAAAACGTCCTGTGTGTCGTACCTGCAACGTGTGTGTCTGGAAAAAAGTTTTTCTACGAAATCCGTTGTAGAGACTTGATGTGACCACATAAGATAGATATTCCTAACAACTAGATTGTACATCGGGAAGATTTAGTTGTTTCCTAATTCTGAAATTCATTTTAAACTTGATACTGTACTCGATTTTAAATTTGTCCAATTATCAGTAAAGCATACATTATAAAATATGCATAAGTCATGTCAACATACATGTATAGTAAATAGTGGTAGTATTTTACGAGCTGTGATTGGTTGAAAGGGTGTCACTTGTCGTTTAACATTCTGGTATAGTAAATAGTGGTAGTATTTTAAGAGTTGTGATTGGTTGAAATGATGTCACGTGTCATTCACGTTTTTGTTATAGTGAACGGTTTTTGTTATATAGAACGTTTTTTTTTTGTAATATTGAACGGTTTAATCCTGTGTTAAAATGAATGGCGAAATCGATTGCTTTGTTGCGCTAGCGCGTAATAACAGTAAAATGGTGCGCACAACAATAGATACGCGGAGCAACGATATACGTCACAATAGCTTAATTAGCACCAAAAGTTTGGCAAACATTGGCAAAGATAAAACCAGATTAGGCAAGGTCAAATATCTAGGGGTCTATTTACTATAATAAATAGTGCATGCTCTATTAATGCAACATTACTAACTATGTGAACTCCAAATACTAAATTATCCCTCGTGCACATCTGTTTCAACTCGGCCTACGGCCTCGGTGAAATAAATGTGCCCTCGGGATAATTTAGTATTTGTCGTGCACATAATCTAGTATGTTGCATGGTAGAGCATGCATTATTTATATAATGTTGAACGCTTTTTTGTTATAGTAAATAGTGGTAGTAGGCCTATTTAACGAGTTGTGATTGGTTGAAAGGGTGTCACGTGTCGTTCAACATTCTGGTATGTTGAACGCTTTTTTGTTATGTTGAACGGTTTTTTGTTATGTTGAACGGTTTTATCCTGTGTTAAAATGAATGGCGAAATCGATTGCTTTGTTGCGCTAGCGCGTAATAACAGTAAAATGGTGCGCACAACAATAGATACGCGGAGCAACAATATACGTCACAATAGCTTAATTAGCACCAAAAGTTTGGCAAACATTTGCAAAGATAAAACCAGATTAGGCAAGGTCAAAGATCTAGGGTCTATTTACTATAATAAATAGTGCATGCATCTATTAATGCAACATTACTGACTATGTGAACTCCAAATACTAAATTATCCCTCGGGCACATCTGTTTCACCTCGGCCTACGGTCTCGGTGAAATAAATGTGCCCTCGGGATAATTTAGTATTTGTCGTGCACATAATCTAGTATGTTGCATGGTAGAGCATGCACTATTTATATAATGTTGAACGATTTTTTGTTATGTTGAACGGTTTTTACCTGTGTTAAAATGAATGGCGAAATCGATTGCTTTGTTGCGCAAGCGCGTAATAACAGTAAAATGGTGCGCACAACAATAGATACGCGGAGCGACAATATACGTCACAATAGCTTAATAAGCACCAAAAGTTTGGCAAACATTTGCAAAGATAAAACCAGATTAGGCAAGGTCAAAGATCTAGGGGTCTATTTACTATAATAAATAGTGCATGCATCTATTAATGCAACATTACTGACTATGTGAACTCCAAGTACTAAATTATCCCTCGGGCACATCTGTTTCACCTCGGCCTACGGCCTCGGTGAAATAAATGTGCCCTCGGGATAATTTAGTATTTGTCGTGCACATAATCTAGTATGTTGCATGGTAGAGCATGCACTATTTATATAATGTTCAGTCGTAAATGATTCCTAAAGTATTCAATTCATCATCGAGATCATACGGATGTTGATTGTGTTATGTGTTCCCAACATTATTGACCACTCGGGGCTAGAACATGAGATCAGAGAGGATGCATGGTCCTGAACAGCTATAACGGTGGCAGCGGTGGGATTGAGAGTTTGAATTTCTTATAATCAAGTTTGATCATGATTAAGAGGTTTACTTTTACCAAAGTTTTTTCAGACACTGTTAATGTATGTATACATAATAATTTATGCATGATGTAGTCCGACTCAAAATATCGTCAGCTATCTTGTCAGATATGCATGGGTCAGCCCGCTGCACTGACTCCAAACACACAATTATGACATTGTTATGAGTGGCAAATTAGAAATCGGTTTATTTTCAATCTGGGGTCGCGCAGTTTGCAGTGTTATGGGTGCAACCGATACTGACTGGTCTATTTCAACCCTATTAGAATTGATTTCCCTCGCAATCAACATACCCAGATGTGACGAAATTGGACCAGTAGCGGACAAACTGGACGGACATGATCTTTTCTTGATGGGTTTGGTCAAAACCATTGGTGAGACCCCATGTAAAGACGTATTGGAGATCTTCTCCATGTCCTGCACCGATCCACTGGGGCATCCTTCCTGCGGCGTTGCGGGAAGGATCATGGGTCATCTCGTAGCGCCAGACAGGAGCTCCTGAACGGAGAGCACGGGCCATCGCTTCAGTGGAACATGCGAACATCTGTATCAAAGAATTCGAGCTACTTTTAACCATTTGTACAATGAAATGCTTCTTTTTACATATCGTTCACTATGGCAGCCCAAGAAATGAACTTATTACGGATTATTTTGCCCCTTCCGGTTAGAAAAAATCAGAACGGTTGGAATCCTTTGTAACGTCTGAATACCTATATGCCAATTCCAAACGACATGGCTTATCACAAATGTTATTCAAACGCAAATGATTCCATTAATCCTACTGACTGAGCTTGGCCACGCTGACAGACTGACCTCAAACCGACATCAGAGAGACCAGCGGTTGATTTGATGATAGTCTTACCAGTTTGACCTCTCTGTTAGCATGATTAGCAGTGGAAGGTTTCACAGTTTCTTGAGTGATCCTGAAAGGACCTACTCACTTTCGACTTTTTGGCGAGCATTGTTCTCCCTCTTCAGGAGATTGAGTCATCGGATACATGCATGCGCGTATTCTGGGGGGGGGGGCTTTACGGGCCCGGGCCCCGGGGGCGCGCAGGGGGGCGCGAAAGAGGAAGAAAAAGGGAGAAAGGAAGGAAAAAGAAAGAAGAAAAAGGAGGGAAAAAAGGGGGAAAGAGGAAGGAAGAAAGAAAGAAAGAGAGAGAGAGAGAGGGAAGGGAAAAAAGGGAGAGGAGGAGGGGGCGCCCTAAAAAAAAAAATGGGGGGGCGCCAAATCGACAGTAAACTTGGGGCGCCAAATTGACCTTAAACTTAGGGGGCCAAATCAACCTTTAATTTAGGGGAGGGGGGGGCGCCAAATCGACAGTAAACTAAGGGGTGCCAATTGACGTTAAACTTAGGGCGCCAAATCGACCTTAAATTCAGGGCGCCAAATCGACAGTAAACTAAGGGGCGCCAAATTGCCCTTAAACTATAGGGGCGCTAGATCGACCTTAAATGTAGGGGGGCGCCAAATCGTATTAAACTACCGGCGAGCCAACTTGAGCTTACACGTAGGGGCGCCAAATTGCCCAAAACTTAGATAGGGACGCCAAATTGACCTGAAGCTGAGGGGGCGCTAATTGATATTAAACTTAGGGGCGCAATCGACCTTGAATTAAGTAAGGGTGCCAAATTGAAACAGGGGGAGGGGAAGGGGCGCCCTTAAGAAAATTTAGGGGCGCCAAATCGACAGTAAACTACGTAGCGCCAATAAACATAAAGGGCGCCGAATGGACCTTAAGCTAAGGGCGCGCCAAATTGACCTATATTTAGGGGCGCCATATCAAACTTAAAAATTAGAGGGGCGCCAAAATGAGCTTAACGTGGGGGCGCCAAATTGACCCGAAACTTAGGTGGGGGCGCTAAATCGACCTTAAACTTAAGGGCGCCAAATCGACCTTAGATTTAGGAGGGGCGCAAAATCGACCTTAAACTTAGGGGCGCAAAATCGACCTTAAATTTAGGGGGCGCCAAATCGAACTTAAACCTAGGGGGCGCCAAAATGTCTTAAACGTAAAGGCGCCAAATTTATTATCTTAATGTAGGGCGCAAAATGATCTGAAACTTAAGGGGCGCTGAATTGACCTGAGACTTAGGGGCGCTGATTTAACCTGAAGTTAAGGGGGTGCCAAATCGATCTTAAATTAAAGGACGCCAGATTGAGCTCAAATGTAGGGGCGCCGAATTGACCTGAGACTTAGGGGTGCCAAATTTATCTTAAACTTAGTGGCTCCAACTATATCCTAAACTTAGGGAGGGGTGCCGAATTTACGTGAAACGAAGGGGCCCCCAAAACACACACAAAAAAAACAGAAGGGGTCTTTAAAATGGTCTCTATCTAGAAATAGAAAATTTTTAAAACGCAATGCCTCCTGGTTTCTATATACATAGCAAAATTTTCGCTCGCGCTTCGCGCTCGCATTATCTTTTCCCATTGATTTATTACAATGTGTCGAGGAACGCGTAAAATGTCCTGTTTTCTAATCATTCGAATGCATCAAAATTTCTGTTCCCTATTCGCACACGCCTATGTTTTTCCTCTTTTACTAGAATTTACTTTATGGGATTCTAACCGTCAAAACATTTATATTTATTTGTTTTCACGTTACATTTTTTCATTTTTTTTATTTTATATTATTATTATTTTTTCTTTTGCATTTCAAATTTATGTTCAACATATTAGCGGCGCCAAATTGAGCTTACACGTGCGTGCGCCAAGATGACCTGAAACTTATGGGGACACTGAATTGAAGTTAAGGGGGCGTCAAGTCGATTTTAAAATTAGGGGCGCGAAATTGAGCTTACACTTAAAGGGTGCCCAAATGATCTGAAACTAAGGGGCGCCGAATTTACCTGAAACTAAGGGGGCAACAAATAGGTTTTTAAAATATGGTCTCAATGTAGATAGAGCAAAATTTCAAAATTCATGCATCCGGGTCTGTATATACATAGCAAAATTTTCACTCGCGCTTCGCGCTCGCATCATTCCCCCCAATGAATGATTACATTGTGTTTCTGAGGAACGCATGAAATGTCCTATTTTCTAATCATTTGAATACATCAAAACTTCCGTTTATGATTCGCGCTCGCCTGTGCTTTTCCTCTTACCAAAATTTATATTATGGGATTCTAACCATCAAAACATTTCAATTTATTTGATTTCACGTTACATTAATTTTTGCATTTCAAATTGACCTAAATCTTAGGGGGCGCCAAATTGAGCTTAAACGTAGGGGCGTCAAATTGACCTGAGACTTAGGGATGCCAAATTTATCTTAAACTTATGGGCTCCAACTTTATTTTGAACTTAGGGAGGTGTGCCGAATTTACCTGAAACTAAGGGACAACAACTTGGTATTTGAAATATAGTCTCTGAAATTTTTAATTCCTCCTGGGTGGTGTTGCATAAAACTTTTTTTCTAACCCGAGTTTTCTCGGGTTAAAAAACTCAGCTTATGTAGACCTATTTCTTAGGTTATTCAACCTGAGTTTTTAAATGCCCTAAAAATTTATTGCATTAATACTTTTGAAAACTCTGGTATGTTTTTATGCAATGGAAAAAACAGTAAAAAATCCAGAAAAATATTGTAACCGGAGTTTTTGGACTTTAACCGGAGTTTTCAGATTTTAACCGGAAAAAACTCCGGTTAGAAGTTTTATGCAACAGGGTGCTGGTCTGTATATACATAGCAAAATTTTGGATCGCGCTACGCGCTCGCATCATTTTTTCCCCGATGAGTTATTACATTGTGTTCCTGAGGAACGCATGCAATGCCATGTTTTCTCATCATTCAAAGACATCAACATTCCGCTCTCACCTGTGTTTTTCCTCTGACCATAATTTACATTATAGGATACTAATCATCAAGACATTTAAATTCATTTGAATACACCTTACATTTACTTTTGCATTTTCCCAGGGGCATCAAATCACCTAAATCGTACATGTATGGCGCCAATTCAAACCAACATTTAGGGGGCGCCAAATGATTAGTGGGCTCCAAATTGAGCTTAAACTTAGGGGCGCCAAATTTATCTTAAACTTAAGGAGGGTAGCAGAAGGATAGATAAGCAGCTAGATAGATAGATAGATATTCATCTTTCTTTCATAATCATGTAAAATTACTGGGCAACATACGGTCTTTAAATTCTGGAGGCCAAATTGATCCTAAACTTCAGGTCTCTATTACATAGAGCAAAATTTTTGCTCGCGCTTCGCGCTCGTATCATTTTCCAAAGAGTTATTACAGACCTGAGGAATGCAAAAAATGTCACATTTTCAGAGATCATTCCGATACATCAAATTTCCGCTCGCGATTCACGCTCGCCTATATTTCTTGCAACCAGATTATGAGGATTCTGAACAACAAAACATCAATATACATTTGTTTGATTTCACAAATTTCACATGATTTTATATGGCTTGCTTTCAAATCGTTTTAATGGACAAATTACAGCTCCCGTTCATATGATATTCTGATGAAGAGCTAAACAAAATTGATACCCCGGATTGCTTAGAATTCTTTGCTTTCTGATCGTAAAGTAGAGGGAAAAAATCCGATCGCGCTTCGCGCTCGTATTTAGAATTATTCGTATTTTCATCTATAGCGGTAATACCTCATATACCTAGAAATTCTTTTCAATTAACTCACCAATGGCAAGTATTTAAAAAAAAAAAACAAACAAACAAAAAACAAAAAACATTCAAATAAATTATTATTCAAAATCCTTCAATATACATTTAAGCCGTAGGCCTATGTTTGCCTGGCCGGGGGGGGGGGGGGGGGGGGGGGGCGGCGGCGCCATATTTTGAAAAGTACACAGGGGCGCCAAAATCACGTCGGGCCCCCCGGGTTGCGAAATCCTGGATACGCGCCTGAAATGGTAGGCTAAAGGCCTCGTCACACCGAGTCCGGTCCGGTAACCGGTACGGCAAACCGTCTCAAATCGCTCAAAAAACCGTACCGGTTGCCGTTGCGGCTAGTACGGCACAGCCCGTGTTTGTTGTGACCAGTCTCATTGCAATAGTACACGGCCATTCATTTCGACCGTTTTTGCCCATTGTTGAACCGGACCGGGCCCGTGCCGTGACCCGGACCGGACTCGGTGTGACGAGGCCTTAATACACTTCAGGGTGGTGTTGCATAAAACTTTTTTTCTAACCCGAGTTTTCTCGGGTTAAAAAACTCAGCTTATGTAGACGTATTTCTTAGGTTATTCAACCTGAGTTTTGAAACGCCCTAAAAATTTATTGCATTAATACTTTTGAAAACTCTGGTATGTTTTTATGCAATGGAAAAAACAGTAAAAAATCCAGAAAAATATTGTAACCGGAGTTTTTGGACTTTAACCGGAGTTTTCAGATTTTAACCGGAAAAAACTCCGGTTAGAAGTTTTATGCAACAGGGTGCAGATGAATCCAAATGTGCGGGATGGGTTCTAAATGCACAAGAAACTCAGATTGGAACTTTTAGATTGGCTGGAAGGTGAAAGGTTGTGATCAATAGGGTACATGCAGGTAATATGGGCCAGCAGGTAATATGGGCCACCTGAAGCAAATCATGTCGTGACCGTCGACCGGTGACCGGTGGACCGGTGTGACACCATATGTTGTTCATATGAACTGTATTACGAAAATATATCGTGTGAGAAGCATCTGATGCCGAAATTTCTCTTGAGAAAATTGCTGAAAACAACAAGGTAGGTAAAACTTAGCGGCATTTTTTAACCCTGATGTAAAATTTGATATTTCACAGATGTGCATGTGTAAAGGAAGTGTTGAGAAGGGTACCTCAATTGTTTGTTGTTAGTACGCTTTAGTTCATTTTGATCTACTAGGTGTACAGGTCATTGTTTTAGTGAAGGGGTGCAATTGTGCATTAATGCTTGCCTGACACGCACATCAGTGCATGTAATTATGGACATCCAAAATGGCGAGATGATTCTGGTATTTAGTATGGGATGAGGCATCCAATCTTTTTTGTACGATTTTGGGGGTATATTCCAGTATATAATTATATAAATAACTTATGGGTTTAGGCCTATATTGACTGTATAATGAAATAATATTAATAATATTAAAAAAGGAAATATATACAAAATGCATAACAATGATATATATAGTCAAAGGATTTACTGAAGGGTCTTATAATTTCAATGTTATATCTTAAAGTAATGATTTTCAACATTTAAAAGCAAATTCCAGACATGGTAGAGCATTGTAGTTTTAAACATACATTAAACACATGTTGCCATATTTACCTGCACATGCAGGTAATATGGGACTTTGGTAATGACGTCACATATTGATATTGCAGACAGGGAATTGGTGTAATTGTTTTCTTCACAATAAAGTAGAGGCAGAGTATTGATTCATATAAACAAGTTAGACTGTATGTCATTCTTAATTTTATGCAAATTAGGCAAATGAGCTTAGGGGGCCCACATTCCTGCATGTCCCTAGTATAACCTCAAAAAAGAATCCTTGGTGCATCGCGAACCTTCCACTGTTAAATCCTCTACTACCAGTGCAAACCTTCCAAGAATATTAAATCTCCATTAGTTATTTTAAAAAACATTACCAACCTGATCTGTCTGTAACTTTGACAAATGCCTATCAAATGGTCTGCTGAAGGTCATCAGCAATCTGCCAATCAATGATACACTGTTCAACAAGCAGATGCAATTTGGGGTGTATAGTAGTACAGATAATCTGTAAATGGTCTTTGAAATTCCTGAAGAGTCATGGTAGGAGATCTCTTCTCACTATGTATGACGGAAACACGGATCCTCAAGTGTTTCCCTTTCGTCCTTCATTGGTCCCAAGTAGGTAGGTGCGCTTTAAATTCTCTCGTTGATAGTCCATGGACATCGAAAGGAAAGCGCCATCCAACGACTGGTTGCGAAGACGAGCTCGACGAAAGTATGTCCTATTTACCATATAGAGATTGTGAGATAAGTAGTCTGGCTTCGTGCGGTAAATATTAATTCTTGTTTCGTTTACACATTATCAAAATGAAAACAATTTACTACGGAGCAATACATTAAATTTCACTTTAAAAAATTCAGTAGAAATGCTTTGGAATTTTAAGTTGAAACTTTGATAGATTTATTACTTAGAACAATTAAAAAAGTAGTATGAGAGCTGTATCATTTACTGGCTTTCAGAATTAAACAAATTATACATAACACAATACTAACATAGGTTGTGCCCGTAAGATATCTTTACTTCGACGTTTTCAAACACTCGACCAGGGCTTGTTGTTTGGTGTCGTTACAGTTGGCGATGACGGCAACCTCCCTAGTGGAATCTATCTGCTGCTGATAATTGTTGCGACGGCCCATGGACAAAGGGCATTCCACTCTGTCACAAATTGATGGATGTATGATTAATTATATGTTAGGTATTTTCCCTCGCAAAAACAGCAATTTGCAATTGAGTTCATTATTCTTCAATATTTATTGGTATAGTAAGGCGAAATCTGGCTTTTCATGCAGAGGGTGAAAAAGGTTTGATCGACGAACTAGGGGAACAAATCGATTGTAATCACGTTATGTTGGATTTGATACAACCTAGAGGGGATATGAGATGAAGACCAAACAGCTTCAGTACTCTTCCCCATGATAGTCACTCTATCCTACAGTCTGTATCAGATAAAATGGTACAAGTGGAAAACCATTTTTTTTATTGTATGAAGATTAATCACAACCTGGTATTGTTTGGTATTTTCATAAAGCAGGAAAATCAGACTTTCTTCTGCAATTTTTTTCATCACATTCGGTGCTTTAATTTATGAGACATGACCAGTTTTCTACAATCAAGAAAAATCCATTTTTCGCGCGCCGTCCCATGCCTTTGTGTACGTTTCGCATAATGGCCATAAATTCAGCGCTCTAGAACATTAGAAGTGCGTAATTTCGATTTGTTCCTCGTCGCACAAAATTTAGTATAACTTTTGTTTTACGATAGCAAATTATACTGAACAAAGTGCATCAGCAAGGAAAATCTTTCGGCTTTAATTTGGTATCACATACTTACATTACTTGAAAAGATTTCACACCTAAATTTTTTTTTTCCCCGACTGTACCATTTTTTTTTTTTTTTTTTTGGACACAGACTGTATTTACCTGCATGATAGATTGACTGAACAGATCTTTGCTGAGAGGGGATAGGAGATGTAGTCCAACGCCTGCGGCTCCAGCACTCTCCCCCATGATAGTCACTCTATTCGGCTCACCGCCAAACGCTATCATACAATAACACCGAAAGAAGTTTGAGAGAAGACACACTCAATGATAATAATAATTATAATACAATAATTATTTAGAAGGGTGTGTCCGACACTAGAATGTGCTTTCTGAGAACCTCGCCTCTTTTTTTTTTTTTTCTTTTTTTTTCCTAGCAAAATAAATGTTGATTTGAATTTGAATATATTCCTACCTGCAATATTTTCCTGTACCCATTCCAGGGCCATAACCTGGTCATACATTCCATAGTTGCCGGGAGAAACCCCATCACCTATATAAAAGAAAAAGGTTGTTCTTTCATATAATAAAATGAATTAAGGTCACAGAGATAAGCTTAAAGTTGGGACGCACTGTATCGTTATCACATTCAAAACTATGTACAGTGTGTCCCACAAAATATGCTAATGGTACTTTCGATGGGTATGATATTAAAATTACAATATTATATTGATTATAACTCTACACCCGTAAACTACCATTCATTTCCTGCACATGGTTGAGATTTATGTGATATGGTCCTATAATCACAAAGATATGAGCATTTTCTCATCACACATCAGGAAACCTTTCCCTCCAAGTTTTGTATTCAGTAGTACCGGGTAAATCGAATAAAAGAAACCCAAGTTTGATCATTAATAATTTGCAAAATATTTCAGTAGTGATTATGTTACATATTTATATTACTGTAAAGTGCAACTCATTACCATTCTAATGATATGTCATTCAGCTCACCAATACCTCGCATCGCTGAACCCCATCGTTCTGAAAAAGTCTTGCAAAATTGTGAGTGCTCACTTTCGTTCTTCTTGAGATGCGTTATTCAAAATACTAAGAGGAAACCCAACTTTGATCATCAATGAGCGTGAAAGTGAAGCACTTACAATTTTGCAAGACACACTGTATAATGAAATAAAATAATTTTTTTAACGCTTGCATTTTCAAGGGGGGTTGAATAGTTATCATGAGGTTAAAAGTTTTAGAAGTAGTTCAAGATTTCATTTTTCAAGGTCGAATACCCACACACCCACCACCACCACCTTTAAAGTCCTAGTGACGGGCGTTACATTTCTCAACATATCGACAAGTCGAATGGCACTTTACCCTTTCCTTAGAGTACTTAATTCTTACTCAACCTTTATATTTTTCACTGGTCATTTTTTTTGTTACTGACCTGTTGTGAGGAATCCTAGTACACCGAGACGGTAGTTGATACGGACGACGACATACTCATCAGAAAGAGCGAAGTAACTATGGGCATCATACGAGCTCGATGATCCAGAACCCCAGGTATACGACCCTCCGTGCATCCAAACCATAACAGGTGCATTGGTAGGCTACAATATGAAAGTTGAAAGGGAGGTATATGGTTTAAAATTCAAAGATATCGAAATAAAGACGGTGGTTTCGATATAAGTTCAAGCTACCGACAGCTAAGGATTGGCAGTGGTGGTAAATTCTCTCAATGTTGCTTTGAAGACAATTTGATAGGTCATCTTTATTAAATATTTTTTATGTAGCGTTTTGAGCAGTTACTTAGTCGGCCTTACTGATAAATTCACTGTATTCAAAGATCAGGGCGCGTATCCAGGATTTGCACGGATTTTGGGCACCCCGGGGCCCGATAGTGATCCTCTTGCTTAATCTTAGACTCAAACTCCACTAGCCCGACTACGCCCAACATTGCAATGGATCCAGAACAGGATTCACCCCATTTTTCTTCCCCGTTACATCCGGCGCCGAAGATAAAAGGTATACACCAGTTTTTTTTTTTTTTTACAGGAGAGCCACCCGCATCTCAGCTGGACCCAGTCCATGGCCGACACTAACTCAGCCGAGGACTAACATGCATCCTTAGCGGCGATGATGATCCTTCAACGCCGCTCTTCCCGTGATGCGTAACCTCCTCTCCGAAGTTTCCTAACAACAGACCTAACGTCGACTCAATGATCGCCACTGACTCGTCAACACAACCGCGACTAGCGCTCGTCCAACACATCTCTCACGAACATTCTGTGCCCAGCCACAAGGGTGTTTTGAAAAAAAACAAAAAAAAAACAAAAAAACTTCGGACTTTTTGCTCAACTTTGGGCGCCCTTCAAGGTTCCAAACTTCGGCACCCGCTTTGTGGGGTTATCTTCTGGCGCCTACCCGTGCCCGGGCCGTTAATGCCCCCCTCCCCCCCCCCACGAATACGCGCATGAAGATATGGTCGCTGTATGTAAAATTATTTTAATTTATTCTTATTTATTATTATTTATTTCGTTTATTTACCCAGGGTAACCCCCAGTAAACTTAAATCACTGTTCTATACTTGGCGGCCCACCTGCAAAAGAAGGGTTTTCTATGGTTTTACAGCGCTTCTCATTCAGCATTATTTCTCCACATGTTTTACTAACCTAAGTACATCTTAGCGAGGCAATCGATTGTTACCCTTAGACAGAATAAAATAAACCCCGGATATTATCTCTATGTGTATATGTCATGTAGTTGTTTTGATATACACTTTTCGAACCGCTTGCTCATTCAAATTTAATTCGAACCAGTTAACGGGATACACCTGTAAAAACCAGAAAGAAAACCTTAACCTCCAAAGAATAACAACAAAAACGAGCAGCGAAATATCAATCTTACGTTTCCATTCTTTGAATGACTTCCTTTATGGACCTGCTGGCGTTCAATATCTTACAGTCGGTATTAAAAAAACTTGCACAAGTGGGCGGGGGGATATGTTAGCGTTAGAAATCATCCTTAAAAAACGAATACATAAACCATGTGATATTAAAAAAATGCTGGATACATTTTTTTTTTTCATTACTTTTAATTTGCTTTCGTAAAACAAAATTAGATCAAATTTTTTGTGCGAACGACGAAGAAAGCTAATCTATCAGCCAACTCACACCGACAACCACATCAACATGACACACACTAAGACTCTATTACGTCCAGAATAACTATCGACATATCCCTTCTATGGAGCCATTTCCTCCTATGGAGACAATCCTACGAGCTTCAGCACCTTATCCTAGCCTCTGAATCATCCTTACTGGAGTCAAAATGGTGAAATGACTCCATCACCCATAATCGCCATAATGCCGCCCACAACCTCAACAGCAACCTTAGTCAACATCATCAACCAATGAACACTATCATCATTGTCATCATATACAAACCACCAACTTCATCATCATGTCCATCATCCTTCCATCACTTATTAGCATCATACCCAATGACTCATTCATTTCCCACGGGCTTAAAGGCCCTCCAGCGGTAAACTGTCCAGGTTTAGTTCTTTCACCTCACACAATAAGTGGCTCACCCACACTCATTCTTAAGTGGGACACTTATAGAGACAACCCCCCAATAAGTCCGTCACGCCTACCAGTTAGGAGGACGGACATAAATCAATTCTTACCCGGTTTTTTCCTTATGAAACAAGTTGTCGACTATGAGTCGCGTCCATAGAGGACAAATCTACCACAGTCTCCATAGAGTCGGTACTGAACTCATATTTGTCTCCACAAGGTAGTGAATATAAAAGCACACACACACACACAACAAAAATCAATAAATAAATAAGTGATAGATGAAAGATGACTAACCCGAGTGAACAACTAACCCCTACCCTAAATGCCTTTTATTTGAATAATGATGACCCTTTTGATTGTCGAAAACTATGCTCAAGATAGATTTACCTTGATTGTAGAAAATTAATCATATGTCTATCTCAAGAGCTACATCATCAAACTGAGATGAAAAACATTGCAGAAGAAAGTCTGTTTTCTCCAAACACTACTGATCCTGACAAGGATTGTGATTACTTTTCATCTTATACAGAAAAACTATGTATCCCCCGACAGTATCATAACTTATCATTACCACCGATTTTAACTTTATAAGCTCACCCTTGGTGAAGATGTGTGAACGCTGAGATAAAGACAGTCTTCACTCTCACCATTGCCCGCCTGGGGACATACTGATCTATCTCTATCCGCTAGGTAGCTGTCACCGAGTTCACCCTTCTTGACGGGGTTCTTGAACCTGAGATCTCCTACTGGTGGTTCGGCGAATGGTATCCCAAGGAATGCTTCAATAGTGACACTGACGTTCAGGAATTCCGATTCGTTGTACCGAATGTAGGTACCTGTCAGGGTGGTTGAGGTTCCAGGAAGGGTTACCCGTGGCATCGCACCGGTCTCTTGTATGCATCCGCAAAGTCCTATAAACAAGAACACAAAATGAAACGTCTTCTCCATGATAATGTCCTCTTGCTTCTTGTGTTTACCAATGTGCTTCCTCGCTGCAGATCAGACGATTGGTTTATTCATACAAGACACTGAAGAGCAGTTTCCCTTTCAACAGTTCTAATTTTTCATCTATCTCTTTCCCCCTCTTTTTATAGGCATTAAAATTTCAAATTACTATAGTTGTTGCAGCCCCGACATTGCAATCAATGCTAGCTTCCTTTGTTTTACGATAGTGATGCCAAGCAATTTTAATCATTTAGAGTAGCAGTTACAGTTTGTGATAACATAAGTAGAGTGGATCAACCTACTAAGTTATCACAATCGGGACTCATTTGTTTTTCTGCTGTGATAAGATATGTAGTGACCTCATTATTATCATCTCATATTTGGCCAATAAAATTGTACACATTATTCTGGTAGACATTTGTTCTTAAATAGAATGCAATACACCAGGAAAACCAATGTGTTTTTCAAGGGCCGTAATAGTCATGAATTTGCACAAAAATAATAATAATAACAATTTTTTTTTTAAATACTAGTTTTGATAATTTTGGTCTTCGCTTTGTCGCAGAAAATTCTGTAGTAGAACGGTGAACTTTACAATACAGTTTTCGGCCATGAAATAAACGAAATTCAATGGGACAAAAATTGTATATTATTGAATCTGTCCTTTCAGTAGTATATTGTAGCAATTGGTGAAATCATCTCCGTCGTCTTCCGCCAAAAAATTACAAGATCTGAAATAGATGTAATAATAATTATAAAAAAATTAATTAAATAAAAAACGAAAAAAAAAACTTCCAATCCCTAATAGTATGTTGTTTTCACCCTAACCCTTCCACCTTTCCTCTACGTATGTGTAATCGTAAAATTTGTCATTCACAGGGTGTCCATCTATCTATGTATCTCCCTTCGCTGGACTTTAAAAGTTTGCACATTACACTATTCCACGAAACCCTGGCCTTAGATTTATCTTTATCTCTTTGTGTATTTAAGTTTTTTTCTTTTCTCCCCCCCTTTTTTTTAGATGACTTAGCAAAACAAAAATATATGATATAATATATATTATAATAACAAATAACAAATAAACACGTATATTGATTCTAATAATTTTTTGTTTATCGCTTTGTTCCATTATTTTTTTTTAATTAATTTTTTTTTGTAGTGGAACGGTAAAATTTACCATGAATGATTAAAACAGTATCAATTTAATCCATCACAGAGCCTATTTCAGTGGTAATAAGGTGTAGCATTATCACTCCCGTTGTCCCACTTATCCGTATTATGGAGCACCCCCCCCCCAAAAAAAAAAACTACAATGGTCTTGAAATCTATGTAAAAAGAACCTATAAACATTTAACTATACCTCCTCGTAAACGATGCACTGCCCTCCATTCTTTCTACGTATATATAATAGGAAAATATTACTTGCTTTGCAACCGACGCTTCGTTCCCATCTAATGTCCCAGGGGCACCTCGGAGCGCTTTTCTGAAAAGGAAGGGGAGCTGAGTCGCAACGGAGGGGAGCGCGAAGGCTTAAACAGGCCTAAAAAATAAAAGAAAAATTGTATGCGTCATTTTCCGTTATTGTACACGACGCTTGCCTGACTAGAGTTCGGGACGGAGGGGGCTGCAGGTGTTGAAATTTTTACGGCCTCTCGGCACACCACGAAGTCCAATATATCACCCGATCAGGCGGATAGGTTACGCGAGGCGTCAGAACCGGCCTAAAATAATGCGCAAATTATCCTTCCAATATTTTATTTCATTTTTCCCATTTTTTTTCCTCATTGATCAACTCAATTCACTGGCGACCCCCCGCTAACGGTCAAACTTGGCGCCCCCATGCACAGGTCATATTTTGGAGCCCCTTCCTTGGTACCGCCTTACCCGAGCTGGGCCCGAGCCACACCAGCGAGATACCCCCCCCCCCAGAACATCACACGCAATAGCTCTTTATAGTATTACAAAAACAGGCGAGGAAAAAGAGAAAAAAAGTAAAAGAAGAAGATTTTAGACTTTGAAAAATTTTTTTTTATTCAAAAGGGGCACTAATAATATAAACAGTTTTTTTTTATTTTTTTATTCCGTGATTATGTCTTTTAAAAGCCCAAATTTTCCTGCTCGGTCACTATGCGACCTCGAACTAAGTAACAAACAATGGCCGGTACTCACGAAGGGTAACTAACTTAGTACCCCTATGTGACCTCGCGATAAATAACAAACAATAAGTTTTAAAAAGTTTGACCCAATACTAAAAGTTAGCACAGATCCTCTGCTAGAGAAAACTTTGCGAAAGGGTGTTGTCGACAGTCAGAAGCATTGGTGTAGTTGTGTGCGGGATATGTAAGGGGAGGGCTTGGGGCCTGCAGCCAACAAAATTTTTACAACAAAGAAAGATCATCTTTTTTCTTGCGCTATTTTTAACAAAACCTGTAAAATGTATTTACAATGATGGTTTATATCTCACAATTAACTCTAACTTTGAGTGAAAATTTTCAACAATTACACTTTTTACTTCCCCTAGACAAGAGAGCCCTAAGTCTGTCACCATAAACATAGATTTAACTTGAAGAACAATAACATCAATATCCCTCAGACGCATTTCCTGGGGGTAGGACTGAGGGGGTCTTGATCGGCCTGGTAATTAAAAAGGGGCCCTAAATTGAGAAAAAATGAACAAAAATGGGTGGTTGACAACATTTAAAAAAAATAATTCCCGAAAAGAGTTGGAAGAATATTTAATATATAGCCAGGGTCACAAAAAGTAAAAGCAGGGCCAAATTTATATAAATTAAAGCCGGAGCAAAATCATGTCGCTAGAGTGCCGAAAAATTCGGCTATCGCTTCGCGCTTGCATTATTATTATTTATTTTTTTTGGTGGAAATTACTCAATGACCAGTAAAAAAACAAACAAAACAAACAACAAAAATCCAAAGCCTTTAAGATTATTAAAATAATAAAATTAAAGAAAAAATTTATGCTCACTCCCTCCCTATATCCGAATACCTTTTTTTTTAAATTGCCTTTGATCTCAAATGCCCCTTTTTCCAGAAAAAGGTGTCCCTTTTCCATCGTGACCCTCCACTTTCAAATTCGTTTAGTAGCCTCTGACTAAAGGTGTGAGTTTACACTTGGGCGCGAAAAAAGAAAGAAAATAAAGAAAAAAAGGCAAAGCGGCGAAGTTAATCATTATTATTTTTCATTTTTATTATAATTGTTTCTTTTCGGGGGGGGGGGGATAAAATACGACAAATTACTGCAACTGGTGGTGACGCGACGGCCAGTCTATCAGCTGTCGAAACAACATACCCCCTTAAAAGCCCTAGCCATACAGGTTCCCCTCTAACAATAATTGCCTGTTAGCGCCTCAAAAAACAAAAGAAAATTTTCTAACATTGGACGCATCGAAGATCAAGCTGTATGCCTTTGTAAAAGAGCGCCATCTTATGGTAAAGAATCACAGACATAATGTCTTTTTTTTAATTATCTAATTTTCTTATTTTTTAGTTTTTAGAAAGACGACTGTCTAAAATTATTTATGTGGATTGAATTAAAAAGCGGTCAACGTCGAATCAGATATCGAAATTTGGGGGCGGGGGGGGGGTGCATTTGGCAAATTTGAATGGCATTTCAAATATAGACTTCCACATAGTACCTGAACCGTCACTGGCATAGTATCCATATTGTAGCCTTGGGATGTCCCCACCGCGCTAAAGAAAAAAATGGGGTAGTTGTTGAATCAATGACAATAATAAAGTATTGAAAAGAATATTTTAGAAGACTTGTATGATAAGGCCTATACACGTAGGCCCATGAGAGTTACATTAGACCAATTATATGGCGGGATCCAGGATTTCATTAGAGGGGGGGGGTCCAAAATTAGAATTTCAGATTTTGATGCCTCAATTTTTTTTCCGTCACACCGGGCGAGCAGAAAGGTAAATCAAATTTTTTCACGTCACGTTGGCCGTGCGGATAAGCGACGAGGGGGGGGGGAGGTGTTTGATTTTATTATTTTGGCCTTCGGACTATAGGAGGAAAGATTGGTCAGTCAGGTCGGCGATCCATTCCCCCTTTTTTTTGCCCCCCCCCCTGGATCCGCACCTAGTGATCATAACGTCTTGCTTGGTTACCATATCGATTAATTAAATTTTGCTCCCATTTTATTTCTTACACCTCATATCAATTCTAGTTGTAAACTTAAGGGGAAGAGGGCGCTATCACTCTACGCAAAGCGAACGCGGCCATAGACTTTTTGTATTTTGCACAGTTTTTTCACTTTGTTTTGTTGATTATGGCGAGGAACTATCTTTTCAAAGAAATGATCAACTTGAATAAGTACGCTAAGAGTCCTAATTTTTCAAAAATAGGAATAACTTATTGCAAAGGGGAAAAAAAGTCCTGTCACTTGTGTCAATTCGAAATCCTAGTAAGATCAAATTCCTGTACAATATGGCCAATTTTGCTCTCAAAATAGCTCATACGCTGCATAGTCATCTTCCTCGATTACGCATAATTATATTACACCTTCATGATCAAGCAGTTTTTAAAAGCTTGAATTCTCAGCTTTCCAAATATGGTACATTCATCTCGATTGGTTAAAAAAAAGTCCTGTCACTTTGAACATTATCACAAACGAATCTTTACTCGATGGGTCAATATTTCCGCATATCACATGCATATCGAATGTGGACGGCGTCTTCGCAAGATGTGACAAGATCACTATTTATATCAATAATCGTTAGGAACATCAATCTATGTGAAATAAAGATTCTGATTACAACTTTAGCACAATGGTGTTATAGGTAAGGCTTGCCAAAATGTCTTTTTCCCCAATCTGGTCTGAAGCATCTACCTACGAAAACTATGATAAAAGTTCAATTATTTATTTCATGTCCAGGACTAATTTCCTCGAACGGATCGACTGACAATTCCATTTTACCGACAGGGAAGTTTTCTTAGGCGAGTTTTTGTGCGCTAAGTAATAATTGCATGCAGTTGTCAATCGGTCGCTTCCCGCCGTTAGCGCGGGTTTTGTTTTTCAGCTGCGTGCATTTCCACTAAACTCATGAATGTAATGTTGCGTTTCCCCTCCTCAAATAATGGACGCGTCTTTATGTTAAGATTTAAGGTCATACGTTAGATTTACATTTCACGTGGAGTAGAATTGATATGAGTTTATTTCAACCCTCTCATTAACGTCTTCTTCTTACCAAACGTGTATTTTTTATCCATAATTCCCTTATCCTCTCCGTGTAGAAACAATCTATTATTAAAAAATGTTCTTATCTAGTGTATTAATCATGAGTATTTTAGGTGATTTTAAAAGTACATCACACAATGTAGGCCTATTACCTTATTTGAAGCATGCGAAATACAAGCATTGCTTGCTTTTTAGCATGTTCTTCTTGTATCAGTTATCATTATTTCCTATATTGAACTGCGGTTTATGTTAATTATTTGAATCATTAAAATAAAAATATTACTTTTGTTCATGAAAATTGTATAGCTGAAATGATATGATATAATGATATGGTTAATAATAAATTCAGTTAAATCAATTCAATTCAAATATTTGTTTACAAGTCATTGTGTTTCCTTTGATACTTGATTCTTTGATATTTGATACCTGTATTAATTTACCACAGTTTTCATGTTATAATTATTAAACAGTTTTTGCTCTACATAATAAAATGCCAAATTATAATTGCTATAACAAAAAAAGAAATAAGTAAAAGCCAATTATACTTGTCATAAGTCTATAAACCTAAAAGGTCTGGAAATGCTGGATACTGGTTTTGGCACGGAAGATTCCGGTCCCAAAACACATTTTATTATGTGTAATAATTATTGGCAGTCATTACAGCTTCTTTTTCTCATAAAGTGTAAACTAATCACACAAAACTGATGTGGCCAGATACAATACTATTGTATTTCCAAAATCACGCGCAGTCAAAACCACCGGCTCAACCCACTCGCTCGATGAACCCACCCCCATACCACTACCACGGACCACGCCCCTCTGTTACCCCTGCATTTTTTTGACAACTCCGCATGTATACATGTGTTCGCCGCATCAAGTCACCTAGCTGTACAAAACAAACACAGCGGTCCATTGAGTACACACACAGCGGGAACTTTTAGGTTTGTGCTTTGAACGGCAAGTCTCACTCGATAACTGCAGACGGAAAGATCGGACTAAAGCGGTCATCGATTTACGTTTATACACTCTTTTGGTTGAGTTTCAGTTGATGTTGAACATTCAACCAAAGTTAAGGAGATAATTGCTTTAATCTGGAGTAAAAACAAAAGTAAAAACTCTCTTGGGAACCCGAAATGATGGTATCGAATACATACAGGACCTGGAGAGGCTGAGAAGTTATAGTCAACAGGTAGGACTTTGACTCGTAAATTTGTAGTCTAGGCCAATTTTTTTTCTTCTTCTAAATTAGTCAGTATTTTTGGTTCCTGGCACTGACAGGTCTATAAAACAATAAATCTGAGTTCGGGGAAACCCTATCCAACTAATATACTTTGTGTGAAGCTGCCTATACTCTTCTTCCATTGAAAATTAGTCAAAATAAAAAAGTCGTGAAGTTGGTGTCTTGGTGATATTTTGAGCCTGTCCTTGTGATCAGGGATCGGGAAGGGCAGTGGTGTTTTGAGCCTGTTCATTCATGCATGTACACCTTATGAATGGGACTATATAAAAAAGTTGAATGGTCTCGATGAAATGAATGTACACTGTAACAGCATAGAAATCAATGTTGGCACATCACAAAAATATGTCGGAATATTGATGATTTCTGTTGGTGGGTTCTGGGGTGATATTGCTCCAGTTGTTAGTGTATATTGACTGCACCTGTTGCCTATTAGTTTTGTTGTTATTTTGCTGCTACAAATAAGGAAAGACTTCCTCTTGTAACACTGACAGCCACCCAAGATTAAATAATGCTAGTTATGGTTACGTATTGACATGGTAACTGAATGGTTACCCTCATCCTAACCCAAAGCTTGGGCCAATTTCGTATTCACGACCCTATTATCCTGTTCAAATGTTGGTCTACCCATATAGGGTGGCTGTTGCAACCGGGGATATGGGACATTCCACTTTCCATTGTATTATCTTCTTCAGAAATAAGAAGACAATAGTTTAATAGATTTACCTTGGTCCAAAGGCTAAGTAAAGTAGGAGAAGTGATCTATTTTCCAATCCTTTTTTGGCATACTTTGTAAAATTGTTTTAGCATTACCCCCATATTTTTTAAAATAGTGACCAACGGTTACCAATCTAACCACTATTCCCGCTTAGTCTGCCAGCACAGACTCAATTTGACACTTAACAAATTTCAGTCTAGAGTGGAGACTAGCCTCCAAACTCACTGTCTGTGTCAATTGGGAGAAGCTACAGTACACGGGTGAATCTAGTTCTTAACTGCAGACCCTAGTAAGCGAACAACATGGCCCGTATTCTGTTACGTGGTTTAGAGTTGTACGGCAATTGACAATAGAATCGAACAATAGCACCGTACGAGAAAAAACTC
>CALNVZ010002974.1:13415292-13467834 GCA_940671915.1 Paracentrotus lividus | reverse complement strand
CATTCTTCTTGCTGAGGACAGAAATGCGTTCACTTGTGAAGGCAAGATCCGGGTTATAGCCCCTTCTCCAGCGGCAACTGTTAAAAGATGAAGGCAGTTTCGCATCATGGATTAAGCTGAATTGGTGCACTTCAGCCCATTCCTCTACCAGGTCACCATCCTCATTGGAGATGTTATATCCCCAGCTGGGGCTGTGGCTATTAAAGTCTCCAATGATGACGTTAATCTGGTCGTAGTTGAATGTCTCTGTTTTATGGAATGCAAAGGTGCTCCCAGGAGGCTTATAAACGGATGTCACTGACAATTTTCCCATGCTGATTGTTAATATCTCAATATTGTCCAATACAGAAAAGATGTTCGCTCAATTATGTGTCTGTTTAGTGAAAATAGCACTACCGTATTTTTCATGAGGCCTCTCTATCAACTAGTTGAAGCCAGGGACGCTCCGACGGAACATGCTGGGGACCTCTATGAGTCTCCGGATACACAAGATATCCACAGTCATAACTCCCGATCAATTGTCCTTTCACAGATGAAAACCCTTCAACATTAAAGGACATCACTTTCACCGTTCGGGCTGGAGACGCAAGCTTATCGACGATATTCAGTAGAGATCATCTGTACCGTTTGCAAATTTATATGATAAAGCAAAAGGCCAAAGCAAAAATTATATAATATAAGACGTGTAATAAGTTAAGTTGTAAAATGAAAGTAAGAATCCTTAAGGTAAAGTGTAAATGGAGGTGTGGTAGAATATAATTTTAGATTAATTCCTTTATCCAGCCCCGCGCAACGTGGCCGCTCTACCATGGGGCGTAACAATTTAAAATATTATACAATAATGAAACAAATTATGAAAATGAAAGCAATACTTGAATATTACGGAACAAAGAATAAACGAAATTAGAACATATGAATTATAATATATACAGATTAAAAGAGATTTAAGATAAGAAGATGATCCATGGCAACACCCTTACTAAAGAAATAGAATAAACAGTAAAACAGTGCCTGATCTTACTACACCGTTCTCCAGCAATTTAAGGAGCCCATAGTCGGGCTGGAACATAATTCACGGGTGTTCTAGTAGGACAGGTGAAACCCTACAACTACAGCCATGAACCAATCAACTAAACTCAAGCTCAGAAATCAACAAATTGAAAATGTAAAATAGGTAGGCCTAATTAGATAACAAATGTGTATATTGTTACGTCACAATGAGTACAACAGACGCAAGAGCCAAGAGAGGAACTGGGTTAAAATGACGTCAAAATGATGTTTAAGCGTGATTACTAGAAGTATAGACAAACAGTAGTTTTGCACGCGAATGATACGCTTGAAAATTTACACGCTTGTTATTTTGTGCTTTTTTTTGAATTTTTTGTTAATTCTATATTAATAAAATATTGACGAAAATCACAAAACATACCGAAAAAAAATGCACAAAATCAACGAATTATAAAAGATAATGTGATACTTGCGGTCTATGTCCATACAGCTTTCTGCCATATAAAAATGTCCATGAAATTCCAAAAATACACTGTAAATTTAACAAAAATATCAGAGCAAAATAAAACACGTCTTCCCCTCTTGGCTCCTATTTAAGCGCTAGGAAGCTGCGGGAAACTGACGCACTTTGTTTGGAGAAGGCGCCTAAAAGTAGTGCAAAATATCACAATATAATAACAATGAATAGATATTCATGAGCAAAAATCTAGTAAGAAAAAGCAATTATTTATTTTTTTGCATATGGCCGGCCCATTGTATCAGTTTATTTAAAGATAGAGTTATCAGATATTTAGATGCGTTAAAAGAAAAAAAATAAAATAGCTCTTAGAGAATTAGAAATTGAGGGATTTATTGATTGAATATATGGGGTCACTTTAATGCGGAGAAGTTATTTCATGGCTACATATACAAAGTGGAATATATCACAGTTTCAAAGTAGAAGACTACTTGATCTACCCTAATTGCTCTTGAGAGAGATCATACATCATTTGTATATTTATACAGGTGTGACATTGCTTGGATCAAGTCTGACGTTCAAGTGTATATATTATATAGAATGTTCTTATTGAGGTGCAGCATATCAAAGCTAGAAGTTATTTTGATGACATGGCATTCACTCCACTGACAATTGCACATTGTTTTATTTTTTCCAAGATTTAGGGTTGGGGTTACAATAGGGTTTTATGTTATGTTTAGGGTAGGGTATATTGTAAAATCCAGAGTTGACGTTAGTCATTTAATGAAGTGTGTGGAACTTACATAGTGGCAATTGTCTCCCCAGCAAATGTCATGGAATTGTTATTACCTGTTGTTACAAGAGGGAATACTGTGATCATTTGTAATGGGTAAATGGGGATACTATCATGCACTCATTGTTCACCCGTCAAAAGAATAAACAGGGTTCATAAAGTTCCCTACTATTTGTGATTATAAGGCTCCTGAATGAAATATAAGTAAAAATATTTTGTATATTCTGTATCTTCAATAATACAAGTATGGAAAGACATTGTTTTAGAGTGGGTACATGTATCTTGTCTGTCCTCTCGTCTTATGAGTAATCAAACTTTGAAGTTCATGCTGGCCCATGGTGAAGCCTCAAGGAATGTAGATGTAGGTAGGGCGAGGTTCATAGAAAGAGTCATCCTGCGTGGGCAGACTGAGAGCTGCTTTGGGCAACTTTTTCAACATGTGGGTGAAATTCAATTTTCCTTGATTCACATTAAATGACAGAATGAAAAAATTCTAAAGCAAAAAGTAAGATTTGATAAGCGTACAGAATTTTGAAGATTTTATTCAAAGTAAATGATATTATGTTGGCTTGATTTTTTATTTTTTAAACTGACCTAATTTTATTTATAAACTGAAATACCATACGAGGGCAATTACTCCATTGACGAATATCCCCAGGACAACTACCCCCATAAGTAGAGTTATGGTTAGGTGTAGGGTTACGTGGTAGATTTTTTGGGTTGGGTAATTGTCCAGGAGGTAGTTGTCCTACCCTGAAATACTGAACAAAATTATAACAACATAAGTTTATGTTATACTGTTGGTCTGAGAATTTGTTAAAAATGCAATGCAGCAAAGTGTAAATATGGCTCGCATCTGTTGCATTTTTACCCAGTACTCACTTTTTGGGGTATATATCTAGGCCAAAACTCACTTTTGTACATAGCATGTACATCACTCCTTGAAGAATTTGCTTTACATATATAGTTTTGGATGTCCCTCAATATAAGAGTTCCCCTTCCTTATCACATAACTGTTCCTATTACTCAGAGCTTTGTCAACAAAAGCCCTCAAAATCTCTCAGATATTAAAAAAAAAAAGGCTTGGCCTACAATAACCCAGCAAGAGTGTAAATGCAACTTGTATACCTTGAACACTGTATTGTTGTGGCAAGGACCCTACCCAAATAGCCTTAATCTTTTGTAATCTGGCCGTAAAGCAAGGAAACAATCACAGCCTAGGAAATAAAAAGAGGGGGAGGGATGGAGCGTGAAATCTTGATGATGATAAAAAGAGCTCTGGCTTCAATTTAGACTGAAGGAAGAAAGTGCTTATTAATTAATGATTTCAAGTGAACTCTAGCAATAAAAATCTGCTAAAAATTGATTAATCAATTGTTATGTACAAGTTAGTTAAGGTGGTACCTCACTATGTGGAGATGTTTATGAGATTCTGAGGCATCTCGGCGACTCGGCGACAGAAAAAGTCTCATAGATATGAACATGTTCATTTTCCTGCGACTCTTGAGATGTCGCTTGGACCCAGGAGTTATCTCCGCGACTAGTTTAAAAATATCTCAAAGCCTTCTAAAACCTGTTTCAAACTAGATCCAAACCCATCGCAAATCCGTCTCATTGCAAGTGAAATACCACCATTAGTTTGGTTGTTTTAAGGCTGGGTTAACCCGAAACCGAATCAGCTGCGAATCCATCCGAATACACGTATTCGGGTGGATTCGGGAATATTCTGTTACCCCTCCCCGAATGAGCGAAAATTTGGGAGGGATTCTGGAACATTCGTGGAGGGATTTGGCTTGTTTTGAAATGTTTAAAACCATCCGAATACCCTCCAAAATGTGGCCCACATTCGGGATGTATTCCGATAGAATTCAGGGCATTCTGGGCAGATTCGGACCTTTTGGTATCATTAGGGGAGTCATATTCGGGTCTAATTTTGGCCCAATTCGGACTATTCTGGAGCGCCTTCGGGAAATTCAGTCGCGTATTCGGTTCATTCGGCCACATTCGTACCGAGTCTGGTCGACATTCGGGTCGCCATTTGGCTCTATTCGGCTGTAATCGGTGCGTTCGGACCACATTCAGGACCTATTCTGGACCTATTTGTCTCTGATTTGGAGAGCTTCCCGAATCAGAGATGAATAGGTTCCGAATCCATCCGATTCAGTCCATATTCAGACAGAATCGGTCCAAATTTATTCAGGAGAATTCGGTTCTGGTGTAACCCTGGCTTTAACCAGTGAAATTTAAATCAGCTTCCAGGGGAAACAATGTGAATTGGAGTCCCTTTAAGAGCTGTTTCATATTGAGCGAAATATTATATTTTTTTGCATTATCAGATCTTTTAGATTAGTTTGAAGGTGCATATTACTTAGAACCACTCCTGAAGACATTGTTTTTAGATGACACTTTAACCGGTATGCCCATCATAATATGAGCCCTGAATTTCTGTTTACTGTGCATCATAACATATTGCAATCTCTCATTTGAAAACTTGTTTATTTCTGTCATTATTGATTAATATCCAGTCACAATGCTATACCAAGTTGATATTAAATTGATATTAACCAGTCAGGATCCTTCTTGCATAAAAGTTTTATTGTGAGCCAATCAGAACAGTTGTTTCAAATTTTTATTAATTATAATTATTTATGTTACAGGCATAGCCAGACTCGAAACCAACCTATAACTTGCCATCTACAGTACTTAATTTAATGTATTATGCAGTCTGGATATAGCCTGGTGTCATTCCCCACTCGTATGACTGGGGCATAGCCAGTGTCGTATTGAAGAGGAAGATAATAACATTCTTTTTGACAATGGGTCTAGAGGTCATCCATTAGTCTCTTTCAATTCCATTTTTGAAAAATAGACGGATGACAACAAAAGTCCCTGTTCTAGAATTGAGCGTTACAGGTGGAGGGTTCTTATACGCTCAAAGGCATTATGAATGAGGTTTTGACACGATATTGAAGGGCAACGCTTATGAGGCAGTTTTACTGTGCATTTAAGAAATAAACCTTTTCACTTTTGAAATGGCTGCCAAGTGAAAAGTTAGTTGCATTCTTTTTGGTGTCATATTGAAAGTGGAGACCATTAACCTTCTTTGTACTGTATATATATAAACTTTTCCCCCAGAATAAATCTATTTGGCAGCCATTTCTGATGTGTACTTTTTTTTTTCTTTTTTTTTTTTTTGGGGGGGGGGCAGCGCACAGTAAATGAAATACAAAATGTAGCCCTCATGGCTATTAGGTCTTCTACATACTTGTAACCTAAACTTCTGGATAAATCTGTCAACTAAGGATGCAGGGAAACGTAACAGGGAGGGGGTACTGAGTACCATTCCCCTGTGATCCTCCAAAGAGAATTAACATTAGAAATAGATCTTCATAAAACATACAGAACGTGCAAATAGATTCTGATCCATTTTATGTTGGAAAGCTGAAGGGCATTACATGTAAATCTATGAAATATTTGACATGCAATTTGTGTAATAGACTTTTAGAATTAGAGGAGGGAAGGGAGTAAGACTTAGCTGGATGCTAGCCTTTAATTTTCATTTCAACTTTAAAATTGTAATAAAAGCTGAATAAGTCACGTTTCCAGGCCATTTGTGCCCAGTTGTCAATAGTTTATGCTTTAAAAAGATGAAGGCAGATATATTTTTTTGTCCTTTAGATATGATCGATTATGATGTTTTATGGTCTTTTTCCTTGTGGATTTTGAACCCGTCTGAAAGTAAAGCATTTTCAACTTTTCACCCTGTTTTGTTTGTCACATTCAAAGAGAGTCAGTGAGTTGAAAAGTTTAAAAGGTTACACTTTTGAAAGAGTTTCCTTAATGATCTGTAGGAAAAAACAAAAATAAGCTACCGCATAATGGTGAGACAAAGAATATAATACACAATGAAACAGTTGACATTTGACATTCAGTGCAATGCACAGTTCATCTTGAATAATAATATCTTTTCTCTGGTCGCCAAGGAGTCTTCAAACTTTTGAACTTCTTATTCCATATGTAATTGTTAAAATCAAACACCTGTCTTCCCTTCGAATTAATATTTTGTTTTTCTCTTTTTAGTAAATATGAACAAAGTTTTATTATAGACATATCCTTGGTAAATGAAGGTAGGCCTATATTTGAAGTTGTGAAAAATTACCTAAATTTATTTAAATGAAAAATCAAAACTCTGTTTCAACTTAAGGTGATTTAGTCAATAGAATCTGCTGTTGAAAGAAGTTCAGGGGTAAAAAGTTTTGTAAATGTGATAGTACCCATAATCTAAGTCTATTTCATTTATGATTTAATCTACATACCTGCAAACACAAAAAAAAACAAAAAACAAAAAAAAATGAAAGAAAAAGGGATATGCAAGTTTGCATAAGTCTGGAATGCATCTTGTGTGGTTATTGTGGCTTACATGTATGGTTATTGGATACTGGCATTCTGTTTGACGCATTATCACGTTTTGCCGGGAATAGTGAAAGAATTATGAAATTCATTATTGTGTATGTAATGAAAAATGACAGATTGTTTTTACAGTCAAACTTCTGAAATTAGTTTTTCAATCACAGATCAAAATGTATGTTGGTGACGATAAAGAATAGGCTTATTGTACAAGGCACAACCGAAACACTGTGTATTTTGATAGTCATCGCTTTTGCTTTAAAAAAATACAAACTACATGTTCTTTGTTTGTGCATACACATGTATGCACACGTTTGAAGTTATACACACTTCCAATCATGTTTTAGATTTCAGCTGGAAGCTACAAATCGATATTGATAAGCTAAACAAATTTGATAGTATAAAGTTGAAGTTTGAAATTGAAGTGAAAGTCACAGTGTGAATACAGGGTACATGTACATGTACCTTGTTATCAATCATTTTTTCAAAATGAAAGAATTGAGGGGTTAGTTACCAGACTCTCTATTTATATATTTGATTCTGAAATAGACCGAAATGATTCAGGAAATAGACATGTCGATTAGAGCAGGTATTGTTTCCTGCTTAGTAGACCTTATTAGCCTTCAATGCTCCACTTTTCAAATTATCTGATTAAAATAGTTGGGTATTGTTTCATATTTGTTGAAAAATAAAATGGTGAAGAATCTAAAAATAGGAATATATGTTGGATACAGATACACATTTAATCATGTAATTTATGTATTTTTATGGATTGATAAAGTACATAATGTACTAAAGGGGCACTAATGTGCTCTCACTTGTTTCTAAATCTGGGGTCTGTGGGTTTCGAACCAAGGACTATCTTGTACCATCAAAGTTGACACCTTGCCTAAAGCAATGAAAGACACATGCCAGAAACTTTATTATCATGAATGACATATCCAATAATAATTTGCCGAACGATGGATGATAATAGCCCATTTTCTAATTTTTATGTTTGACAAGTAGAATCGTAGCAGGTACATGTACATTGTATGATAAATATATCTGAATGTTTTTATAATATATTATATCCCAAACATTTTTTTCCAGGTGGAAAAGACAGGCGTGGTGGACCAATCATCTCATTCCCTTCCCAAGCCTCAGAAGTTTCCATCGAAGACATCGCTACCACCATCACCTATCTTGCTTCATTACCAAGGTAACTAACTACATGTACCTGTATTCGTATACAAAACAGATAACATTTACGGCTATGAATCATACACATTCATTCATCAGGTTACGAACGACTTGGTAAAATATCTCTCCCTCCATTGCGACCGAACGTGGCACTACCCTAGCATTCTAATGTGATAACCTGTTTTGAGGGTATCATTGTGTAATCTTTTGTTGTCATCGTGCATTTTCATGGGTTAGAGTTTATCATGGTATACTCTACTTATCTGATAAACCATGTGAAATTTACTACTGGAAGAGATGAAAGTAGAATTACATGTAGGCTTTTACGTGGCAGGTGGTCTAATAAGAAAGAATAGATCAAAACAAAACAAAACAAAACAAAACAAAACAAAAAACATGCATTTAAGGGTTTGAATTCAGATTCATGATGTCCAATGGGATACTATTATTATTATTGTTATTGTTTTATTCAGCTTTTGTATTTTTATAACATGGAGGTTTATCGCCTTTATTAAAAAAAAACTATTGTTGAAAAGATTTGAAGAATAAAAAGTCTAAAAAACAGTTCCATGTACAAAACAAAATAAAGGTGATTGATATGAGCTTCTTCTGCTTGAGGCATATTTTCTATGAAGTTTCAAAAAACTGAATCTGTTTGCCAGACCATGAAAGAAGTTCAACAAACCTGTAAATCCAAAGGATGAAAAGCTTCCATTTCCATTTAAGACAGATTTAGGACTGCTACTTTCAAGAGGGTCATTTCATAAAAAGGTTGACCTGAAAAGATCTTATGACCTTTCAAGGTTTAGATCTGCCTTTTGGTTGCCAGGTAACAAGAAGTCTTGTACCTTGTTTTGGAAGCTCAATTTTACCTGCTGAAGCTACAGTGTGGAAATTAAGTCCCTTTTACTGTTTTATTTCATGAATGTAAAGATCAGTTCAATGAATAATGTGACAAATACAGGAATTTCCTACATAATGCCGTACTGTAGAAGTTTTTCAACTTTTAGGTCAATCTCATAAAAACTGAAGTATGACTGGGGGATGTATATGAAACTTGTTATTGTCTGACCAAAAAAGACAAAAATTGAACTACTTTATGCCAATTGATGTCTGGTTACCTGAGTAAATATAATAGATGTAGGCCTGTATTTGTTTAGGATTTTTGTGGTTGTGTTGAAGTGTTTTATTTGACCACAAGGGAAGGAAAAATGTAGGCTACAAGGTTGTTAAACATGTGATATACCAGCAGGTACTGGCACATGTGAAAATGTACTAGTATTTTTTTTCCCCTTTCATTTAGTATTGCACTTAATGTAGGCCCTACATGTGTATCGTGGCAAAACTGAAAATTATTAGGCCTTAAGGAATATTACCTACATGTACACTATAGTAATCATCGGATGGCAAAATACATGTAGGAGCTTAGGAGCTTTTAGCTTAGTCTCAGCTTATTTAAATGATCGTCTTTTACATAGGACTGTAAAATGAGGGCTGCTGCCCATACACATTTAGGCCTACATGTACTTGTACGTACATTATATTGCATCATGTTTTGGAATGCTAATAATTATGTTAATAAGTACCTCATACACTGCATGGTCCTATAGAATATGCCTTTGTTTGTTCTTCTCAAACAACTTTGCAAACTTATTTTTGGTTTTATGTTTGCACAAATTTGATTGATCAGAATTTAACCCTGCTGTAATATTGTAAGTAATTGAACTTTACTCAGACTGGGTGATGTCTTGATCTTTGATTCTAACCAAATCATATTTGTTTGGAACTTTTTAATTATCCTCATAGAAATTAATTTGATAGATTGTTCATGGTTCAATATTACTGTATTCTCAATATTGCAATGCAAAATATTTAGCTTTTTAATGAGTCATATGTGCATTTAAAGACCAATCTGTGACATTTCAAGTGTGAAAGTCAAATTATAGACTCTTCTTCATGTGAACTTGTTTAAGAGGTGTCCTTTTTATCCTGAGAACTTGTATAATGCCATTGACCAATCAGATGCCTTGAATTTGACCTCGATGACCTGACCTGACAGAGACTGTAATTGACCCAGATGCCTGTCTCACTGGGACATCAGTTGGAGGAGGGCCCCTCCCTTTTCGTAGTTTTATCCTCAAGCATCAAAACAAACCATTTAAAGGGAAGAACGAGAAATGTGTAATCGCAACGACTGCGGTGAAGTAGTAGAGAGAGAGAGAAAGAGACCTAAAATGGAGGGGGGGGGGGCGGAGGTGGAGGTACATGTAGAATTAGTTTTTTTTGGAATATTACTGGAATACAGAAAAAGATTACAATAATTATTGGTATTTAAAGTAACATTAAAGATAATATTCAATCTCTTTGACTTGTGGTAAAATTGTTTTTTTTTTAACAAACTTTGTCAATGACTAACAAAACATATTGAGTGACACCATTCTTCATGTATTGTCATAGTGTCTATAAATCAACATGCAATAGTTCAATCAACACATTTTTTGATGGTCACCATCAGTCATACATTGACAGTTAAAAGCAAATAAGTCAAATGAAGTCATATTCCATGCAAGTGACATTTTGTATTATGAATACATCAACATTACAATGTTTGTCCTGATAAAACAGAAAACAGTTTTAACCCACATTATTATTTTTTATTATTTTCATTGTTTGGAGAACATGTAGTCTATACTATTTAACTGATACTCCTTTCTCTTAAATGTGCCAAAAATATATAAAACTTATATTGATGTTAATTATAAAGCTCAATGATTATATTCTACTTCAAAAGTTCCTTAATGCTGTGTTATAGTTTTTTATTGTGATTTAAAGTTTATTCATGATGTTTTCTATATTTCCAGTGGTAATCTTTAAAAAATCTAGGGGCTGCTCACATACATGTAGGCCAATACGGACAATCTCCATGAGTAACTGTAAATAGTTTTATGTGAGGTTGTAGCATAAATTTGTTACCATGAGTTTGACGCGTTAGATGCAATAATTCAATCACATATTTTGGGGCTCGACTATTATTTCTTTGAGTTCCCTTCAATTATTGCTTTTGATCTTATAGTTATAGATGCCTACAAAGTAGTACTGTAGGTCTAACTGTCTAACAGGTCTAACTTGATTTATTCAAACCTGTAATATAAATTTTTTATTTATTATCATTCTTATCTTCCAGCACGGAGTCCAGAGCCCATGGCCTAAGTCTGATTGTGGACATGAGAGGATCGGCATGGCAACCTGTCAAACTTGTCCTTAAAGTTCTTCAGGTAAGATATCTATTATAATACCATATTTTACATGAAATTAACCCATTTACAACAGTAACATGGTGCTCTCTGTATTAAACCTATTGGAATAAGAGATTCAATTTTCAACAGGTTTTATACACAAATTTGGTTGATTTACTGAACGATAATGTTCAGCATGAGAGAGAGAGAGAGAGACTGAGAGATATCTTTTACCTCATTAACACTTTTAAACTAAATAATACTGGCAGTATTCTCATCATTCAGGGCTATGGAATATTTTGTTCCATCTATTGATGGTCTTGTTGGGATGATTGAGATACACAAATTCAATTGAATCCCTCTATTCCCCTCAAGATGAAGTTTTGGAGGGATAAGGAAAGAAAAAGGAAAAAGGAAATTGAAACAGGATTTTTCATAATGATATAACACATGTATCAAGTTATACTATTCTGAGATGAGTGGAAATATAATAGGAGAAGAAGGAAAGAAAGATGGATAATATAATTTTAGACAATAATGGATAACATTTTAGATAAAGGGAAAATGAAGAAGGAGAAGAAATGAAATCTGCATCTCAGAACATAATAGATACACATGTTAAAAGATTGAGAGGCCAAAGGAGGTTATATGTTTAGGCTATCAATGTGTGGGTGTTACATTGGCGTATGAATGTAAACATAGATCCACTTTATCATCACCTCAAAGCATGTGACCATGTTCATACATTAACTCCATCTATCCATTACATGCCAAGAAGAGTCTACTGAGGGGGTGATACCAAATTCTTCGGTGATGAGTACGTGTCTGGCTCCCTAGGGAGAACTTAATAACATAGTCCTTAATTTAGAAATTAGATCATTGATTGTCTGGAGGTGTTCTATATTGCTGTTGAAGGATGAATGATGATGAAGTTCGAAATGATAACAAAGTATGACTTTACATTACAAGTTGTACATTGGTCTACAAATGAAATGTGCATCAGGAGTAAATGATTTTGTTCAGGAAAGCATTAAAAGAACTGGGGTCCTGTATTTAAAAAAAATCACAAAACAGACTGCGCTGCAGGAATATAACTTTAACTTACTTGAATTAAAAAAGTGCCCCTCTGAGCAAAAATTAATAGGTCTAGTCCAAATATTTGCAAGCAATTGCAAATTTAAAGCAAAATCATAGGCCTATGCAGCCAAAGGATATCAAAACCCCTAAGATACTGAGATAAAGATTAAGGGTAAAAGAATGTTTATAATTTGTCTTGAGAAAACCATCTTCTGAAAATGGTCCTTTATATTTAATAAAGGGGCATATCTATCCATATTTTCTGGGTGCTACAATGTATGCAAGTCAGAACAACAATGTAGGCTAAATCAGAATAGTCATAAGAAGCCTAAAAAAGAGAAAAGAAATCAGAAATCAGAGAAAGCAAAAATAAGACCTGTAATTTGAGTGCAAGTGAAGGATAAATGGTGATTGTCAAAGTTGAATGTGAAAAGCAAACCATTGATTCTCTGATCTCATGTTACTTGTGATTGGTAACATTCCACCTGAAACCAGTGATCTTTGAGTGTGTTCAATGTCCAGTTTCAAATTTGTACGCCAACATGAATCATGATACAAAACGCAATCACAAAACTCAAACACAAACGCGATCAACGGTGCACCGTTCAGTGTCCAAAATTTAAACGTGTTTATACGTCGATCGTCTTTAAATTCCCCACTCTCAAAAAACAAATATCTTCTCCTTTTTTCAATTGCACCGGAAGCTTCCATTGCGAGAGCACATTTAAACACGTTTGAAAACTCAATCCTGTTCAATGTCGCATTTCGTTGCAATCGCGATGCTCAAGGTCGTAAAATTGAAGCTGATTGTGTTTGTAAACGCATCTTTTTCGGCGTTTAAATTTTTGGCGTATAAATTTAAATTGAGATTTTAAACACGTTTATTTCTACGACCGGGGATGGGGGACAATGAAAACCCTCTTTGTTTTTCTTTATATCAGCGTTTTGTAATTGCGTTTTGTATCATGATTCATGTTGGCGTATAAATTTGAAATTGGACATTGAACACACTCTTTGCTACTCAGTTACGACTGTGATTTATTGTTAGGAAGTGTCAAAGTACATATTGACATGGAGTTACAGGCTCGCAATTGTAGAACGTGCATGTTAAGAAAAGAACACCCAAAACCAAAATGAAGCTAATAAACAAAACAAAGCAACCCAAAGTATTTCAGACATACTATACAGTGTGTCCCAAAAAGAACTATACACTTTTTAAATAGCTACCAAATAAAAAAATATATGATTATTGGGGAAAAGTTTTACAAATATATAAAGCTCATATCCTCAACTATCATTATGATACAAAAAATTCTGAAAATAACGCATGCTTCAGTGAGTAATGCCCACTTTTGTAAAGGACACAAAAATTACCCTGCACAGGAATTCACTATTCATTTTGCACCTGGTTATGGAACGCCATGAATGAGTCAAAATTAATGATGGAATCAATCGGCCAACAAAGACAACAAATAAACTGAAGTCCAAGCAAAAATCAATGATATGAAAACAAAACAGTGAAACATTACATTTTTGCATAATATTGATTGTTTTTTCTAACTTTTGGTTTATTTTTTACTCTGTTTGCTGATTTATTCCATCATTAATTTTGACTCCTTCATGGCGTTCCATAACCAGGTGCAAAATGAAGAGTGAATTCCGGCGCAGGGTTATTTTTGTGTCCTTTACAAAAGTGGGCGTTACTCACTGAAGCATGCGTTATTTTCTGAATTTTTGGTGTCATAATGATAGTTGAGGATATGAGCTATATATACATATAAACATTTTACCCAAGAATCTTATTGTCTTTATTTGGTAGCCATTTCAAAAGTGTATAGTTCTTTTTGGGACGCACTGTAGAGTCTGTAGAGGTATTGTATATCATATTCAGGATAGGTTCACTAAATTTGATGAATAAAAACTTTGTAATGATACCATCCTTCCCACAAATTAAAAATGTCAATGCTTCTTCATAAGTATTCACATTAATTAGATTAAAATATATTTGCGAAAGATTGAATACAAAAGTTCAAAATGCCAGGGTAGATGGGAAATGGGTTGTCCTTTTTTGGAGCTCAAGTGTTCTACATTCCATATTTTTAATCATGTTTATATGTTTCCAGTAATATGTAGCTTACATGTATACATGTACATCTGGCCACAATCAAATTCGTGGTAAAGAACTACTGTCAAGATAATTTCATAATCAGTCTGTCCTTGAATACAATCAATATTTATTCAATTGCTACTATTAAAATATTTACATGAAAAGTTATTTTAGAATCCACTGAAAACAAGGTAATATGTACATGTACAATGTGGTACTACATGTAAAAAGCAGCCAACAGAGGATATACTTCTACATTGTTTGGTTGCTAATAACAATTAAAGCAAAGTTGATTTTGAAGAATTGGAGAAACATTTCACTAACTGTATAGTATGTTTGATTTTTGGTAAAAATGGTAAAGAAGATTTTAAAATATTTTGAGGAACAAAGGTATATATACATAACTCTGGTGCACACAAGTAATTTGTTCTAAAATGACAGAAGCTTCAATCTTTATTTGTATAAAGAGAGTGTGTTTTTTATAACCAAATCGCATCTATTTGAATTGTATATAATATATTTGTAGCTTTGTTCATTCAATAAAATAGCATGTAGAGTGATACATACATGTATGTATAAAAAAAACCTTAAAGAATGCTTAAGAGTTTTGAAAATATCATAAGAGAACTTAAATGATGATGATGAAATCTCCATGACAAGAATCAGTATGGGATTAGTACAAATGTTGTAGCCCCAGTCATAAACTGGTAAAGCTCATGTTAAGTCATTCAGAATAGTGGATTTTGCCATTAAAAAAAAGAAGAAGAAAAAAGAAAAAGCAGCTCTTATTACTGAACAGATATTTGACACTGCTTCACAATTCTTTATTCTAGAATTACACACTAACTTTGATGTGTGGAAAAGACTAAAGGTGTGGAAGACAGATAGGGACAGCTCTAGGGGGCTTTAAGAATAATATAATGATGTGATGATATAATCCTTAGAGGGTTGTCATACTATCATAAACCCAAACCAGTGAGCTGTCTTACAACAACAAATATAGAAGATTCTTTGGCTCGTAGGTCATAGTTTGACATTTATATTCGATTGTGTTTCCTTACAGTGTCTTTAAGGATAGTGCATTTGATTTGTGTTCATGCTATTGTCACAAAATTATAAGATTTGTGCTTGGTGTATGTTATTGTAGACATTTTATTTGTGTTCATGCCATTGTCTAAAAATTGTAAGATTTGGGCTGGGTTTAGACCTGTATAATTCAGACATGAATGTACATGTACATGTGTAAGTGTCCCCATTAACACAGGGGTTATTCCCATAACATCAACATATGATAGGAAAATGTTGATTTGCTTCTAGATTTGCTTCTAGATGAATCTTTGGGCAGTCACAATTATTCTGAATTGTTATTAGCAGGCATGATATTGAGGTCGAGTGATAATAAATGAATTCATTAGCTATGTTCACACGGGACCATCGGGGTTTTAGTCCTCGAGAACAGTATCCTTAAGAATTTAAACACCGACGGCTTGTTCCCGAGTTACGTTCACACGGGGTGCTTGTCCTCGAGAACAGTGTCCTCGAGGACAAGCGAGCGGCTCGATGACCGGAAGTACAAGTTGTAGGTAGCGCGCGCAATTCATTTCCCCCTACGTCGCTCCAGTGGGGCCGGAAGTTTAACCTATGCAAGGGGTCACTCTTGTCCTCGAGAACACTAACTCTAAGCTGAAATCCCGTCCACACGGTCAAACGCGCGATCGGGGACCACCCACCGCTTGGAGTCAACTTGGAGTTAAGAGTCTTAACCCTAAGATCTGTCGAGAACATAAACACCAAGTTGTCCTCGAGAACATAAACACCAAGATCGTTCACACGGGCCTTAACTCTAAGTTAACTCCAAGTTATCCTTAAGGACTATGTTCTTGAGGATAACTTGGAGTTAACTTGGAGTTAAGGCCTACCGTGTGAACGCTACTATTGTCTGTGTTGTATGTAAAGAGATATAGGGGTCCTAATTGTTTTTAGTGTATAAACATTCCTTAATCATTCAGAGATTAATGTATGTTGTTACTTTTTATTACCTGGGGACCTTTTCCCATAAACATTGCTAGTTGATATCTATTGTGGTAACCTTGCAGGCATCAAACAATGAAATCATTGATAAAATCTTTAATAGGTATTGTTTCCTATTTTTCTCTCTCTACACAGGAGACACTAGCCGGTAGTATCAGCACTATCTACATTCTAAAGTCTGATGCTTCCAGGGACCGTCAGAGGTCTACACTCAAGAAAGATAAATCACAAACATTTGAGGTATGAAGTGGATTAGTGCATTTAATCAAGGAGCTTGTTTAAAGGTAGTGTCAGCCTTTTGCAGGCAAAAATATTAAATTTCTAGTTTTTGAGAGGATATAGTAGTATACAAATGACTTTATCTTCCCACAACATGATTAAGCTCAAATGTGTATGTTTGTCATTATATTGCGATTATCAAAATTCATTCCTATTTTTTCGAACCTCGAAAAATATACCGTACGGTGCGAACCGCTGACCGTTAGCGCAGGGAATAATGCACGCTGATGCGCCGTGTGTATATTGCTGTGTGCGGTCCGTGCTCCACGCGCTGTAATATCAACGATGTTGATGGAGAGCTGGTCAAGATTGGTAGTCAGATTTTCGTTTCGTATTACTGATCTAGGCAACCTATGACAGTAAGATTGAATAGACAGTATAGGTCGATCATATTCTACAGTTATGCCAAGTTGCATTAGTTTTCGCAATTTGTGAAAAAGGATGATACTACCTTTAAGGCTCCTTGATTTAATGTTTGGTGTGGGCTCTCCGCTTATGTTTAATCATTTTTAGGACACTGGTATTTTAGTATTTAGTTTGTTTAACAAAATGTTAATTAAACGTAAAGGAGTTTACTGTTTGAAATATATCCAATAAGACATTAACAATGTTAAAAACTATTATGATTGCTGAACACTGATTTCATTTTGTCAAATTGTTACCAATAAGAATTTTGATGCATAATTTCCTTCTTGTAATTCTAGACACAAACCATAGGGAGAAACACTAAAAATAAATGTTCAAATTGCCTGTAGAAATGTTTGCTCTTTTTGATGAAATATATCTGGAATATTTTAGTAAACCTCAAGAGTATTAATAGGGATGTCCACTAAAATTTTAAGTTATTTTTAAGTTGTTTTTGCTAGGCTTATTTGATAGAGCATTTTGAAAGAAACATTTTGGTACTTGAATTATCACAATTGGATGTTCCATTTCAAAGATATGACCCAAATAGTGTCTCAGATTACCAATGAGCTGCTAGAACACTTTTACAAGTTTCAGACAAAGCCAGAAAATGCAATAAAGCTCAAGTTTATGGTTCTTTTGTCTTTGATTTATTAAACCAAATCATACCAAACATTTTCTATGTGTGTATCAACATGTAATGAGATCATAGTAACACAATTGAGTAGATTATACAAAGATACAATTTATGGCAGTACAAAACTGATGGTTTGACATGTATGTTACCGCATGTGATCCAATATGACCACCGTGGAAAAATACTCCATAGGGCATGTTTCAATAGGAACACCCTAGACAATGGGCTATTTCATGGTGGTGTGGCTCACAGCTGAGTGTTAGACAGGGTAGAGAAATTTTAAAACTTAAATGGCCAGTGGTAAACATTGTTTTTTGTTTTTCACTCCAATACATTTTTTGTTCAAAAATAGTGAAATTTTATAAATATCTACTTCTCCTTATCTGAATCTATTCCAATCATGAGAAATTCCAGTCATAACACACATCACACATTAGCATCACTTTGAACACGCTGTAGTTTTTTTTATATCAATTTTTCCAACAGGAGAAGTTGATCTTCTGCTGAGGTATTTTCTAAGGAAGAAACTGACCAATTAGGAATAAAAATGATTGATATTTACCACTGGCCAAACGACAATTTCGAAAGCTGTTTTTTATTGAAAATTTTGCTGTTTCTCTGCCTGTGTATAATTGAGTAGGGAGTGCATGGGTTATTGTTTGCATAGTAAATGCATGGGTGACTACATCCATACAGTGAAGCAGAAACCGTTCTAGTGGCTTTTTGCTTTTGTTTGGACATCCCTAGTATTAAAAAAAAAAAATCAAACCACACAATATGGATTATTGTCCCATGTTACAATTGATCTTGCATCTCTTAGAGTGTGTTCAATGTCCAGTTTCAAATTTATACGCCAACATGAAACATGATACGTACAAAACGCAATTACAAAACGCTGATATAAAGAAAAACAAAGAGGGTGTTCATTGTCCCGCCGGCCCATCCCCGGTCGTAAAAATAAACGTGTTTCAAATCTCAATTTAATTTTAAACGCCGAAAATTTAAACGCCGAAAAAGATGCGTTTACAAACACAATCAGCTTCAATTTTACGACCTTGAGCATCGCGATTGCAATGAAATGCGACACTGAACAGGATTGAGTTTTCAAACGTGTTTAAATGTGCTCTCGCAATGGAAGCTTCCGGTGCAATTGAAAAAAGGAGAAGATATTTGTTTTTGAGAGTGGGGAATTTAAAGACGATCGACGTATAAACACGTTTAAATTTTGGACACTGAACGGTGCACCGCTGATTGCGTTTGTGTTTGTGTTTTGTGATTGCGTTTTGTATCATGATTCATGTTGGCGTATAAATTTGAAACTGGACATTGAACACACTCTTATCATGCTAGACAATTCAGTATGCTTCTCATTAGATGCTTTTTGTCAGTGGTAATAGTCAGAGAGAATTATAAGATATGATTTAGGCAAATTCATGTATTTAGATTATTTTGGGATTCTTGTATTAATTGCTACATGTTTATTATTGTTACAGACAATCATCTTATCATCACCATCAAAACTCACAAAGTACCTCGACACAAGTCAGCTGACAGAAGAGTTTGGAGGCAGTCTGGATTACAATCATCAAGAGTGGCTGCAGAATAGACTAGTAAGTCTAGTGGTGTTATATGTTACAAAGTCTGTGGTATTGTGTATGTTACAAATTATGATTACCTCATTACATCATTACCTTCGTTGTTTTCACTGTTTTAAGGTACTAAAAGACTTCCATTTGCTCTGAAATTTTCAGGAGTTCATTTTTACAGTCAGAGCAATAGGATTAATTAATTTTGTTCCCTCTCACACTTGTTTTGTATAGTTACTGAGTCTCTTTAAGCTGGGTTTGAAAGCAATCCTAAAAATCATTTTTAGGAATGATAATGAACCCCGTTAATGAATCACCACAGGCTTTTTCCCCTGATCCACTTGAAGTGGGCTATTTTATAACTTTATTCTGATGAAGAGGTATATTGATCTTTCAGTCTATTCATTTATTTTATAGAGATTATTTATATTTCTGTGGTAAAAAAATATGCTTTAAAATTTCATGTACAATGTGGTTGAGACATCCATCAATATTGGCAAAACAAATAGTCATTTCATAGTCCATTTCATTTTGTTTGCACCCATGTTATTGAGATGCACTTGATTAATAATTCACCCTGAGCAATCTAAAACAAATCAATCAAACATATTAGTCATTAAAGTAATTTGCATTAGCAATATTCAATCAGTGTGGATTATAAATTTTCCTTCAACCTTGCCTGTTGACTAAAGGTCAGACAAGGTTTAATTCAAAAGTGGTTAAAGGAGAATTGTCCCTTTGTAGATAGTTGGCTTACTGTGGATGCAGAAAATCAAATAAACACATTAGTGAAGATTTTGTGATAATCGGATAAATGATAAGAAAGTTATGAGTACTTGAATATTGAGATCTCTAATGACATAGAAAATCTCTCATTGGCAACGCGGTCACCATTTGTGATGTCACAAAGGGAGAACTCTCCGTATGGTGTGCACCAAAATTATTCAAAATTTCTCTTTTTCATTCTAATGATAGAACAGCTTTTCTTTTCATGATATATTATGACTTTCATATATTTACAAGTCATCCCATAAAAAGATTCTTTACTCTCCCTTTAGAATCAAGAAAAGAGAGGATTTTAGTACGATGTGTATAATAGATATGGGAAAGATCTCCCTGCATTACATCACACATCATGGTCGCGTTGCCAATTGGAGGATCTCCATATCATAAGTGATCTCAGAATCTAAAAATTCATATCTCTCTAATTCATTGCCTGATTTTTCTGAAACTTTCCCAATATGTTTTGGGGGTTTGTCTCCATTCACTAAAGCTAAATTTCTCTGAGGGGATAATTCCCCTTTAAGAGATTTGAAAATAGAACATTATGCTGCATTACTCACAAAAAAAAACACGTAAAAAAAAAAGAAAAAGAGAATAGCCCTTGTGGCATTGTGATGAAATACGCAATAAAACAATTAATTGAGAATTAAAAAAATTAATAAATATTTTTCTTGTTGACATTTAATTTGTGCTCTTAGGACTTTGAAAAGTTCATCAAAGACTCAAGCCTAACTGAGAAGCGTCTTGAGCAAGCTCATGAGGAGCTCTTATCAAGACAAGATGAGAGACTGACACCGGAGGATCAGCTTCGTAGACAAAAACGGCTGAGAGAGGTTGTCATTGATCATCCAAGTAGTGTACTACAACTCGGTAAGCTGATGTTATCGATGAATTAAATGATGATTTCATTGATGATGTTGATGATGATGATAATGGTGATGATGAAAATGAAGATGATGAGTGTGATATCATGATGTGGTATTGATATTAGTGGTGGTAATGTAATGACAAGGATGAAGATGATGATGATGATGGAATATTGATGAAGATGGTGATGGTAATAAGGATGATGATACAAATTAAGAGGATGATGATGAGTGTGATATCATGATGTGGTAGTGATGTTAGTGGTGGTTATGTAATGACGAGGAGGATGGAGATGATGATAATTAGGAATGGTTAATAAGACAAGATGAATTATTGACAGAAAGGATTGAGAAAGGTTGTTATTGATTATCCAAACAGTGTACTTCAACTCGGCAAGCTGACGGTTTCGATGGATAAGACGACGATGATGATGATGATGATGATGATGATGATGATGATAATGACGATGATGATGATGATGATGATGATGATGATGATGATTATGATGATGATTTTGATGATGATGATGATGATGATGATGAAAATGAAGATGATGAATATGATATGATGATGGGTAGTGAAATAAGTGGTGGTAATGTAATGGCAAGGATGGTGAAGATGAGGATAATAAGGAGCAGTCATTAAGGTAGGATGAATGATTGACAGAAACGATTGAGATAGATTATCATTGATCAACTAAGTGTACTACAACTTAGTTAGTTTATGGGGAAGATGGTGATGATAATAAGGATAATAATTACAGAACAGCAATGGATCCAGGATTTCGAAATAGAGGGGGCACTGAAGAGTATGTTTTTCATACAATTTTATTATCATGTACACTGCCCTCCAAAAGTTTGGGTACACCTGATGTCAGCTCTGTTTTGGATCATTGTGAGGCATTTTATGTCCAGTATTTCAGTCCAAATGATGTTTAAGTACAAAAAATACATTATGCAACCAATATACTTCACGATTACCACGCCAAGTCTCCTTGGAATTTAGAAATTACTCAAAAATATGCAAAAAGTGCAAAAACGTGATTTTGCACTAATTTATTCAAATATTGAAAAAAGAAGATATCTCGGCTAATATTGGTCCGATCAATTTAAAATTTTGTATGGATGTTGAAGCACATGTAAAATATAACCCTGTACTGTTTGTTTCTATTTTGAGACAACACTTCATTAATTATGCAAATTTATGCAAATTAAAGGTCTATTTTTTGAAATTTATCGATATTTTGTTTTTTAAAATTGCTATGAAGCCCAAATTTTTGTTAAAAGTTGCTGAGTATAATACTCAATAAAAGTATGAATAAAAAGTTGGACTTTCTCATGAATTCCTTTGTATTCTTTTGTTTTATCACTTTCTATTGTTTTCGATTGTTTTTATTTCTATGTATTTCGCAATGTTTTTGGCTCTTTTATGTTTCTGAAATGTACCTTGATTGATTTCAAGATACAAGATAATGCTTAAAGTCTTTTAGATTCAATTAAGAGTGTTGTAGAGCGATTCAGGTGAATGGTGCATTCAGTACACAAATAGGCAATAATTGAATTTTTCGATATTTTAAAACTTTTAATTACACGTCAAAACAATGGTTCCTACTTAACAAATTTTTATATAAAGACCGAATTATAACTGTTCTGACTGGGGGAGGGGTCTCGGCCAATTTAACCAACTTTAAAATATCCATGACTGCTGCGCAACTGCTGCCAACCCCAAATATGCCTTTGGGTGATTTTTCCTTTAAAGCGTGGTGCAACTATTGTTCAAAGAACATTGCCCATTGTGTTGTTAGGTGATGCAACATTGCATTATTGCATGTCAGACCTAAATAGAATGTAAGATAATATTTTGCTTTCATTTCAGAAACAGAAAAGACCCCAAAACATAAAGAAATACATAAAAATAAAAATAATCGAAGACAATAGAAAGTGATAAAACAAAAGAATACAAAGGAAGTCATGAGAAAGTCCAACTTTTTAATCATAATTTTACTGAGTATTATACTCAGCAACTTTTAACAGAAATTTGGGTTTCATAGCAATTTTTAAAACAAAATAGTGATAAATTTCTAAGAATAGACCTTTAAATTGCACAAATTTGCATAATTAATGAAGTGTTGTCTCAAAAAAGAAAAAACAGTACAGGTTTATATTTTACATATGCCTCAACATCCATACAAAATCTTACATTGATCGGATCATTATTAGCCGAGATATCTTCTTTTTTCAATATTTGAATAAATTAGTGCAAAATCACGTTTTTGCACTTTTTGCATATTTTTGAGTAATTTCTAAATTCCGAGGAGACTTGGCGCCTTAATCGTGAAGTATATTGGTTGCACAATGTATTTTTTGTACTTAAACATCATTTGGACTGAAATACTGGAGATGAAATGCCTCAAAATGATCCAAAACAGAGCTGACCTCAGGTGTACCCAAACTTTTGGAGGGCAGTGTATGTTAAATGTATAATTCAAAAAAAAAAAAAAAACCAATGTAGATGATGGTGATAAAAATCATAATGATATGAGGTATAATTACATAAATTGAAGATCCTACTAAGTTTAAGATGAATCTATGTTAACACAAAGTTACGATGCAGTTAATAATAATACTGGTTTCTTATAAAATGCTTTACCAGTAATGACCAAAGCGCTTACAGTTGATTTTTTTCTACCACCGGCATTTTCAACAGGCCATTCTCTTTCTCGGCGTTTGGAGACAGACTCTGGTTTTCAGCGTCAGGGCGGTGACCAGGGTTTCGCAACAGAGGATCAACTGCTGATGCATCGTGAGGTGGACCAGCGTTTGAATGCTCTTCAACGGAAACAGGATCAACTCAGGATGTACCTAGCAGAGAGGGATAGGGAGCTAGGAGTCCACATGCAACTGGGCGATATGGAAAGTGGCATTAAAAAGGTATGAGTATGATTTTCAAGATGAAATACAAAGTAAGGAGTGTCAAAGTATTAACCAAATAGATTTCTTTCGAATAATATTTGTTTAATCTCTGAGCAGGGGCTATATTCATAAAACCTTAATTAGTCTACTAAAAACTATGGTTCATATGCTCTCAGTATATTTTAGTTGCTTTTTATGGATTTGGCCCCAGACCATGTTCAAATCGTCAGTGTGTCATCTTCTTCATTTAATGACATTGAATAGAAATACATACAACCTAATTTTGAAAGAACCAATGTTGTACAAAGATTTTTGATTACCGGATATCTTTGGTTAAATGCAGTTTAACAATTGATTTCACATTTATAGTTAATACAAGTCATCTAGGCCATGTGCTTTGTAGTGTAATATTTTGAATCAAAATTGCTTCCATATATTTTGATATCTATCTTTTATGGCTCATATTTTTCTTGATTTTGATTTATCTAGGTGATAGACTGGATAGTTGGGCCTGGAGAGAAGCTTTTATCGTCACATGTAGACATCGGCAATGACTACAAAACTGCTGAGAAGCTGAGGCGAGAGCATGAGAAGTTGGAGCTGAAATGCACTGTAAGTTCCTATTAATGGCACGGTCTTATCAAGAGCATTTACTGACTCAAATCCATCACAAATTGCTCATAGTTTATTGGGAGATGTGAAATCTCAGCCGGTAGAGCGGTACCAGTCTCGTAACAGGAGACATGTTTTGAAACCATGTTGATTCACTAGTGCCCTTTCGTAAGGCACCAATTTCAGTACAGTAAATAACGCTTTTGATCTCTCTCCTTGTTAGTGCCTCAAGTAACAGATTTTACCATGCTACACTATTTGTATATTTCCTAGTTATATATGTTATGTTTGTACATTGAACCCAATTCGACCTTAGGGTCGCTATCTTCAATATTTCAATAAAAACTTTTCAATTTCAATTCAATTTCAATTTCAATTAATCCCCAATGGTGAGTCCCTGGGATAGGACTTTAAGCTCCTTAGTAGTAAGGTAAAATAAACCAAACAAAAAAAAACAACATTATTAATGAAGCTTTGCTGTAAGTGATTATAGGCCTCATCTCTACATTTGCTAATAATCATAATATAGTGATCTATGTTCATTAAGGAATTCATAATTTCCTTGCTCTCTTCATTTGCAGGACATTTATGGAAACTATGCTGAGCTTCGTCACGTAGCAGACTCTATCATAAAGAGCGGGCACCCCCATGCTGGTGACATTGGGGCACAGAAGGACTACCTGGATACGGTCTGTCGTAGCTTTGCATCCCGACTAGAGAGGAGGCGGAACCTCGTCATTGGTTCTGTCAGGTTCCACCGATTATCACAAGAAGTAAGGAGGGTTATGGTATGGTCACAACTGGGCCCTGTTGCATAAAGAGGTACTATTATAGTAACTCTACCATCAATGGTAACTTTCTTGAAATGTTGCATTTTGATTGGCTGTTGTGCAACGTTTCCATGCTATATTAGTAACTCTTCATGCAATGGGACCCAGGGGCGGAATTCTGGGCAGTGTCTTATCTCGGTATTTTATCTTATCTCAGAGATAAGACAAAATCGGTATTCTGGGAGCTGTCTTATCTTTTTGTCATAAATAATTGTCATAAATTATTGGCCTACACAAGAAATACGCTGTTTAATAAACGCGCAAAAGCCAACATTTACGCGAAACCAGAGAAAAGATAAGATAAAAGATATGACAGGGTCTAGCTGTCTTATCTATTGTCTTATCTTTTACAAAGTTTTAGTACCATGATACCCAGGTAAAATCGCCCCTTTATTTTAAGCAAACAATAATATTTTTTAGATTACATTGTTTCATTGGTTTTACTTATCATCTGTGACAACTTTCAACAAAATTCGTTTATACTGCCAGAAGTTAAGCCCTCCAGGTTAAATGCCATTTTTCCTCTCTGTTTTTGCTCTCTTTTTTTCTCTTCCAAAAGTCTTCTGAGTTCTGTCTGTCTTTTTCTTTAACTTTGGGTAAATAAGCGCATTAATATGCGCAGTCACGCATTGCGATTTACTGTATTTTCGACACACCCCTGCGTGTCTTCGGGCCTTCCCATTGGTTAAGAGGGCTTAATTGAGTAACTAAGAGTGATTTTCATTGGTTTGTCTGAGAAAAGATGGGCGGGTACTTTCAGAGATAAGACAGAGAAAAGAGAGTCTTCAGAATACCGATTTAGGAGAATATTAAGGGTGTCTTATCTCTCAGAGATAAGACAAAAGATAAGACAGTAGTTAAGAGAGTTCCCCAGAATACTGCCCCTGGTCGTGGGATGCAAGGAGGTGCATATTGTTTCAGGCACGTGGGGTGGTGGGAGCATAGGACATAAATTTTTTTCCCGAAACCATCATAAGTCTAAGTTCTTGGACAACCCATAGGGACACGTGTTGTGGAATTAACATGCGTTTCGATTTGATGTCCACAAACTTTGACTTATGAGATAAAAATGTGCCTGTTAATTCATTTTGAATTACTCATTCAAAAAACAAAATCCATAGCTTTAAAAAAAAAAACAGTGTCTGCAATCGTACAGTTATGATGTACTTGTATCACGTAAGATTATTATGTGTTACAAATCAAGATTTTAGAGGAGTAGGGAAGACAATAGTAAAGTGAAAACAACCTTTAAAAATCCACAATATCCTGTACATTTTTCTGTGTGTTCTTAACTTAATTTGTGTATTCATACTTTCAAAATCACACTCTTACCATTATGAACATGTTTTGTTTGTTTCACAAAGGCATTTTCCAAACTAGCAGACCTACTAGAGCTATGCACTGGAGAAGTTGAGGTAGATTCTGTTGAGAGTACAGAAGAAGCACTCAGACTTCTCTTGGACAACTTTGACAATTCAAGTAAGTACTCTCTTTAAAAATATGAACAAAATGGAAAAAAGACTTAAATTTAAGTTACCACGTTGACACCTAAATTTAATCATTCCCATAATTAGGATACGAGAATCAATAGGTTCATGTCATTAATTAAAAGTTCTATAACTCCAATATATATCTACAGGTATTTAGCAATCCATGTACTGTAATTTTGCTTAATATGGAGCACTATCTAAATGACAGTTGTTGTCTTTATTAAAATAATAGCACAATCTCTTCTGCATAATATCTGAGATGCCTGTCAAATTGTTGGCACTTTCTGGCCATTCGAGGATCAAAACCTGGTTAAGTAATGATTAGGGAGGTGAACTTCATATAGAAATGGCCCTTCAGAATAAAGGAGTGGATGGCTTGTGTACTTGTTTACAATCAACTGCTCAAGGTATATGAACTAAAAAAAAAATCACTTGAAATAGAGTGTGACACAACTTGAATAATACAGCATCTCAATTTAAAATGGGATTATCCACTAATATACATCCTTTGCATTGATTCCTGATACAGTGTACACTACAGACCGTGCCATACGGGAAGGTAGAAGCATTCTGGAGATGATGAGTCTACCAGTTAAGAATGCCTTCGGCAAAGACATCTCACCAAACTATGAGAAGCACATCGCCCACGTGGAGCGCATCTTAGCGGAGCTGGAAGGTCGTAGGGGTCGGTGTCGCGACCTGGCTGAGGTCAGAAAACTCAAGCTTCAGCAGTTGCTGCAGCTGAAAAGCTGTGAGAGGGATGCAGAACAGGTAGGCATAAGGAAATATTGATGCAGAGACTCCAACTCAAAGCACCTCTTAAGTGGGATATGCTCCTGCCCAGACCCTTGTGAATGGGAGACTCAGGCTCAGTGTTTGGGAAGACCAAATCAACAGCACAAAGCACAAACTTCTTTGTGGCTAGAAGCCACTTTTAGGATTATAACAGCTCACTGGTGCTATCTTTGAATATTATGACAACAATAAATGAGATAAAATACAGTGATTCAGATTCACCATTGTTATAGAAGTGGTTGGGCGGGAGAGAAAGAAGAGAATTCAGCTAGGGCTACAGAAATTCAAAACCAAGCGGGAGAGAGGGAGATTTTACAAAAATGGTAGCGTTTGAGTTTCTGTTAATGGAAATGGCCGTTTTAATTCTCATTTCATGCAAAATCAACCAGAAGATTTTTGGACCTGCCTTAGAGCATGTTATTTTCAAGTTATTATTTGTGATAGTTGACAAATCGGAATTCAGGTTGTATCTAGTCTGCAAACTTCCATGTGTTGCTAATCTCTTGTGAAGTCAAAGATCTAAGTTAACAAATATAAATCTTAATATGTTTGTTCTTTCAAAATTTTTCTCATTTCTCTCTTGGTGCATTGCTGCTAGGCTATTTCATGGTTACTGGAGCTCCTTGACAACATGCTGCTGCAGCACATAGAGGTCGGAAGGTCGGCAGATGAAGCCTCTACTCTGAAGGATGAACACAGTAAATTTGAAACAACTGCCAGGGTAAGAAGAGGTTATAGTTCATAGGTCATAGCAATTGTAGATTTAGATCAGGCCAGTTACTCTTCCACAATGTCACTGCAAGTGCGATATACCTTGCTCGACATTCTGCTCTTTTACTAATTACACATTGGCTTTATCATGCATAGGGTACGACTCTTTTATTCACAGAACCTCCATTTAACTCCAACTGAATTCACTCTTGCACTACAAACAGTCTTTAGGAATGATAATGTTCAATGTGGCATAAATTTGTGTAAATAAGACAGCTAGTGCAGGACTCAAACCCATGTATAAGATCAAATGGTTAATTCTCAAAGAAGAGGCTTTATCAATGAAGCTACACCCCTCCCCATTGGTTATGAAATGTCAGTGCTAAAAATAATGATTTAAGTCTTTCAAAGAGAAGCTGGTGGCTAATTTATAACATCTCACATCTACTTTTGTCATGTCGAGACACACCCTCTTCACATTAATCTTACCTAAACATTGTACTTAAATGCAAGCATTTTTTATCCATGCATTACCTGAAAAACCTTACTATAGTTTGAACCTGTTACTTTGTACTTTTGTTATTCTGAGAACCATCTCTACACGTGGCACTTAGATAAAATCAAAACTGAACGCAATTGTTTATAATCCCTTTACTTTAGGAAACCTATGACTATGGTTTGAACCTGTTACGTACATCTCTGATGCTGAGACGTTCTCTACACATGAACCTTGAACCCAGTCAAGACAAGTCACAGCGTCTGGAAGCAGCCTGGTACCAGTTCTCACAAGCCTTGGGAGAGAGATCATCCAGGCTCTCAGTGTCTCTCATGTTCCAAAGAAATGCAGAGAAGGTACATGTAGTACTGTCAATTTAAAAAAATTCCCTTGTCATTCTGTAAGGTTACTCTCAGGAATGTAGGGAATGTAGGAAATATGGTAAAACAATTCATACACTACACTACATCTTTTTTTTAAATGCTCACAATGTATGGACTACAATTTTAACAAAACTGGGTGCCTATCACCAAGCAACATGACAATGACGTGGATCATCATCATGATGTTCTTGGGTGCTATAGGCCTACTGTATTCGTGGAAATATTCGCGGTACATTAATTTTCGCTGATTTCGCGTAAAGAGTGGCAGGCGTGAATTTAAAAACCCACAGATATATAGGCATTTTTTCCTATGCATGCATTAAATGGGTTCAATGGAGAGCTTAGGAACATGCAGCGTGAATTTAAGAACCTGTGAACATGTTTTGAGGCCGCTCAGCGCGAAAAATTAATCGCGCGAAATTAACAGCGAAGACAGCATGCTCAAGACATTCTCAATTATTTAGCAGAAGAACTGATCACCTGTCATATGTAAATATTAAAACGAACAACTTCGCAAAATAATACCCAAAACCGGTCTGTGACTTATTAATTTTGGTAGGTTACCAATACATGTGCCAGTATCTTACTTTAATAATTATTTCATATTTCGAATACAGTAGTAAATGAATATTTATGCATACAGAGCTAGTTTTCTAACTATACGTTTCCCCCCTTTCACCCCAGCTGATATCTCAAATGGACAAACTCTGTCAGGAGGTAGCTCCAAGAGTAGCGTCATACAGCGGTGATCCGGGAAATCGTCACCTCTTGGCGTATGAACCCAGACGTCGTGCTCTGCTTCGTCAGTACCGAGAGGCTGCAGCCATGGGACAGGCTCTTCTCGACAGGCTCTCTCTACCGGTTGTTTCACCAGACAGGTAAGGTACCCTCTAAACAGGTGAATTGCCATTTGGTCTACACCCACTTTGACCACTTCCTTTTTTCGTCTCATCCAACAAGGTCCAATAGTTTTATTAACTCTTGGTCTAATTGCCTCTTTGCATAGTTTCCATTTTGTCTAATTCTCATTTAACCCTTTGCATACTGTGAAAATTTTACACAGTCAAATGAATTGTGGTTGTCAAGCATGTTTGACACAAATTGTATTCATGTAAAGGTGAAACAAAGATATATCCATTATTATATCAATGTCTAATAATATGAGTTGTACAAGGTTTTTAATTATTCATGCAATAATAAGCGAAATAAATGATCATCAAAAGGGATGTTCTCCATTTTTTCAACCTGCATATATGCCGGCTCTGTACACAGTGGGTTAATGTCAATTTTATCTAATGACGCTTGGTCTAACAACACTTAGTTAACTGTTACAAACTGGCAATAGACCAAATATTCATTTAGGAATTAGACAAAAATGCAATTAGACAATTTGGTAATAAGAAAAATTGGCAATTAGACCGAATGAAAATTGGATAAGTATGTATTAGACCAAGTGGAAATTAAACAAGTGGTATTAGACACTCAAAAAATTGGACCAACTGCAGGTAGACTAAATGGATACCTCTGAACAGAGCTCTAGAAATCATTGATTGCACTGCAGTTTAGATCTGTTGACCCTTCTGTAGCTATACGCTTGGGGTCAGGTTCAGCCCAAATCCTTAAACTGTCTGCAATACATTCTGTAGAGTGAACTAAAAGAGATCAATAATTGAATTTAATAACAGATACATTTAAGTTTATCCTTGATACATATCTATTAATTGTAAGGATGAAAGAGAACATAGGAGATATTATTTCAGTCATATTACATTGTATGCAACTTGGATGTCAATTTAATAATGCAATGTCACCCTTAAATGGCGTAAACATTCTTATTATGAATGACAATGCCATACAAATTAAAATTAAGACAACAAACCTTTAAAATTGCATGATATACACTATGCTATATGGAGTATTCATCTACAGGGCCTACAGATAAACATTTAGGACTAATTTTAGTGGACATTCTTAGACCTTCAATTTTTTAATTGTACCAGCTGTTGATTAATGTCTTCCAGGGCTTCCAGATCCACCTTGAAGGTTGTTCCAGAACAGCTCCAGCCAGCCGCAGACCATCTCGGTCAGAAGCTTGCTGAGCTGGAGAACAAGAGGAGGGAGATGGAACTCCTATGGGGTGACACCGAGGGTGGCTCCATGTTCACCCCAACCTCCTCCATGTCTTCCCTGGCCCCAGGTGGTGGAGGTCTCCACGGGGAATCGGTGCCTGAGATGGACTGGGACGTTGTGGCCAAGAAGGATGTGCCCATTGAAGAGGTGGCACCTATTGTGGCACAGAAACAACAGGTGGGTTTGGAGCTTCTGGATCTTCAAGCATGTGATGGTTGCTTCCATGACCTCACTGCCTAATTTAATTCTTTATGTGGCACTGAAGTGAAAGCCCTTTTCCACTGAATTTCCTCATGTTGTTTTATCAAGATTTTCCAGATAATCTGAAATTCTAGTATGGAATTATTATGCACTGATGATAAAAGTGTTATCAGTTAACCTGGATATGGGTTGAGAACTCAAAGCTATCGTTACTGAGAGTGTAATCTTAGCGTTATTAGTTTTATTGTTTGTGTCTATTGGCATGTGGGCAAGCATAAGAGTTAAACACTCCATTCTGCATGTATAGACAGTTTTACATCAATAATTTATAAGAAATATTTTGGTTTAAATCAAATGGACACTTTATATCTCTGTGCAGTAGCATGATGTGTATTCTAAATAATTTACAGCAATTTTTTTCCCCCTTAAAACATATTTAATTTGGTTTTATTTTTTGGCCAATAAAAATGCTTCTCACATAACTCTATAAATTCATATTTATGATGATATTAATAATAATGATAATATGATCAATAGCTTAGTTGATTTGACTCAAAAGTTCAATACAAACTTTTGCTGACTCTATTGTGTCAAATAGCAAACATTAATATTGCAATTATTTCTTGAGTATTATGAAATTCATACTTTTATTTCTCATTTTATTCTCAGTCTGTGATGTCAGCCCCTCCACCCAGCCTGCCTGGCAGAATGAATGGAAACCACAGAAGGCTCAATGGTAGCCACTCCAGCTTGAATGGGAGCCGTGGAAGCCTCAATGGGATGCCTTCCCAACCACCTAATCTCTATGGCAACAGACCGGAAGATGAGGCGCTTCGTCAGCTGAAGGATTTTGAGAATAAAGTGACAAAGGTAGGAACTTTTCCAGATTCTTGGTTCAGTTTCAAAGTATTTTCTGCCAAACATATTGATGATTTTTAATGTGTGCAACATCAAAGCTGATAAGCTTTTTAGAGTAATGAGGTCGTAAATTTGCAGGTCATTGACTGAAATAACTGGTTTTAAAGGCTGAAGCCTAGGAGATGCATTCATATTTGTCTTCTTTTTTTGAAAATACGTTTTGATAAACAAAAAAGTCAGTTGAATAGAGATTTAAAATGAAAATGAATTGGAGGGGGAAAATTGAGAAATAGTTATTATTAAGATCGGCACAACTCTACATTTGCTCTCGTAAAATGAAGATACAATTTGTGCTGTTCTCAATTTGGACTGATCAGTGTGTGTGTTGATGTACGTTGCAAGTGATTGTCACTGTGGTTTTGTCATGTGAAAAAAATATTAAAGTAGTGGATAATGGAGATTAGAGGAGTTCATATGGGATTAAATTTGTTTCGCTGATGTCTAAAAATGATTTGGAAAGTTGAAGGTGAGTTGTTGGAAAGCGTTGAGGTATGAAAAAATTTGTTGACACCAACACTGAGAAGTAATTTTGATCAGCCTAGACAAGTTCTAGAGGATGGATTTCAACATTATATTTCTTTCATGTGCAAGAGGATGAAAATCTTTGTAATTTGAAGTCTGCCAGGCAAGAATTACAATTATATAAGTCTCCTATATTGTCGTGAGTCGAAGACGAGGGCAATATGGGTCTTGTGAGGGAAATATGTGTGGTATCTCCTGAAAGTAAAGCCAGACAATATTATTATTATTACCTGAAAATCTCAATCAGGCACATTTTAAAGCCAATACAAAAAGTCTGCTAGACTTAAATTGGGTATTTCTTGTGGTATGTTTATTGTTCGGCAATCTGAGACTAAAATTATTGGGGCATAATTTTTCGAGCTCTACTAGTATTTTCAAGATGTACAATGTTTCTGTGCGTATCCTTTGTCTTACTCATTGTATTTCAACGCACATCATCTGTCAGTTACGGGTATCAGACAAATATGTATATTATGGACTGATAATTTAGTACAGAGGCACAATGGGAAATTAACAAATTTCATGGAGGAAGGGTTTATGAATATTAAAGCCCCCTGTCATACAACTGACCCATTGTGATGCATTTTTTGTTAACCAAATCTATTAGGAAAACAAAATTATTTTTGTTTTATGTGCCACCAATATGAACTGCTTGTTTTAGTGCACATTACTCTTTACCCAGTGTACTACTGCATTCATATTATTAGAAATGATCTTTCAAAAAACAAAAATCTATAAGTACCAAAGTTTCAATTTTGCACAGCCATATTTTGGGAAAATGAAATCTTTCACCTTTTACAAAACATGTGTCCCCAAAGTTTTCAAGGCCTGTCTTGAGCATTGTAAGCCCCTACATATGTATTACATTTTTATGATCATTTCCCCCTATTTCTTGATTTACAGGTATGTAAGAGAAAGAACTATGATGTAATGTATATTAAAAAAACAAACGAAAAAAAACTGCTAACGTATAACTTATTTGAAGTTTAAATTTGTTAGAAAATAACATGTCAACTGGATATTCAGGTATTTTCCTCAAGAGGCCTTTCAATCTGAGAAAAAAATCCTAGTGAAATCCTTGATAAACTTTTCCCACCAAGGGTGAATTCTTTTATGTATTGTTGGCTTCTGACCTTCCGTGGCCATGAAAATAACCAAAGGCACCAAATGGCTCAAGAGCGTGAATAGGCGCTACTTCACCAGCCCCAATATTGACAAATAGCCAGGTTCTTGGTGGAGAAGCCTGGGGGTGTTTCACCCAGTTACTAATGACTTTGAGAATGACTGGTACATGTACATGTTCTTGGTGCTAAACTAATCACCATACTTGATAATTTACCACAAGAATTGATCCTCTGTAAAGTCATTTGTATCTTACAAACGAGAGGAGTCAGCGGAAGCATGAATATGCCACTTCACCAGCTCGTGCTTAGTCTGTTGAAGTTTTTTCGACCTGTTTGATGTTGGTTGTGCAGCGGGTGGTATCATACTGCATGCACTACACAAGCTGTAGTACATGGCAAATTGGCTGTCTGTTTGGCAAATAAGTTCAAGATGATGTCGGCTGATGTACATGTTATTAGAGGTCCAATTGAGATAAGCTTGATATTCTGAAATCTGGCTAATTTGGGCTGATGAAGTAGTGTCTAGTGAGTTGTAGAATTGTTGAAAAGATATATGTTACAATCATCTATCTAGTGACTACCTAGCACTACAATTGGTACAAATTTGTACAATTCCATTTTAAAGGGGATCTTGAATATCAGCCAAAAACATTCCTAAATTCCTAAAAGAAACTGGTTACTTTAGCATGACAACAATTTCTGGAAGAGGTGTGTACTATAGATACCATATTTTGTATTTAATTTGTTTAAGAACAATGATTCCAATTGGCCTAGATAGTGAGAATTAGTGAAGGGTTGGATATTACAGCCACTCATATGAATTGATTGATTTAATTTCTTTCTGTGTTTTTACAAAATAAAAAGTAATACATTTACATGTTAATTGCATGAACAGAAGATTTTTCACAATGATATAATACAATATATACATACATGAATAAGGAATATACAATTTATTGAAATAAAGAAATATAAATAATTATGAAATGAAGGAGACTGCCATTATGAGCTGTTGTGCTTGAAGTTGATGATTCCTGAGACTATATGTGTGTATTCATGCATACATGCGTGAAAATTAGTATCAACAAAATCTATGCAAATGCAGAAATGCACATAAATTTGTTATTAGAACATTAAGAGTTTTTCTATCAATCATTTTAATACAGTTCTGCTACTCTAAATAATTCACATTATACTGGACCTTGAGTTCTGCTTTTGTAATTATAAAAGGGTGTTATACAATAACAATACAGATATTCCATATGGAGTGTTTATACATGTACATGTAATCAAAGAAGATAGGCCTAACGCACTTTCTTGTGGGTTTATACAGTCCAGAAAAAAATGGAGTTAACAACCCCCCACCCCCAAAAAAAAAAAAGAAAAGAAAAAAAAGAAAGAAAAAAAACACAAACAAAACACAAACAAACAAACAAACAACAACATAAAAAATAAAAAAAAAATAAAAATAAATTAATAAATAAAACAAATAAATAAATAAATAAATAAAAGATAATAATAGTAAAATCCAGATATTTCAAATGGGGTGCCTATGAGTGTATAGTCTAGTTGAATGAACATGTTTTCTTCTGAGGTCTGAATTACATTATAATCCCCCTCCAGTCCCACGTTCAGCATACAAACACAAACTGGAAGGCAAACAAAGTTTGTATACACACACTAAGTTGTGACCAATGACTCTTAAACCATAACAGTCTCATATTGTACACTTGCGAAAGAATTAAAAAGTCTCAATCAGAGCCATGCTTTGGATGGGAGCTATGCAAAAGAACCTTTAAGTTTACAACTTCACAACCTCACAGTTTATCACTCATTGGCCCATGTTGCGAGCTATCGCATAGAATAAATGTGTTGTGGGTTATTCGGGGTCTGGGAAGTGAGACTATACCAAGCGGAGGATATACACAACCGAACACCTCAGCGCTCTACCAATGGGCTCTCCCGAAAGCAGTGCCTCTCCTAATATAGATGTTCTCGCTCTCCCAGTACCTCATGCACTCCCACAGGGGATCAGAGGAGAGAGATAGGCGGAGAAGGGGATAGAGAGAAAAGGAGATAGAGAGAAGGAAGGAAAGGCCAACTTGCTGGTGCTTTGGGTCTCTACTCTCTGCCTCTCAGTAGGGAGTCGAGATCTCAAGTCAGTCGGTGCGTTTGGCTGGCGCGGGGCACTAAGTGTGCATGTTATTACTGGCCCCGTCGTGCGCTCGCGACTCTAATCAAGCACCATAGAAACTCCTATGGCGTCGCGGTAAACCTTCTTATGAAGGTTTAAAGGAAAAAAATCTGAAGCAACTTATTTTCATGTTGTTTGTTTATTTGTTAATTTATTCGTGTTGAGAGATCAACGAAAGGGACCAACCAAGCCGCAATTAGTTCTACAGGTTCCGCAAAAAAAGTAGAAGTATCGCATGAAAAGACGTACGATTTGTTGAATTATCATTTGCAAGGAAACAAAGTGAAACGAAAATGTCTGTGAATAAAGAAAAGAAACCTACAGCGACTACTACCATCAGCACTGTTGCAGTGCAGAGTGGAAAAGCAAGGATTGTTCTAGCTGTTCTACAAGTAAGTTTTGTACATTTTTAAAGATTATTACAGACTTTGAATTTGAAATAATACTTCAACAATATGCTTGTTTTATCTAATTGAACAAACTGATGCATTGCATGTACATTTGTTGGATGATCCTCCTATGATGGTAGATTGGAAGTTTAATTTTCTTTAATCAACAGGAAACTATCATTAATGTATATAAAAAGTAAAAAAAATATAAATGGCCTACCTTCTATCTTTTGTTCATTCAGGTTTATTCAAAGTGTGTAAATTATCCCTTTTATGAGACGATAGTTTAACTTGCCTTGGCCTATTAATAGATATAATAATGTTTCGCAAAGAATTCATGTATCAAATCAATGACAATATTCCTCCTTTTGGGTTGGTGATGATAATGTTGTGATAATATTTTATCCATTTTAACTTGACCAGTTGAACAATTTTTGTCAAATTTCAATACAGCTAACCCTCACTTTGGATGTGATAATGGAATCCTAGGTCATTGACCTGAAGTAACCTTTGATAACCTTATAGCCTGTAGCCAATGAAGCTGTTCCATACCTTGCCTTCTTTATGACAACCCTCAATTTTATTATTCAAGTATGATGGCATATTTTGTTTGGATCTTTTTATATTATAGCTGAACATATTTCTTTTCATGATTTAATAATCCTTAATTTTGTTATTCAAAGTTTCATCATATATATCCTCTCTGGATCCTCTTTCTGACATTGACGACTATGCACATGGTATTAAAAATTCACCTAGGGCCTACATTGTATGTAAAATTATATTCTGGTAGCTGCATGCAGTTTTGAACTCTTATTCTGTACATTTGAATGTACAGGTAATAGCAAGAATATGCCCACTTACATTCAATCCGTGTGTTGGTTGTATACAAATATTTTATGAAACTTCATCGGTATCATTGAATTGAAAAAGAAAAGTTTTGTATTTTTTTATGTAGGAAAACTGCTCACTTCTTAATGGCGACATAACAATGGGTGTTATACGCAATATATTGTGTGTTTATTACATGTTCATTACATGTTTATTTCATTGGATAACATCATAGACATCAGATGCGCTGGATAGATGGATTGAATGGATGTTATTATGACTCCAGAAGAATGTTGTCTACTGATCTCTGATCAACTATATACCAACTGTTTTTCTTGTGTGACGGTGCTGATCAAGAGCCAGAAGTTCCAATGCCCCAAGTTTGTTAACTTGTGTAAAAGTTTATGAGTCAGCACTATACTGAGTTGTTCTCGCCCTCATCAAACAATAATTATGATTGAAGATATAGGCTAACGTGAGCATATAATTAAAACACAAATTAGTTAAGATTAAATATGGAGTTTTATACATGTATAGGCCTGTACTTAAACTATGAAACCATCAAACCACTCAAATTTGTTTGATACATTTGACATCATTTTCAAATTTTGGCCCATATTTTCACTATTTGAAAATACTACCCATACCTATATATTACTTTTAGAGACTTTCAGTTTGGTATTTGTATGCTATAGCTCACAGAACAGAAATAAACAAAACGCAAATGATAAGGTGTAAATATTCATATAATGAATGAAACACGCCGTAAAATATAAAAACAACAACAACAACAACAACACATATTTTACCATTTTCAAGTAAAGAAATTATCTCTTTTTTTCATTCTAGCGATGTTAATTAATGCCTTTAAATGCTCAAATAAAGTTACCTGTTACTTTCAGAAACATACAGTATGTAACAATTTTGATGTACTATGTTTCTTTGCTGGTAATCAGGGATAAATTACAATCCATATAAAAACACAAGTTTATTTATAGACATTGTTTAACTTACAATCAAGCAAATTATGTTGTTTTTTTTTGTCGACATATTCAACCATGAACAGCGATTATACAATTTCCTAAATTACCTGTGACTGTCTGGTTTCTGGGAGAGTGGGGTGTGGAAGTTTGTTTTGGTCTTTGGAACTATTAACTTACAAACTAAAAAGTATTCAAGTTAGCGTTATTTTACGTTGTTCTTGCCCACTGTAGTTAATGATATTCATGAAATGCCCAAATAAAGTTAATTCCTACTTTCAGAGACATGCAGGTTTGTCAAACCAGTGATGATTGATGTTCATATGAGAACAAAATTGTTTATCAGATAATCAAACAAAATGTGTGTTTTCTTTTAAGAGAATGAATTTTCAACAACAAAAACAATGAAAGAGGATTGTATTAAAGCAATTTCACAAATTACCTGTGACCATTGTTTCCCTGGGAGAATGGGGTGTGGAAGGTTGTTTCTGGTCTTTGAGGACGGTTATCCAGCCATATCACCTGAAAAATACCCAATGACTTATATTTTATGGAGTTGGGAATGAAAGAGATAGGGGTAATGAGGTGGGGTGAGGAATTGGGTTAATCAGGGTTCGCTGGTATTATATTTTATTATTTTGGAAATCTTTCAGAAATGCACAGATTAGAAATTAGATATCTGATTTAAACTAATAAAGGGGTTGCAACTTTGGTGAAAAGCTTTCTCGTTGTTGCAATATTTTGTAAAAAGTTTTGGCTTAAATTAAGAATCACAATGGGAAACAGAATGTATAGAATCATCAATATATACATCATTATTTTGCGTAACTCTTCAATAAAGGTTATAGTAATCGTCTTACATAACAAATATATGTATTAAAATGATCATTTATTGATTCAAACTCTTTGATATAGAGCAGCACCCTTTCATTTTATACTATAGGAAAAATTGCATGGTGAATCTTCACATGATGGGGATATGTGTAGAACAAAGGAGGATGAGGAGGGGAGGGGTGGATGTAGGGTAATGGGGGCTGAATGATGGGTGAGATGGGGTGTGAGATGGGGGTGTAGAATGGCTACCATCATCCTCCATGGTTACTGGTATGTGGAGTATTGGTAGATGATGCGAGACCAGAGGGCTAAAAACAGAAGCTCTTGGTCTGGAATGTTATGGGATGGAACAAATGCTGGTGTCCTGCCCCGTAGATTATTACTCTACACTTTGATGTCCTATCATGGTGAAAATTGAGATACGGATCTGGCAGCGAAAACAAAATACCAAGTTCAATTTTATCTTTTGCCTTGTCGGGGATGGAATGGTGGGGGTGTGAGTGCACTTCTTGTGGTTTAGTATCACATTCATGACACCATGGAGGTATAAGTACGTCCTTGATGACACTGTTCTACACATATTTTAGATGAAAATGTTAAATTAAAGGAGATTTATGGGGAAATACATGTACAATGTATCTTTTCTCTCTTAGTGTATAAAATTTACAGAATTATATTATCATTGGTGCCTTTTTTTATCATTCATCTACACTAAAAGATGAATTCCATCATGTGATTACCAAAATCTTCAGCTAACGTGGAAAAGAAACAATCATTTAGCAAAATACTGGACTTCCACACAGCAATAGCTGTGACCTTTAACAATTTTCATGTTTGGTCCAAAATCTCTCACAATGAGATGAGAATCTAACACTTCTGTTGAACATTTGTAAGGAGTGTCTGTTTTAATCCTCTGTGTCTATACAAAAATAAACGTGTAATCTCTCTATAGGAAATGTTACTTAAAGAGCATTGTTGACAATAAAGCTTTAGATTGGGATGGTAACATGCTCCAGGGGTGATATAGCTTGGATGCAATATTCCTGTGGAGAATAAGTAACTCTGCCCAACTTCTGTGGTACTATGCTATCCATATTGGATATTGAAGGGATGATGCTTCTTACAGTGCATGAAGCCCTATTTGGTGTTTTTTTAATATACATGTAGTACTATTACAATTCTGTCTCCAAAGTAAGACATAGTTATAATGAAAAGATTACCATAAAACAGCAAACTTGCATATAATTCTAAGACCCCATTTCACCAGTTCACCTGAAAATACATGACAATCTTGCACTACATGTTGAAAATTATTAACAGGATGATGAACTTCACATAACAGAAAATATATGAACCATCTCATGTCACATTTCATAAAAATCTACTTCATGAATATATAACTCAAGATTTAGTGACCAGTATTGAAAAGTTGAATTGTAAAACCTGTAAAACATATCAACACTACTTTGAGGAACCTGACATTTTGAGCTATAGCTCTCTGTAAAAGAATGTATGGGCTCTATCATGTCAACTTTCTTTGAGCTCTGCAAACAGGATTAATGGGCATCAGTGTATACATATCGAGCCTAATTGTCAATAAAAGTCCGGCTAATTTGGGGGAAGATGGAGTGAACTCGGACACTTATTTATCATTCCTTTATTGATTCAAATGCCAATGAAGAATATCAGTTGGTCAGGTTATAGTACAACATTTAACCCCTTTCTAATACCTGTATGTTGCCCAATTTAATTGAAGTTACTCAGTAGAGGAGAGAATATTATGAAAATCTTTAATTTCATATTAATGAAATATGATAACTATTATTTTGGTATGTAACAGTTATTTTTGCGCTTAATCATTGTTCGTGTGCCTGTTAAGTGATTAAAAAACAAAAACAATACAACGTCAAGTTGTTTTATGGCCAGGTGACTTACAATCTTTTTTGGATTATCTGGACATTCATTTATTTATCAAACGACAAGGATCCATATATCTCATTTTATAAAACAAATAACGTGCGGCTTTTGTTTGTTCATTAGTCAAAATAACAAGCGCTTTTGATAACTTCAGAATTGTCCAAAGCCACTCCGCTATGCGGTCGTGGCTTCAAACAAATTATCTCATTCGCTTGTGTATTTGACTAATGAACTTAGACCAGTGCGTTATTTGTTAAATAATGAATGTTGTCTACCTGTTAACTTATTTTACCGTGAAGCATCAATTTTTGTCTTATACTTTTGATCTTCTCTAAAGAAGGGAAAGTGAATTTCAGATTTCTGTCATATAGAATTCCATTCCTTATTTGAACCCAAAGGTTATCACCCTATCTCAGAGAAGCAGATACTGTCTCATGTACATCAGCCCTTGGAGACATCCAATTTGATATCTTGACATATCTCTGAATCCACACATTCGGGAAGCCAGATTACTATTATTGCATTAGAAACAAAAGCACAGACTATACACTGCAAAAACGCTGGTGTTAAATATGCAACACCATGCGGGTGTTAAATTTGTGGTGTTAGATTTCGGAATTAGAATGCTATCTCTCTAACACCACTTGGTGTTAAGACAAATTCTGAAAAAGCACTTTGTTGAAATTTTTGCAGGTAAAAGTCATATCATTTGATATATATCAATTATAAATATCATAAACACAAATATAGCAGCAAATTTAGCTTTAGTTTATGAAGTTAACTGAATATTTTTTAACACCAAAAGCTGGTGTTATTTAACACCAGCCCTGGTATCTATATCCGACCACACCGATTGGTGTTAAATTAACACCAACAAGAATAAAATCAACCACTCACTAGCGTAAATTCGCTCGCCCTATCTATTCATCAGGGGGATGACGCTTTGTATTTTTACGTAATTTCCCCAGATGAATAGCATTCTATACGGATTACGCCAGTGAAATCAACACCCACTGGTATCAAATTCGAAATTAACACTATGAAAAGTGTCAAATTAACACCAGAATGTGGTGTTAAAATAACACCAAATAGTTTTATTAATGTATTTCTAACACCCAAACTGGTGTTAATATAACACCAGTTGGTGTGGTCGGATATAGATTCCGGGCCGGTGTTAGATTTAACACCCGTGGTGTTAAATTTAACACCCCAGTTTTTGCAGTGTAGCTAATATCATGGTCTGTGGCATTTGATTTGGTGACAATTTTTTCTGCGGTTAATCCCTTATTCAAATCGAAGGAATGACTTCAGCCCTGGCTTTATACCAAATCCTAATCCTGAACCCTATCACCTCTCAACCCCTAATCCTTACCCTACTTTGCAGAATCGCAGAAGCAATGTCTACAGAGCAAATGTTGGTGCAACAACACAAATGATTTCAAGTAATCGAGTTACAACTACATGTAGATGATGCCAATATCATGTCAATAATACACTCCCATAATAGGAAAAAATGGATTATGAATTTTCACAATTAATGTGTTAAAAAAGTTTGTCTGACATATTGTGTCACTTGACCTCATCGTCTGTCTGTCTGAACAGGGATATTAATCTCAAGTATGGTTGTCTTATTTCAGAGACGAAGGGACCCCTGCCAATTTTTTGTGGTAAAACAACCCTTCCGAATTCCCACTCTGGCTTCCACAGTGCAAGAATGACAGCTATTTAGCTACGGGGGAGAAGAAACGGAGTACGGTGATGAGTGTACTTTCTTATGAAATATTCACAGAAGAGTTTATTTCTAATATGATATTTAAAAAGAAGATGATGTCATACATTTACGAATGACTGGTTGTATAATACCTAGATTGTGGTTATGTAGGCCCGTATAAATACAAACTTTGAAATTGAATTTTCTTAATAGTTTGTTTAGAGCACCCATGAGCATCTTACAATTTAATGAGAAATTCCATCTCATTCAAGAATAATAATATAAATATCATAAAGCACATAGTACATGTAATCACCATCATCGTTTCTATGCAATGCAAATTCAGAGCATAAACGCATAAAACTTACTGGTGAAAAAAAATGTAAAAGACCAAATAGCTGTCCTTATTGGTAAATATGAATAACATCTTTCAATTTTGGAAATGACATTTTTAGAATGATTCACATTTTTCTCATGGAGATGAGTCCAGGGTATCATCTTGCTTGACCTCTGCCGCTCCCTGTGTCAGAGAGAACGATAGAGAGAGAGAGAGGGGAAGAGAGAAAGAGGGGAAAGAGAGAAAGAGAGGGAAACAGAGAGAGAAAGAGGGGTGAAATATAGCCAAATATACTGAAAGATATATGACAAAAGGGCAATTCCCTCAAAAGCTCTGATAAATTGTAGTTGTCTAGCAGTATAAGTATTAAGAAATAACTGTTTGTTTACAAAATTATTGATTTGTAAGGGTGGTATCTCACTTCGCAGAAACAAATTGAGACAGTTTTGCCAACATGGCATTGTCTCCTCTTTTTCCGTGACGAAACCTTTTGTCCCAGTAACAAAAGGTTACGTGGTACAAAGGACGGATTAGCCAGCATGCCATTGTACTAGATCTGTCTTCTGTAGCACACAAGAATCTGTCGCGGAGACAGCTATAGTGCAATGCCATGCGGGCAAATCTGTCTCAATTTAGTTTCCGTGGAGTGAGATAGCATCCTTAGTCGCAGTACTCGTCAATACCTAAGAATGGTATGTCTCTTGATAAGATGTGTACTCATTGCATGACTCAGTAAACATCCGAACTAACTATGAATGGGTATGATCAATGTTGCATGGAAGAACCAATTAAGTGTAAAATTTTGAAAAAGGTTACATAGGTTTGACATTATTTTCATGTAATTTTAATGGAGTTTTATAGTTTCGGCATTGAAACTGAACCCACCTTAATCGTCAAAGCGAAGGGAAGTTACAATTGAATAGAAATTCACTTGATCCATCACATAACTGTCATAATATTCAGCATTCTGATTAAAATGAAAATGATTAACTTACCATTTCCTTGATATCTTTTTAGTTTGCTGAAACTTGAGAGATGTTAGATTGGCAAAGAAACTGACATACACATATGATTGGTACAAATTTCCATCAGTATTGGTCTTATTAGCAAAGATCAGCATGTTAAAACAGATCCACATGTTGACAACATTGCTTTTGTCTAATGAGCTATTATTAAATATTATGAGAATATAAATACAGCAACAATTTTGTACACAAATTACACAAGTAGCTATTGCTTAACCTAATTATATTAAGAAAAAAAAAATTGTTACTTGAAATTGAACATTGAATTAACACATGAGTTATAGTTTAAAAATACCTTTCTTAATGTTCCAAATTGTAATGTCTATTGAAAGCATTTTAAAAAGCTGAAAATCTGACACAATGCTTGAAAACAAAATCAAATGATGAGTTCTTGTGACAGCCATTTTAATTTCACATTTTAGGGATAATAAGTGCTTGAAATATATGTTCCTAACACATCTTAAACATGTGATTTAAAATATTTGTTGGGTTGTATAGTTTTGAGTAGACATAAAGCTATCCATTATATGTATCTTATCTACATGTATAGTATAATCTAGGGTCTATACCATCTCATCCTTAATGGGATTTGAAACAAAATAATATGTTATATGCTCAAAATATTATCTTATTACCCAGGGAGCAAAACCCCATATTTTTGAAAAAGCTGACATGTCGAGATATAAAAAGTTGTCCTACCTAGGATGGTTGTATGGACCCTAACCGACATCGCTAGGGCGGACAACTCTTCAGACCAGCTGCAGGAGGGTCCCTACAGGTGGGGGCGTCCAAAATAGCCGCCCCTTTTACAAAAATTAGTATTCTGAACACAACTGGTTAAAGAAAAGTTTTGAATACATTGAGTTTGGTATCAAATTAAAGATAATAAAATTTCCTACAATTTGGTATTATTTTTAATAGTAATAATATTCAGTGAGGGTAAAATTTTAAGCGTTAAAGTCAATTTTTTCATTTTTTTTCAAAAAATTAATTTTAATCTTTTTATTGTTTTACCTCATGTAATAATTATGTCAAGATCTGAAGCACGAAACTTTTCAGAAATGTGCCCTTATGCATGGACAACAGTATGTGAAAAAGACAAAGTAATGCTTCTTTTCAATAAAAAGATATAACGCTATAAAGTTATGAATGCAGTATACGGGAAAACAACGTTTTTGCCCCGTTTATGTGGAAACCCATACTATACACATGTAATACCCTATTACAGCACGTGCATAATTACAAGGCGTGATCTAACAATTTTATGAATATAATTTATACAAATTTTCATGAGGGTTAATACAACGCTGTCCTATGATGGACTACTCATCTAGTCTATTGTGAACGGCGAGGGGGTCTAGAGTACGGGGCCCGTGGGGAGGGGGGGGGGCCGGTGTAAATTTTTAGTATACTACACATAAAGGTTGCATATTATTATTTTTTGTTGTTGTTGTTGTTGCTCTAGCCACATCATTTTGCCCCGGCTTTAATTTTGTTTTAATATGTTTGTCCCCGCTTTCACTTTTAAGGAACCGGGATATATCTTAGTCGTTCCCCAAACCATACCCCAGATTGAAAAATTAAAAAAAAAAGTTTGTGAACCCCCACAATGCCATTTTGTTGCGATTTTTTCCTTTTAATTTTGGGGCCCCTTTTTGTTTTCCATGATGCTAACCAAAGCCCCCTTAGTTCTACCCTCACAAAACGCGTTTAATGGATAGAGAAGTTATTGTTCTTTAACCTAAATTTAGGTTTGTGATTACAGGCTTATAGGTCTATTGTCTGGGAAAAGGTTCAAAATTTATTTTGATTGGGGTAAAAAAAAATTATTTTATTAATTTTTACACCACGGAAATTTCTAACTTCCCAAAAATGTATTTTACAATCTCAGCAAAACATAAATGCCAAAGAATAACAAAGGTTGTAACCTTAAACCTAGATTTAACTTAAGACAAATTAACCCTACCTCAGATGCGTTTCGTTTGGTAGGATAGAGGAGGATTTGGTTAGTAAAAAAAAAAGAGAGAGAAAAAAAAAGAGGCGGCATGCCATTGAGTAGGGAAAAAATGGCAAAATTTACCTTTTTTTTAATTTTTCAATCTCCGGGTATGGTTTGGGGGAACGTCCGAGATATAGCTGAAGTTCCAAAAAGTGAAAGTTAGGATTAAGATTTAAAGCTAGAGAAAAATGATATGGCTGGAACTGAGAAAATGATAATAATAATAATAAGTTTTTAAAAATCTAACCTTTACGACAAATAGCGTATTGTGTATACATTTACAAAATAAATCATAGGTTTTCGTGGATGGCTTATATGGGATGATTGTATAGACCCAAACCAATGTTTATCGGATTGTTTCGATAGGCCAGCTGGAGAAGGGTGCATATACAAGCGACACAGTGGAGGGGCAGGGGGTGCAGTGCAACCCACTTTTTTCAGGCACCACAAATGCGCCTCTTTCAATAGTAATATATAGTGCCCCCTTTTTAAAGTTTGAAGTGCTCCTTTTATACCCAAAATAAACTTGTAAAATTTCTATCTAAAAAAAGGGCACTTTGATACTAGAATGTGCCCATTTTTTAATATATTTTAAAACCCAAAGTTTCTCTCAACTTCGCATCAAGAGGTAACAAGCAATGTATTGTTAAATTAAACAAACTCCCGCCTGCTGCTAGAGACAAATATATTTGAAGGGGGTCATCCCGCGATAAGATAGACTCTAGACAAAGAAGGATCATAAGACAGACACTAGCAAATAAAGGCCTATATTAGATAGACACTATATAGAGCAAAGACGATCACGAGACCGACAATACACAAAGTTGACCCACAAGACCGAAATTAGGCAAACTAGGCCCATGAGACGGTACCAAAACAAGCCCACGAGAACGACAAGAATATATAGGCAAGCATTATTTTGTACAGGGTGTCTCTCAATAATAATTTTGTCAAGGACTTATGTATCACGTGGATGAAACACGTCTTGGATGCATGATGCTATGCCACCCCCGCCTTTATCGGATACAATAGGCAAAAGGGACGTCTAAAAGGTAAACAAAACACAAAAAGAAAAGAGGGAGGAAGCGAAAGAAAGGGGATGATAAGGGGAAGAAAAAAGATGGGGAATGGCAAAAGACAAATAAAGAACTTAAAGAAACATAGGTGGCAGGCCAGTAACCGGGGAGGGGGGGGGGGTTGTGAGGGGGGTCGAAAGAATCCCACCCCCCCCGCTGGATATATTTCTCTCTAGCACCAGGCGGAAGTTTGTTTAATTTAACATATATATTGCTTATTACTCTTAATGCGAGGTTGCCCTTTTTTAGATTAAAAAAAAAAATTCACAAGTTTATTTTTAGTACAAAGGAGCACTTTTAACTTTAAAAAGGGGACACTATATATACTATTGAAAGAGGCGCATTGTGGTGCCTGAAAAAAAAGTGGGCTGCACTGTACTCCCTGCCCCTCCACTGTGTCGCTTGTATGCACCCTTCTCCAGCTGGCATATCGAACAATCCGATAAATATTGGTTTGAGTCTTTACAATCATCCCACATAAGCCATCCACGAAATCCTATGATTTATTTGTAAATGTATACACAATACGCTATTGGTCGTAAAGGTTGGATATTATTATTATTATATTATTATTATTATTATTATTATTATTATTATTTTCTCAGTTCAGCCATATCATTTTTGCTCCGGCTTTAAATCTTATCTTTTTTATTCCTAACTTTCACTTTTTAAGACTTCAGCTATATCCTTGGACGTTTCCCCAGACCATACCCGGAGATTGAAAAATAAAAAAAAGTAAATTTTGCTATTTTCCCCTACTCAAGGGATGCACCCCCTTTTTTTTTTTTTTTTTTTTTTTTTTTACTTTCCAAAGCCTCCTCTATCCTACCAAACGAAACGCGTCTGAGGTATAGGGTTGATTGGTCTTAAGTTAAATCTAGGTTTAAGGTTACAACCTTTATTTTTTTTTGTCATTTATGTTTTGCTGAGATTGTAAAATACATTTTGGGAAGTTATAAATTTCCGTGGTGTAAAAATTAATAAATATTTTTTTTTACCCCAATCAAAATAAATTTTGAACCTTCTTCCCAGACAATAGACCTAAGCCTGTAACCACAAACTAGATTTAGGTTAAAGAACAATAACAACTTCTACCATCAAACGCGTTTGGTGAGGGTAGAAACTAAAGGGGCTTTGGTTAGCATCATGGAAAACAAAAAGGGGCCCCGAAAATTAGAAGTAAAAAATCGCAAAAAATTGGCTTTGTGGGGGTTGACAAACTTTTTTTTTAAAATTTTTCAATCCGGGGTATGGTTTGGGAACGACTAAGATATATCCCGGTTCCTTAAAAGTGAAAGCGGGGACAAAAAAAAAATTAGAATTAAAGCCGGGGCAAAATGATGTGGCTAGAGCAACAACAAAACAAAAAATAATAATATGCAACCTTTATGTGTAGTATACTAAAAAATTTACACCTGCCGCCCCCCCCCTCCCCATGGGCCCCATACTCTAGACCCCCTCGCCTTCAAATAGACTAGATGAGTAGTCCATCATAGGACAGCATTGTATTAACCTCATGAAAACTTGTATAAATTATATTCATAAAATTGTTAGATCACGCCTTGTAATACATAAATGTATGTACGTGAACTAGGGTATTACACGTGATAGTATGGGTTTCCACATAAACGGGGCAAAAACGTAGTTTTTCCGTAGACTGCATTCAAAAATTTATAGCGTTATATCTTTTTATTGAAAAGAAGCATTACTTTGTCTTTTTCACATACTGTTGTCCATGCATAAGGGCACATTTCTGAAAAGTTTCGCACTTCAGATCCTGACATGATTATTACATGAGGTAAAACAATAAAAAGAAAACTTAATTTTTTGAAAAAAAATGAAAAAAATAACTTTAACGTTTAAGTTTTACCCTCACTGAATATTATTACTATTGAAAATTAACACCAAGTTGTAGGAAATTTTATTATCTTTAATTTGATACCAAACTCAATGTATTCAAAACTTCTTCAACCAGTTGTTTTCAGAATACTAATTTTTGTAAAAGGGGCGGCTATTTTGGACGCCCCACCTGTAGGGACCCTCCTGCAGCTGATCTGAAGAGTTGTCCGCCCTAGCGATGTTGGTTAGGGTCCATACAACCATCCTAGATAGGACAACTTTTATATCTCGACATGTCAGGGGTCCACCCTACTTGCTCCCTAGTATATATCTTACTCTTTTAACATGGCGGAATGAAAGGTTACTGACACATAATGAGTGTGTACATTACAGAGAAGAAGATACAGCGAAGAAATATGTCCGCAGATAAATGCTGTACCACTTGAAACCAACTAGGCATGCCGACCACAGTTGATCTGGTTACTAAAGAGATAGGAATGTACCAGCTGGTTTCTGCTAATGAAATCAATGGTGATGTCTATGGTCAGTAGAGAATATGCTTCGAACAAGCATGGAATACTTGGAGATGAGTCCAGCGTAGACCTGCCATACCCCTTCCGTCTATGTGTTATTTATAGGTCATGAATACTATATCAAGAGGCTTTCCTTTATATTGACTTGCCTCTTCCATTGAGTAAGTCATTTTGAAACCTAGTTTGAGTCTTTGAAAAGACAAGGAGGTCTCTACACTAATTCAATTAAAGTATATTTTTATGCCTCCGCCACCGAAGGTGGTGCGGAGGCATCATGTTTTTCGGGTTGTCCGTCCGTCCGTGCCGTCGTCGTCCATCCGTACGTCCCGCTTGCTTGTTATCCCGATATCTCAAGAACCATTTGAGTGATCAACTTCAAACTTGGGGATAGTATTTACCACCATAGGAAGATGATCTGATTAGATTTTGGAGTATGTAGGTCAAAGGTCAAGGTCATGGAGGTCAAAAATAGTGAAATTCTATGTTTGGAGTTCGTTATCGCGATATCTCAAGAACCATTTGAGATATCAACTTCAAACCTTCGGGATAGTATATACCACCATAGGAAGATGATCTTGATGAGATTATGGATTATATAGGTCAAAGGTCAAGGGTCACAGAGGTCAAAGATGTAAAAAATCCATGTATTGAGTTTGTCATCGCAATATCTTGGGAACCAATTAAGATATAAACTTCAAATTTAAGGGTAGTATTCTTATCACTAGAAGAATATGGTGCTGATTAGGTTTGGGGTCACAAGGTCAAAGGTCAAGGTAAAAATGTCATTCTATAATGCAAAAATGATAGATGAATGTGCGATATTTTTCTGATCTGGCAATGGCGGAGGCATATATTTCGACCGCGCGCGGTCGAGGATTCATCTTGTTTTAATTATGAGGAGAAAATGGCTGTAATATATCTATTTAAGATATGAAAACACTTTGATTATATAGTACTAGGGGTTAGGAAATACCAAAAATATTATTTGAGTTCATGATTTTCAATTTTCTTCTTTTTTATTGATATGTTTCAGCTAGATACCCTTCCCATTGAAGATTCGACTGAATTTCGAGATTCCGTTCAATTTCATAATAAATCTCAAAGTTATGAAAAAAATAAGAATAAAACTTTGAACCTATTATTATCAAATGGTACTCGGACCCTAAGTTTCTCTCTGAATTGGGTAATAATTTTGTGATCCAAATAACTTTGATCAAATTCTCCTACTTTTTCACTTGACCTTTTCCATCTAATTTCAATCTTCTGTTCTGCTGTGGTATTCTGTGGTGGTTGTCCAGCGGCTATCTTCATTTCTTATTAGTGAAGCAGGATGAGATAAAGCATGTGTCCAGATAACTGCAATCTAGTCTGTCATGTTGTAAACAAGGCTTGACTCTAAAAGGGGTCTAGTACATCTTGGCCACTGTTTTTTTATCTCTCACTACCCATAAAGTTAAGGAAACTTTGAACAGGGGAGCATGTACTGTAGAAGTGGGACAGTCGAGTGGTCTTAACACGGGGACTTGGGATACGAAGGTTCTTGGTTCATTACCTGGCACCTGGATTGTGGAGTTGTGCTATGATGGTCAGGAAAACTTTTGTACTTTTCTTTCCCAATCAATTTTTAATAGTTTCAGTACCAAAGATTCTGATAAATCAAACGTATACTTTTCAAGATTGTGTCACATTTTGTGTCACATTTTGCTACCCATAGATTGAGCTATGGTTTAACTTGGGTACCTTTGTGAATATGGGCCTATGTATTTTTTTGCTGGCCATTGCTCCTTCCTATCAGTCATTAAAGAAGACCAGCTAATGCTAGGTTAGGAAAATGAAAATGTCAGAGGACTTAGTGTTACTAATTGCTCCAACAGACAGTCAGGCCCACATGTAATTGCATTAGTCTTGAAATAGTCTCACATGCTGTGTATTGGTATCTGCTTTATCAATATTGTTTTGTTTCAGTTTAGAAAAAGACATGAAGGCTTAGAACTTTCATGAGTAATGCAGTTAAAGTTTAATGTGGAATATATGTTACAGTTATGGTTTGCAAAACTTTTTCTGTTTTATATCAGTACAGTGGACATGGTGTGTGGGGAAAAAGCCAACAGATTACATATTTATTCATGTAATTGTACATCCATGAAGTTAAGATAATGTGACACCACTATATGTATTTGTATAATCAGCCCATGACACCTCTTCTTACTACATGAATATTGACTGTGCCGTTCCAAACTTTGTTAAAAAGATTGGAAAATGCTGGAAAACAGGAATTTTAATTGATGCAAATTTTATGTTATTAATAATATCAACAAGAACTCCCAGTGGTGTTTCCAATTTCCAAATCAAATAAAATATTAGAGTAGTTTATGGTATATTTTTGCCCCCCCCCAAAAAAGAGTACTTTCTTCACATCTAATGAAGATATGATACTAGGGTCTGGTGTAAAGACTAGCCAGTTGGATTTGAAGGGAGGATGATATCATAGTTATTCTAAGGGTCAAGGAGCATACCACTGTAAAAGAGAATGTGTGATAGGAGGAAAGAAGGTATGATTAGGCGTGAGTGGAGGAGGAGAGGGACAGGCCCCCCCCCCTCCCCCACCCCCACTCAGGCGGTCAACCAGGTAGGGGGAACAACCTTGAGAACCAAAATCAAGAACATTAAAACCCTATCACAATTTTTTCTCCAACCTTTTTTAAAAATAAGGAGTTTCACAATTCTTGAGGACAATCCTGAAATAGAGTCCCAAATAAAGTTCCAAAAGCCCTGTGAAAAGGGGTTAATTTTCCTGGCTCCCCCTCCAAAAACCTGTAATAGGGGAGAAGTAATTGGTGCAGTTTCCATTCCAAAAGCCCGAAAATAGGGGAATTTGACACAGCTCGCCCTACTGAT
>CALNVZ010002974.1:13374493-13407021 GCA_940671915.1 Paracentrotus lividus | reverse complement strand
CCTCGATGGGGTGCTGGCTAGGAAGGACAAAAGTTTCGGCATCTTGTCGAATGGATCTGGCATTGATAAGTATACCAGAAGTACCGGACGGTCCAGGAGTCGGTATGGAATTGACTGAGCGATTGACAGGACGAGGAGGACCTGGGTTAGGATTAATATCCCCAGAGTTAAGCAGAGTTTAAGGTAGAATTGGAATTAGCATATAGGCAACTGGCCTGCCAAACTTACATTGAGGGGGGGGGGGTCTTCCATTTTGAATCCGATGTGCATAGCTGATATGTGTAGTTCGAAAAGGGTATGACAAAGGATCATTCAGACAAGCATGAAGACCAATTAGTCCCAGTAAGAGGAGTAGAATACAGCCCATTGTGCGTGAAGATCAGTGGATTAAAACTCTATTCAAGGTCTTCTATTGTGTTCCAGTTCAGGACAATAGTGTTCTAGTGCAGCACAAAACACATGCTATGCATGTAAAAGGTGAACCGAGCATGGCTTCCTTACTCAGTCCAAGGATAGTTGATCCCAAAAAGTTATTTCCACTAAACATGAACGTCAGGTAGTGAAAATGTCTAGAAATTGTCCAGCAGGATCCTGAAGCTCTACCAAAACATATGTTACCTCTATGAATAGTAATACAGCAACATATACTGAACAAATATAAAGATATTGGAGAGCAATTGAGGAGGTCGACCTCTATCTAGATAAATAGTTTGTCGATTCGGCGTCATCAATGTCCGTTTCTGTTCAGTTGCTACTAGCAATTGAGCTGAGACTTTCTTCCTCATTTTCATCTTCAATGTCTTAGATTTCAAACTCTAATTCGAGACTCATCTCTGGATCCGACTCCGTCATTGTTTATGATATAACGTTAGATATGCAATTCCCGGGACTATACACGCACGCGCGCACTCGAAAGCCAGATAGCCAGCAAACCCGGAAGTCAATTCACAGCCGCAATTCCATATCCTGACGTCAGCATTTGGGTGACTTTTGGTGTACGTATTTGGGGGCGTTCCAGTGGGGGCGTCCCAATAACCGATAAATGAGCTCCAGAATTTTTTTAAAAATCGTCGATTAGCTAAATAGTGTTCCTTATGTTATTTCCTGCTCAATGATATATAATTCGACCATATTTATTCTCTATGAACATCAACTTTAAAAGTTCCTACCTAAATGAGACTCTGGCTTTAACCATGTTTACATCAACTTCTTATTTTTCTGTGTGTTACAGTCAGCAGAATGGATCTAATACTAATGATATCCATGTTGCCAATTTAATGAACAATAACTGATTAATTTATGCCTTAAAAGGCCTTTCCTAAATGAGACTGTTAGCATTAATCATGGTTTCATCATCTTTTATTCTTTTAATCAGCAGAATGGATCCAAGGGCAAGTGGAGGATACCAATATAATGAAGAATAATGAAGAATAACTGATCCATCTATCCTTTATCTGTTCCCACATAAATGAGACTTTAGCATTAATCCTAGTTTTATCTTCTTATTATTTTTTAAATGCATTATAGTCAGCAGAATGGATCCAAGTACGAGTGGAGGATATGATACCAAGGATGACAGAGATAGGGACAAACCTGGAGGAGGCTCGCAACCTCAAGACACAACACGAGGAAGTCATCAAAAATCTTGTGGTAAGTTAGTGATGATGATATACATGTAATTCTGCTGAAAAACATTCAAAGGCCCATAATTCATTTAAAACAACAAAATATTGAGTTCTGAAACATCTAACACAAAAACAGAAATTAAAAATTAAAATTGACAAACGACATAGGCCTAACCAGCAGAAAACATGGAGAAAATATTTGAAGCTAAATATTTGCTTAAAATGTCAGGTATTCATGCATGTAGGATTTAACGTACCAACATTTACATTTTGAATTACATTTGGTAGAATTACTTGAAACAAGAACAGTGGCATTATTTGATACATTATCCTCTCAATATTAAAACCGTGGATAACAAATATTTCAGAAATCAAAGTGAGTTCTTCAAATACAGGTCACATCGTGTCAAATTCTCTCTTACAATGTAACCATTTGTATCTTGCTCAAACATCCCCTACGGGCATAGGAATATCTGCTTACATGTGTCAGTGTTAATAAGAGGATATTACAAGTGTTTTTTAACAAATACAAGGGAAACTTTCATAGTTTGTGCTTTTTATGTACCTTATTTAAATATAGAACAATTGAGTCTGAATTTACTGTTACACAAATAATGAATGTTTATGAGTGCAATGGTGCAAATATTTGATATAAGATTGGTCCACTATTAAAGAAGGCAAGGCTGAGTTGAATAGAACATTAATTTTTCAACGGATGAAATATTTTCCCTATTTAACAAAAGAAGATGTTGATCGACAAAGCATTTTGAGTATTGAAAGTGGATTTGGTCAGGTTCGTGTACGTACATAATGTGACGAAGGTCGCGGCATGCATTGTTACAAAATGTTTGGAAGTAAACTTGCACAGTAAATGGTACCGTTGTTCAATGGATTGTTTGATAAATGTCATGTGATCCAAAATCCTCCAATCAAATGTCGAGAATGTAGGTGTTATAGTATAGAAAGAACAATATTTGATCACTTCATTGTAAAAGATGGATATACACTTAAGGTCTAACGAGCCATTTACATAATAAGCTCAATGAAAGTCATGTTAAAAAGAGTTTGTTTAGGATCAGAATTTAGGAGTTTTGATGGGTTAATTACAAGTAGACTACTAATCCGCTCTCTCCCACCCATGTCATCAGTGCCCAAACACAAATGAAACATGAGAAAGTTGTTTCTCTTTATTGAATGTAGGCCTACTTTTTTGAAGAAAATAATGACAATTTCAATGTCAACATAATACAACAATTAATGCAAAATAAGCCCAGAAGACCACAACAAAATGTGGGAATGGAAGTTGTAAAGGGAATATGTGAAATTTGTCTGTTAGCAACATGTGCATTTTGTTAATATATTTTGCTCAATGCAGAGATCATGAGAAGTATAGTGACATGCCAAGTGTCTTATTCTCAACACTCTCTATTATGGAGACTGGTGAACAGTTTAACATCAGCTTGGCCAAGGTTAATTTCAGCATCTGCTCTTTTGGTCTGGAAATTTCATCAAGTATTGTTGACCTATTTAGCAAATTGTGCCTGTTGAACATTTAAAGTAGAAGATCAGTTTACTATGAATAGGTCTTGCATAGAGTTTGCATAATATGCACTCTACTATTGATCCTACTGCTTTCATAATGAAGTTAATGCATTTTTTAATAGAAATGATATTTCTTTATTTTTGAAATTTCAAGATGGAGACCTCAATTTTTTAAAAATCTCCCTTTCATTTATTTTATTTCAAGACATTCTGAAATATAAACTTCTCAGAAAAAAATAGTGATACCTTCCCTTGAAAATCTATTTAGATTTAGAGGTCAGATGTCAGTAATTCTTCAGTGACAGCTCGGGTTGTTAAATATTCTTTGTAGAGTGATCTGATCATGGAGGGAGGATACTTCTTAAAATGAATAAATTTTGGGATTCCCCTGTAAGTGTGTTTTGATGGCAGGTTGACATGGCAACAGTTTCACTTCGTACATTCACTAGAGTAGGCCTATATAGGCGCTGCTGCACTACATGTAGCTTGAGCTAAAAAATAGCGCGCTAATTGGTGGATTGGGGAAAAACCCAGAAAATAGAAACTGGTCCTGCACTAGCTCAAGCTATTTTAAAATTTCGCATTTACGACGTGACGTGACCTTGAACAAACAAGCCCGATGTGTATTGCGTAACTTGTAACTACCGCTAGCGTATACAAGCACAGGTGCACGATTTTGGATTTATGTCGAGCTAGTGCAGCACCGCACATAATAGCGCGCTATTTTGTACCAAAAACCGCAAAACAGCTCAAGTTTTTTTTTTAAAACCTAAGATGACTTGGGCTTGGATTTCCTCCAATTTAGCGCGCAATTTGACCACAAAGTCGGATCTCCTCTGATGAAGCTAGTTCATCAGATCACAATTAGCGCGCTATTTAAAATAGCTCGAGCTAGTGCAGCAGCGCCTTATGATGGCCGGGGGTTCAAATTAAATTAAATTTGTTATGCATCAAAAGCTTTTGCGACATGAAATACAACTGTTGAATTTTGAAATTCTGTCCTGTGTAAATCGTTTGCGTGCCCCCATGAAAACCCAGCCTATGTACTGGTAGAAGTGGCGCAGAAAGTTTCCTTATGTTTTTTTCCAGACCTGTTGTCGTACAGCATAAACATAGTATTCTCCTCCTTACATGTATAATTATGATACAAGCTAATATACACAAATTATTACCTGTAATTTGAATAATTAAAATCCCTCTCATATTTCAAAATTTTGGTAGTATAATGATTTCTTCATAAAAACACTTTCATTCAAAATATTAAGTTGGTAAATTTTCTCTTGATTATAGTCTTGAGACTACCATTTTAAAAGTACAAAATTTGAACATCTGAAAGTGATAATACTAATAATAATTACAATAATATCTGGTTATTTATACAACATTTTTCCAGTTAAACTGCTCAAAGCGCTTTACAGGTCATTATTATTGGTAAAAGCCATTTACAAATATATAATAACAAATATAAGTTTATAAATATATTATTTGAAGGGACAAAAAAGGTAGAAATTATCACTCAGTTTATTGAAAGGTTAAAACCTGAATAACACAATAATACTGGAATATGATATGCTACATACTGAGACCATCTCCTTTAAGCTAGTGTCATCTAAAGATAACAACTGGCCCATGTCACGCATTAAGTGATGGGACTGGAATCTGTGCTATGTGTGTGCATGGTATTTTAGGAGGCAGAACGTCAATGCAGAGTGGTATACAAATCGATGATGCATTAATATTATAAGTTTATGGATATAGAATAAGATTTATTTTCCAACTATTTTGCTTTCTCCAATGCTACAAATATCATGCTAATACTGCAAAGTTCTATTGAAAATACATTCAGAAATATGAATGTTGATTAATCCTTGCCAAAACTGACATAGACAATCAGAACCTAACAGAAGAGTTGCACTGTGAATTTATTAGATACACCATCTCTCTCTATTTGACAACCCATTTCTGGTTATTAAGTGCATACTTGAGACCCTTTATATTACCTTTAAAGTAGTTTAAAACTTTAAGGGGCCTAAGTGATAATTGATTGTTTGGTACCAGTATAACACCCCATTTAGAAGTATAACCTGACACATATAAGAGTTAGGGATAGTATTTTATTGTCAGATCAAAGTAGAAAAAAAGCATTATTTAGTGTTAAATATAAATCAAATAACTTATTTCTGACTTTGACCAATAAATGACTTTTTAAATGTTTTTTTTTTAAATGTCTTTTATGCAAAAAGACTGAATAGAGAAATTTTATTTTTGTAAAAAACATCATAGGAAATTAGATTATATGCATGTGCAATGGAAATGGTAAGAAAATTTATATTTTAAAGGTGTTGATATATATATTTTTTAAATAGGGTCAGTATCTGAAAAGATATTGACAAGGGACGTTTTTGTTTATCAGCATTTATTGATTTTTTTTCAACATGGGAAAGAAGAAAATTTTCAGTTGAAGACCATTTGAATATTCATATTTTAGCCTGTGCATAGTTTAAATTGTAATATTACATTTAAATCCAGTTAAACTAAATAGATCATCAGTAGGTTAAGACCTTTAAATTATCATTAAATGTACATGTATATTATGTTTAGCTAGTGTAATCAACTCAACTCTGCTTCCAGACACAAGTATATTCTCTTGTCTGAACGAATCTCCATCTTTACATGTCTCAATGGAAGATGAAAGATAATTGAATTGAAAGCATGGATTGCATTCATGATGAAGGCAAATTAGATGGAGATCAGTACATGACATTTAATGTTCATCGATCCAACTTTCTTTCAAAAGCCTGGATTAGGAGGCTAAATTGAGAAGTGACCTCATCAGATATAATGGGACATTCCATGTTCCAGGATTTCAGACCAAAACTTTCTGGAATGTGTCAGGGAGAATATTAGGCAAGGATTCTGATCCATCACAGATAGCAAACCATGTAGAACACAGATATTAATGCATGGATAATGGAAATATTATTATGTACAGTGGAAACTCATTATAATGAGGTCTTTGGGACCATGGAAATTACCTTATCAGGAATATCTTTATATATCAGGGTAAAAATTACAAAAAATAAAAAATAAAAGAATACCAAGAGCATGGGACCAGCAAAATAATCATATCAGATTATATGTTTCCATATTTTTTAATCCTAGCTTTAATTATCTAATAATCTTCTTCTTCTCGAGTCCTTTCTCTCAATTTTTGTTTATTTGTGAATTAGAATGTGATTCAAACTCTGCCCATTAGATACTGAACGCAGGCGATCCCATTAGGCGAAAGGGTAGTAAGATCAGCTGGGGAACAGGGGGAAGGTAGAAGAGGGCATTGTAGGAGGTGACTCATGGTCTCCTCCTCTCCGCATTCGCAAACTGGCTGTCCTTCAGTGTTGATGCCCCATTTGACCATTAGAGCCTTGCAACAGCCAACTCCAGCTCGCAAGCGGTTTAAACACAGCCAGAAAGGCCAAGGTTCACGGAATCCTGGTGGGAGGGACTCTTTTGGACTGGTGTTGACACTGTGTGGTGCAGACGCAAGGCGGGTTGACCAAAGGTCTAGCCTACGGTTGTGGGGGCTTTGGTTCAAGGGAACGATAGAATGAAGGAAACTGTGCCTAGATCTTAAGCGCTTAATTGCAGGCATGGCGTTGAAGAGAGGGTGGAGTGGGTCATTTTCTTGCTTAAGTTTCTCTTTTTGGGAGAGAACATGCCTCCTGATGTGAGGAGGGGCGATGCCACTCAGGATGTAGATATCGTCTACCTTGGTTGGTTTCAGGCAACCTGTTATGGCCCTACATGCACTGTTGAGTGATGGGTCTATCTTTGAAGCATGGGCTGATCTACCCCACACAGGACAGGCATATTCTGCAGCTGAGTAGCAAAGGGCAAGGGCTGTTGTGCGGATGGTGCTTGCATCAGTGCCCCATTTTGAATTAGCTAGCTTCTTCAGTATGCTGTTCCTGGCACTGACTTTTATCTAATAATGAAGCAGGATAATTTGTGATATCATTGACAAATATGCATCAAGTAAAATCGCAAGTTAAAATGTCATGCAGTTTGATAGAAATTGAAAGGTAGAAAATAATTTTTTTAGATAAAGTAAGCAAATTTAATTAAACTTAAACTTACTTTGACTTCTCTCTTTATACTATCAAGACTTTCCTGTAAGTAAATGTTGAGTTAATATTGTTACAGATTTCCCTTAATCATTAAGACTATTATTGTAAAAGTATGATATACATGTAGTAATAGAGAGGGACTGATATTTAAAGTAGAACACATACAATAATTAGGCCTGTTTGTTTTAGGCAGAGTAAAAGGTTCATTGCATACCTTTTCATGAATATCACATTTCAAACAGCATCACTCTATCTCTCTAAAAGTGGGGTTAAATGATATTGGAAATACTCTTACAGAGGATGAATAATTCACATTTGCTCATATTTTTTCTTTGCATTGTGCAGGCCAAGCAAGACCAGATTGGTAGTCTCCTGAGCCAGGCAGACAACCAAGTCTCTACACAGCAGTTCTATGGAGATGTCTATGCTGCGATGGCTAAGAGTCTGGGACAAGCCTGGCAGGATCTTACCAAACAGATGGAAACCAGACAGAAGCTTTTGGACCAGGCTGTTGAGTTCTACCAAGGTGCCAAACAAGTAGGTCCAGGTCTTTCTTTAAGCTGAGTCTGGATTTGTTGGCAGAACATGGTTATTTTAGCCCTTTGCTGTGTTCCAAAATAATCATAATAAACTTAAGGTGTCAATTCGAATTCTCTGTTATTTCATGGTTAATTAATTAAATATAATTCATGGGAAGCACTTTTCCAATGATTGCACTTGATTTTAGTAAAAAATTCAAACATGAATGATCACCAACATGTTTTTAAGTACTTAATTTTTGTTGGAATGGAATACTTGTGTATTGGGCAGGACAGCCTACTAAATATGCCTTTCTTATTGACTTTGTATTAAAGAATAGTTATGAAATTGCCTGTTTAGTTCATAAATGAGGAAATCATTTTCATTTTCATGTTATGGCTATTTTCATGATTTATTCTAAGATCTCAAATAAAATGTTTTTGTGCATTGTGCATTTTGCTGTAATTTTACATCCTTATCACTCTCTTATATTGCTACATTTGTCTATCCTTATCCCCCCTCCAGTTCAATGATACCCTTGCTGATGGAATCCGTGAGTGTCGCACCATGACCTTGCCGTCTGATGCTAGAGGTGTAGATAATCAATTACAGAGGACAAAACAGATCAAGAAAGGTATGCCATTCTCATTGAATAGCACCAGGTGTTTCTCTAATATAAATTTTATTTCATGTCATACAATACAAAAAGCACACTGAGGAACTAATTTGTCAAAAGGATGCAAGTGACATGACAATCAAATTTGAGTTTTAGATGTTTTTATATTTCATCTTTTTCCTGTCCAAATATTATAGATATGAATGCTTATCCAGCTTAATGATAGGTTAAGGTAAAGCTTTATAAGATTACATAACATCAGTGTAAATGAGGGGCACATTTGTAACCTTTGTCACTTGCTTCTTTTTGTCAAAATAGGACACTGCTTTGTATAAGTATACAGATAGCTCAGCAGAATTGAAGTATCCATGAATTTGTTACAGTCTGTGACACATCGATTCTTATACATTTCTTCAATCTATCATTTCCATTTGCAGACATGCTGGAAGGATCTATGGGAGTCATGTCACAAGGTCGCGAACTTCTGGACCGCCTCCGTGACCTAGGCAGCAAAGCCGGGGATGACTCGCGACGTGCCACCATGGTATCCTGCCAGGGTGTGGAGAAAGCCATGGAAGACATCCAGGATAAGAGACGACTTCTCGATGACCTTTGGCTGGAGAGGTCACGGAAGCTGGATCAGTACCAGCATCTGCGTGACATTGACACAGAAGTGACCAAGGTGAGATGAGCAGTCATTTTATCTATTACCATACATATTTACCAATTGTCCCTGTTTAGTAGGGACAGTCCTTATTTTTTGGGGAAAGAAAGAGCCTTTATCACCCTTGAAAACCTTTTGTCCCTAGTTTTAAAAGTCTATGTACAGTAATTTATAGGAGACACAGGAATGTCCCTATTTTTAACATTTTCTTCCGACTTTGTCCCTATATTTGGACTCACAATATTGGCAGCTATAAAATAGTGTGTGTAAATGAATGAAATTAATATAATTTCAAAGGTCACAGTAATTGTTTTTCACCTTTTCAATGACTTTACTTTCCCTTTAAGTGACTTGATTGATCGATACAGCATTATTATCATTCTCTCCTTTACATCTTCTCTCCTAATTTGTTCAGATATCCAACTGGTTCCGCACTCAGGGCGAGATGTATCTTCAGAGGAGAAACATTGGTCGTAGTGAGAATGAGTGTTCAGACCTACTCAAACAACATCAGGCATTTGAAGTGGCTGCTGCGGTAAGGGAATTCCCTTGAATAAGTCATCATTAATGAAATGAACAAAATATCAAGATAAACACATAATTTTGATATAAAGAAATGCCATTTGAATGAAATAATCACAAAATGCAAAAAACGCGACCTTTTTGGCACGTTTTTGCATTTTGTGATTATAAGATGATGCTCAATAAATTGTCATTCCTTGACAAAGGGCTATGCCCGAAATATCGAAAAATATTTTGTCTCCACGGTTTTTCATTCAAATTGTATTTCTTTTTAGTTTAGTATCATAAAACCGATGCAGAATTCATTTCTTAATTTTGATATACATGTATATATATGCAAAGACAAGGATTATACTATTCTGATAGCGAAATTGGTGAGAACATGTCTCTGAAATCATAGGTCAGGTAGTTTTGTTCTTATAGTTTGGAAATTACATCAGAAATAAATTAGTATGGAATGTTATAATAACGTGACATAATACAGCTTTTGTGTAAGTTATGAAATGAAGTGTTCTAGAAAAGGTCAGAAACAGGTGTTTACATTTTCAGCAATCAAGTTCTCTAACAAAAACCAAGTTCATAAAAAGATTTTAATTTATATACTGGAGCTGAAGTGTGAACAAAATTAAACCAAAAAATTTCATACATTTTCATGTGTAGGATGTTCAAAACAGCGTTGCGAATCTCCTAGCTACATCAGAGCAGGTACGTCACTCAGACCCAGAAAGTACAGAGAGACTACGTAGCCAGACTCGAGCCATTGATACGCTGTGTGATGACTTCATGAGTCGGTTGGGGGAGAGACGGAACACCCTGCAACGCGCTCATGATTTCTACCGCAATGCAGAACTGGTAAGCTTCAAGCTTTGAAAGTTTTGGTGATATCTACTGTAAACAACAAACCGCAATATTGTAGCTGCTCAGAATTGTGATGTCAGAGAACTGGTAGAAAATGGTTTTAAAAGTATGGCTGAAATTTAGACTACCCAATGATGACCATCCCCAGCTTGCCTTGCTAGAGAAGCATTACAGTGCTTTCTCATTTTGAAACATAGGGAATAAAAATGAGGGTATACAATTCTCATCTATTTCTTATTCTCTGAGGCAAAGTCATACCTGAGTAGACTTGGTGTCTATAAGGAGACTATCCCAAAATAACTATTCCAGGTCAAAATGACCAGGCAATTTTGAATAGTCATCACAAGTTGAAAACTTGTAGGCCTAGTATATAATTCTCTTGTATTTTTATTCTTCTAGGCTAAGACATACCTGAGTAGACTTGGCGTCCAGCTGTCTCAAGAGAGACTACCCAAGGACGACTATTCCAAGGCAAACCGACTAGACAAACTCAACAATGCCATCTCAGAGATCTCGACTCCGGTCCTTGGTGAGGGGCGTGCCCTTCTAAACCAGGTCGGTCTGAGCACTCCAGGAGCAGAGGCAGTCAAGGAGAATATGGCTGAAATTCAGGTGATATTTCTTTCCCCTTGCTTTGCTGATAATTTTGGAATCTTGTAAAGAAGGAAAATGTTTGGAAATCACCCTACGATGTTAGTCCATCGTAGTGTGGTTAGTATGGTATAACTTCGTAATGCTAATTTCATTCTTAATCATCAAGTAACAGGCCTCTTCCTCGTTACCGTTTCATTTGATAGTGTTGCTTACAATTTGCCTCATACTTGGCACATTTTTACTTGTCAAACTTGTAAAATTTATAAAAAACTCTACACAGCCACCTTTAATCATACTTTCCCACGTCATCTCTCCGTAGGCAAAGTGCGTTGACCTGCAGAACCAGGCCCGGCCAGAGCTGAGAGAGCAGGCTGAGATGCAGACAACGTTTGAAGAGAAGTACACTGTGTTGATCAAGTGGCTTGTGAACGTTGGAGATGCTTTCCTGATGGCTAACAATGACATGGGAGATCAGATGCAAACCACTATGGACTTCCTAGATGGACATGAGAAACTACTAACAGAAGTTAGGGTATGTGGGACTGAGTCGCTATTTCGTATCTTGTTCACTGACATGATGTTGTACTTTTTAAGTTTAAGATGTGACAATTTGACAATGTCACAAGGATTTCTTACTTCACTTACCACACTACACTGTATCCTTTTTTTTAAAATATATATAATTGTACTAAAAAGGCATTATCTATGGTATTATATGCTTAATGTTATCATGATTCAGACTGTGATTTTATTATAGTATAGAACACTTCCAAATCTGAATGTGAATCTGAGTATTTCATTTTTAATTTGCAGGAGAAGTCAACCCAAGTGGACAAAGTAATGGAGATATCTACCAAGCTTGGTTCTCGGAACCGGTTCACTCCGGAGCAAACCAATAAACTCAAGCAACATTGGACCAGAGTGACTGTTACCGTAGAGAACAGAATCAGGGCAGCTCACATATTGATCAAGTTTCACAAAGTTGCAAAACAGGTATGTTGCTGTTTGTTTGTTTCAATAGCCATATTGCTCAGATTGTCCCAATGTTGTCCTTTCTTACTGTCTTACTCTTTCTTGCATAATTATATTCATAGTTTAAAACAACAAAAAAGCTGTCTGCTATGTTTTAATATTGGTTGTTTTGCATATCAAAAGTGATATGCTTCTAATATTTTCCAATCCTATTACCAATCGTATCTCTGTGATATTTCATGTATTAATTTTAAAAATATATAATGAAAAGCTGTACTAACAGATATGTACCATATTTTAGATTTGCCAGGATTTTCAACCTTGAGAGGGTTCGCCTCATCTAGATAAAATGTGATGAGAAATTATATTAACGTAGTTAATATTTGTGGTTTGTATCTGCATCGAACAATGTATGAGAGAACTTTGAGATTAATGTTCAACCTTTGCAAGAAAGTTAGTCTCATTTAGATTTTGAAGATGGAGGATGAAAAATTTATGTTGTATGAAATGAAAAATGTCATAGACCTGGCATATTCTTGTGATCTTTATTAGCTTGGCAATGCAATGGAGAACATGGAGACGATGTTGAGATCAGAGGAGACAAGGGATGTGAAGAGGATAAATAAGACTACGATGCAACACATCCATGAGAAATGGAACCAGATGGTAGAGATCAACATCCAGTTAGACAACACTGGTCATACCTTCAAGAATGAAATCCACAAGGTAAGTTTTGTTTATGTTTTTTTCTTTTCTTTTTAGACTATCTATGCCAAAGCCACTTCTAAAGTCAGATTACTGTATGATTTAACCAACAAAAATTTAAATCAAAGAAAGATTATAATATTATCACTGGTTTACTTTCCTTAAATGAACTTAGAAAGCAGGTAATTTGTAACAGTAATGGTATCTACATGTATTATAAATAAAGATTTTGAATACATAACAATTGGTGACTAATAGCTTAAAACTGAGTTTGTGCAAATCCTTTTGTTTACAGGGGTTTATTGAGGTATTCATTCATATTATTGATATAAACTACTAGAAATAATTTGATATTTTGGCTGAAAATGGGACTTGGGCTTCAAAAGTTCTATATATAGAATATTTAGTAACTCCAATATATTTTCATGTAATTTCTTATCGTTCCTCTGCTTCATGCTTATATGTATCCCCATTATGACAGTCATTTATTGTTAAGAAAGAATTGGAATTCATATACATTTTGTGGAAAAAAAGTTTTGTTTTTTTTTCCTTCATCGTCCATCTTAGTTTGTCAACGACACAGAGCTGGTCACCAGGACCTCTGTGCACTATGTGGAGCTGACAATCAAGTCCTTTGGGGAGCGTAAGATCTACCTAGACGACCTCTATGATTCGCTTCACCAGAAGTATTCTGCAGAGGAGACCTTCAAATCCCAGTGGGAACACTTTGTCAGAGATGCTAGGAAGGTATGTGGTTGATGAATAAATGAGTATAAAACTGTGGGTTCTTTTAATTTGGGGAATTGTTATGTCTTGGGAAAGGTCTTTCACCCTTTAGAACCAAAACTCCATTTTCTGCACTTCATAGTATCCAGACTTTGTGGTCAAAATTGCCCATACTTGTAGTGCACTACAAACACAATGTGTGCCAGCAGATTCTGCACACAAAAAAAAGTGGAAGAAATCGAAGAGTTTCCCATAGAAATGTGCTGATGCATACAGACAACGCTTTCCATTGGGAAATAAAGTGACACTTTTCACAAAGTCTCTAGGTGCTAAAGGGTTAACTTTAGGTTATGAAACTGATGTACATAATTTGAGACAACTACAAAAAACAGGATGCATTAAATGTAGTTTTTTAGGTTTCTACAGACTTGAGGAAATCAATTGTGAATACTGAAGGAGATGAATTTTAAAATCACAATCCAAGAGATGTGACCAAGTTTTGACTGATTTGGGGTCCAACAAGATCAACTCAATTTGCTTTTCTATTCTACGTTTAGCTGAACATTATGTTAGGTTTGTTAGGTACCTGGTTTTCCTGCACCATTGATCATATTGGAAGGACAAATTCGATGCTGATAAACACATTTCCCCCACATATCTTTTCTTGTTGTCAACATAGAGGGATGTCATAATATCTATACTAACAAATAACTTTCTATGACCACTATTTTGACCGCTATTCTGTCCAATAAGTCCATTTTCAAAGCAAAAGCGATTCATATGCAATTTTTCTCTTGTATGATCTTCCACAGACAATTGAGTTTGTGATTAACATGGAGGGTAATGTGTTCCCTAGACTGACCTCTGATGCTCAATCTCTGGCCGACGTCAAACAGAAGAAGATAGACTCCTTCCAGGAGACTGTCACCGTAAGTGTTTTATCAGAAGCAGTATTTTACCTAACCCATCACTTCCTGAAACATATTACATGTATGGGAGTAAGATGATCCATGTCAATGAGCCGATGGGTTAATGATGATGATGATGAACAGCATTTGTAAAGCGCCATTTATCTGCCAAAATATTCAAAGGTGCTTGGCTCCCCAAAAAGAGAGGGTTTGAGTTCAGATTTGAAGGTGTCGATGTTGTTCGAATTTCAAGGTTTGAACGTATGTAGAGAGAGTCCAAGATAGAGAGACAGGTCGAGACAGGGCAGGATGAAAAAGGAGGAGAAACAGAGTATGTAGTTACAAAAAAAAAATAAATTGTGGACTACAAATTACATACTATTACTAGGACCGTGAATGTTTGCCCAAAAGTAACGAAACGCCCTTTTCATGCCTTTCAAACATATTGACTACTGAATCTGAGCATTTTTGGGCAGACGTGCAATATAAATGCATTTGTAAAGTTATTTCCTAACTGTATAATTACTTTTCTTGTGATTTACAGAGAGTAACCACTGAGATTCAGATGCGCCTGAAGACCGCTGAGATGCTTGGTGCTAAGGGAGACACCGGTGGGGAGAAGGAACAGATTGTTGAGAGACTTACATCAGCTCACCATCGCTTCATGAACAGAGTTGGAGAGTACCAGATAGTGTTGACGCTCAGCATTGACTTCTACCAGAAGGTCAACAAGGTAAATGGCTGGCTCCTGATGCAGCATATTATTTGTTGATTACCAGAAAGACATTAGCTCCTGTGCTGTTGACAGACTGTATTTTTAAATTAGATTGAACTGTCCAAATGGTCCTATTTAAGATTAAAAGTTGCATGTAGTAATAATATTTTTAGGAAGTACTTAGAGGAACTGATAGAAATGAATGATTATTAGAAACCATGAGGTGGTGTTAATAATATAGACCCACTTGAATTATGACACACTCATTCGCTGCTTTGTACATACACATTCATATCACAATAATTATGTTACATAGTAGCAAAACAAGTACTTTTTCTCATAAAATATGTGTAGTTTCCAGATATGAATAAAACTATAGGCTAATTTATATTTGAAAATACCCTGAACTATTAATATTTATTTCAAAAGGTACATTTATAAGACTAGGTTACAAGCTATGAGAGCCCACACACAGCAGTAGGGGCCAGTTCGGTCCCGCTTTAACTCACATATTAAATGCATTGAAAATGTATTTATAAGACTAGCTTACAAGCTATGATAGCCCACACACAGTAGTAGGGGCCAGTTCGGTCTCGCTTTAACTCACATATTAAACGCATTGATATGTATGTGTTATGCACTATATTATATAAGTGTAATTATTATTATTATTATTATTATTTTACCATAAACTACTTTTCAGGTCAACAAGACCATGGATGAGGCCATTGCTTCCTACCATGATGCACCGTCCCCAAGACAGACATCAGAAGCTCAGATCAGGCTTCAGCAGCACGAGGAAGAGAAACGCTACATCACAGAACTCTACACCACCGCTGCAAGAAAGGGAGACGAGGTCATTGCAAAGATTAGACAATCGGTAAGTATTCAAACATATCGTCGGCTTGGAGCCAGAAGGGCGCTATTGCAGATCAAGGATGTTCCGTTGGGAGCCAGAAGGGCGCTATTACCATTGACTTTGTACAGTAATAGCGCCCTTCTGGCTCTCAACGGAACATCTATAAGATGCAATAACGCCCTTCTGGCTCCCAACAGACGTTATGCTCCAGGCTTTATTTCATCTAAGACGAAGGATGAGGGTTAGGGTTGCAATAGGGTTTTATGTTAGGTTTAGGGGTAGGGTTAGTGTTGAATTCCAGGGCTGAAGAGGGCCATTACATTTTCATCAGTTTTTTTTTTACAAGACCTCTTCAGCATGCCCAGGACTGGAACCCACATATGATCATGATAGTAATAATATTACTAATAATATTCTGGATTTATAAAGCACCTAACACATAGTTAGACTAGCGCTTTGCAGACATATTATATCATACATGTACAAACATATCTGAAGCTGGTGCTCTCACAACTGAGCTACACCATCTAGGAGTATCATATTTATAAAACAATCCTTCTTTTGTGATATTTTCTAGGATCCTGTGTCTCCAGCAAGGAGGGATGTGGAGGTCACATTGCATGCTATGGAAGAGAGAAAGGAGCACTGGTTGAATGAATGGAGCAGATACCAGCAACGTCTCACCAAAGCTAGTGAAGATACAAGCCTCAAGCTTCTCAAATCAGAGGTACTTATTTGTCTTCAGCTAGGGTTTAATGTTCATATCTATACTAAACAGAAAGTGTATCTAAATTTTGTCTAAATGGTAACCCTACTCTTCAAAAGCTATTTGACATGTTCATGTTGATGTTCGTGAAATATTTGTAACCTTATTAAAATTGAACGGTGTAAATCTATAGAAAACCAGGGGGGCATTTCATCAAAGGACTTGTCGGACATTTTATCTGACAAATTTGCTCTCAGCCAATCAGATGCAAGCATTTCAGTAGCTTATAACAGTTCGTCGGATAAAACTTTTTGGCCCACTTTGTGACCTTGCCCAAATGATGTTTGTTCTGTAGATGTTGCTGAAAGTAGACAAATGAAATGCTAATATTTTGTATTCTGTTTTAGAACAATATTGCTCAATGCAAGGAAGATTAATAAATGATTGCATTTGTAAATGCTGAAAGGTGTTTTTTTTAAAGAAAAATTCCTAAAAGGAAACATGTTCATTTGATTCGAAGATTTCCTGTAAAATTAGAAGCAGACCAAGTGCCTAAAGGTGCATTACTGACTCATAGCTTTTGCCAAGTCATAAGGATGTAATTTAAAAAAAAATAAAAAAATAAATAAAATAAGTATGTGTTTGTTATGTTATTGATATAAATAATGATTCTGCCTCTGCAATAATTGCATATTTTTCTGTTCTTGATCGCTAACCAGCTGATTGTTCATCTTCAACGTGCTGAGGATGAGCTGGAGGGGATGAGAAAGAGCAAGGAATCTGTCTCACTCACCATTGAGAAGTTCCAAGATTGGGAGGCTCAGATTAAGGTATGCTTTCCATCTATTTTTCCATTTCTAGGTGTATATTTGTATAACATGGCAAGATTTATAGTTATGGTTAGGTGGTAGTCTCGATATAGGAGGACTCATTTGTATAATAATAATTTTGTTTTCATGTAATTTAATCCTTAATTGAAGGCAAACATATACTGAAAATATAAACTTCTGTTTTTCTTTTATATTTTTATTCAAAATGAGATATCAGTGTTTAAATTGAAAAGGAAATGTTAAAAGGAAAGTATACAAAAGAAATGATTCTCATAGATTGATTCTGAACAGATTATATATGTATATTGTACATGTGTAATCCTTATTTTCTATGGTTAAGATGTGTGTAATGGATGACTGAAATTGGGATTTTGGATATACTATAACATGAACAAGTGTTTAAATTCCTGAACATGTTAAATCTTTGAATATATCATTATTTGAGTATGATACCAACACCAAGAAAGGGATTCAGTGATTATAATCTAACTTTTTTTTAATTGTTACCAATCTAAAGGTATTGGAGGACCAGTATCAGCACTACCTGAGCACGGCTCACATCGCCCTGAAGGGCAAACCAGCTGACAAACCTGGTATTCAGAAGGATATCCAGGAGGTTAAGACATACTGGAGTAGCTTCATGAAGAATGTAGATGATTACAGGAAGAAGATGGAACTGGTTGTTAATCTACGCAAGCAATACACAACTGTGAGTATGAGCTATGTTAAGGTATTTAGAAAAAATTAATATACTCTTGTGTACATACATGTATATGATAATACTGGGATAGTGTGATTCACCAAGTTGTTCTTAAAGGTATGAACAACTTTACGAACGACTTGAACATGTTCTTGTGTACTTTATAATTTAGGGCAAGACCTAATCACCAGTCATTTGTAACTTACAAATAACTTGATGAATTATAGCCCAAGTAGATAATTCTGTCCTTGTTTATATTGTCCATAATTCCCTACAGGAATATCTTTATCTGTGTTACAATGATCTTGAAGTATCCAGGGGATTGGTAGATGGGAGAAAGATTATTTGAGAAGTGAATGTATGCATTATTATTGAAAATTGCCCTTTATTTCTTTCATGAAAGTCTAAGGGTGAGCCTAATGAAGCTATGCATGTTATCTAAAGAGAGAAACCTTGCTTTTGTACATTTTTATTACGTACCTTATTTACTACACTGCGCTATACTTACCTATATCTCTTCAAATTGCTATTCGTTGCCCAAAGTAGAATAGCCACCGGCAAACAAAACGAATCGAAAAGAGTCTAACTGCCCTGAAAGCAGACGGGGAAACCCGTCACTGCGCAGGGACTAATAACGCCTCTCCACACACGTCTACTTCCTCTTTCGTTGCCGCGCTTCAAAGTAAAAGAATATGATATCGGCTAAAGATATTAAAGACAAACCTACACCCCAAAATATCGCCAAAGATATGCCGGGACCAAAAGAGAGTAGTTCGGCGATCCTAATGCCAGAGAAATCTACTCCGCCTCCCTCTGAAGAGGCGAGCTCGAGGAATAAACCCTCAAAAAAACGATCAATCGGGCCCATGGATAAGGGTGGTAGGGCAAAAAAGAAACGCCCCAATAATCCCCCTTTGACGAAGCAAACCAGCACGGTGAGGACTGAACCCTCGAAAAATCCGGCTGGGAACCCATCACCGAACCCTTCGACCTCCATGATGTCGGGTATCGGGTCGGATAAGTCCCTGAGAGGGGCAGTGTTAACTCCTCAACCTCACAAAAAAGAGGTGTCCACGAGGATGCGAGTGTGACCTCTAAAACGTCGAAGACCCACCAATTTACTACGCTCCTGACCCAGCTCAGGCGGGCGACTGGATTATCAAAGCCCTTCAGGCTATCATGCCTCCTCCCAATCCCAACCCCCATCTACCCACCCGACCAGATCCCTTGGATCTGCGTCCCAAACTATCAAGTCAACAAAAGACTAGGGAATATTTATCATCTCGCCATCACCATGGCCAGGGAGCGGCGGGAACGAGAGTCCGCCTCACCCCCAGAGGACGGGTAGCATTTCAATAGTTGGGGATTCAGATCGAGTACGGCTATCACAACCCAGTACGTAACCAAGCCGTAACTTCCGGCGAGAAATTGGAGAGACTTCTCTTCATCTTCAGTTTCCAGTGAAACACACTCCTTACAGGCCGCACAGAGTGCTAGATCGCCTATGATTGGCCAAGCCAGCGGCTTAACGGACCAATCGCAAAATTACCGCTCACGTGACCAGCCGCGAGATGGCGCACTTGCGGGGATTTCCACTGCATCTGACGACCGACATCGGGCAGCGAGAATTCTCTCTAAATATTGCCCACAACTGCGGGCGGACGAAGAAGATGATCACGAGACTGACGTTAAGCAGCAGTCTATTTTTAGAATGAAATCATCACTCGGAGATCGAGAAGATTCTCTGCCGGGAATAAAGATGGACGGACCGTATAAGTCTTGCTTCCACAAACTAGATAATCGCCGCTCTGGATTAAAACCGGCGAGTAGAGAGGTGACAAGGATTACAGGATCGCGTCTCAGGACTTTGATAATTATCTGTGCTCCCCCACGGTCCCAGACGTAGCCTTTCGCGTTGGCAATGCAGGGGCGAAGAAATCCAGATACAACACCCTGCGCAGCCGCACTTTTATCAGCACCGACAGGGATTTGTCGGCGATCGACATCTCTGCCCGCAATGGTATGCGTCTCGAAATTTATCAGGGCTGCCTGATTACGGCCCTGACGGAGGCAGAGAGCCTAGGATTGACTTCAACCGATAGAGAATCGGTGCTTGAATCTCTTTCTAAGATTGCTGACCTGCAGTATGAACAGGCAACAAGATCAACCCTACTTACGACGAGGCTAAGAAGGAGCAACGTGTTGACTGCTCTTAACATCGAGCGGGAAGCTGCAAAATGTTTGGCTAGACTACCATGTGAAGGTAAAGATTTATTTAATGGTAAATTTCAGGATGTGCTCGATCAAACCATTTCTGAAAGTAACACGGCGGACAAAACTTTCTATAAGCTAGTTCCGGCAATAGATCTAGCTCCTCAGGCTATAAGTATAGATCTAAGTCCACTCAGTCTCAGCACAAACAGAAGTCTTCTTCTTGTCCTCAGGACCAGCCCCAGTCCTTCGGAGATCAGAGGGGCCCCTCTTTCCCTAGCTTCTCGCGTCCCCCTAATGACTCTAACGCTAGGGTGGAGGAGGGACAACCGCAGAAGGTCACAAAGCTATCGCGGCTCCCGTAGTGGGGGCGTGGACGTCAGCCCCAATTCCAGTCCCAAGGCACTGTTTTCAAGGGGCCTGGCGACGATCAGCGTATTTGACAATCAATTACAACTAGTTCTAACCCCTCCCATCATGTCCCAGTCGGGGGAGGATAACTCTTTGGCTTCAAAACTGGGAGAAGATATCTCACGACAAGTTTGTTCTCGACATAATAAGTTCAGGGTTCAACCCAATCTTTCCAAGGATCTGTCAAATTTCCCATTTCCGGCGTCAGACGCCCTCTCCAGGGATCCCATCCGGCTAAGGGCATTAAGAACAGGAATACAATCTCTCCTATCAAAAGGGGTAATAGTTCAAGTTCAGGACAACAATTCCCTCCTCCTGTCTCCGGTGTTTCTGTTAGAAAAACGCTCGGGGGGCTTCCGCATGGTTCTCAACCTAAAGAGAGTAAACAAGCTTCTCCAAACCACACCTTCAAAATGGAATCTCTCTCAACCATCCTGCCCCTATAAAATCCCACGAATGGGCAGTAACAATAGACCTTCAAGATGCATATTATCACATCCCGATGGCCCACGAAGCTCGGAGATACTTGGGATTCAAGGTAGAAAACATTTGTTACCAATTCAAGGCTCTCCATTCGGGCTAAAACCAGCTCCAAGAATTTTCTCCCGCTTAATTCAAGTAGTTGCGGCAGAATTAAGAAGACGAGGAATTACAATCTTCTGTTACCTAGACGACTGGCTCCTTCTCGGCCCGTCAAAAGCCACCCTCGAGTCCAATATAGAGATAGTGATGCAATTAGCCAAGGACTTGGGCTTCATGGTAAACGAAAAGAAATCGAAGCTCACGCCAACGACCACTCCAGAATTTCTGGGGGCCAGGATAAATATTCCATGCCTTGTAGTACGCCCATCCTCCACAGAGTGGAAAAAATTCTAGCAGTGGGAGCGAGGCTTTGCTCAACCTGCTTCGCATCTGCCGAGGATTGGCAAGTTTTCCTAGGTCTACTCGCGAGCCTGATAGACCTCATCCCACAATGCAGACGTCACATGAGACCTCTTCAGCTGCATTTCTTGAGACACTTCAAACCAAGCGTCCACTCCAAGGACCATCCCATCCCACTATCATCCAAAATAAGTCAATCAGTCCAGCAGTGGTCTTCTCATCTCTTCTTAAACCAGGGAAGAAGACCCAAAAGCCCATTCCAACCCTCACTCTGACAACAGACGCGTCAAAGCTCGGCTGGGGGGCTCACATGGGAAACCTCGAAGCCTCGGGCCAATGGGAATCGAGAGAGTCGGCCCAACACATCAACGTTCTCGAGATGAGAGCAGTTCAACTAGCAATGGCAAGCTTCCTACCCACATTGCAAATCATTGTGTCCTAGTAAAATCGGACAACAACACTGTAGTATCGTACATAAACAGAGAGGGAGGAACAAAATCACGAACTCTGTGCAATCTAACGATGGAGATCCTTTCGTGGTGTCAGGATCATCGCATAACTCTGATAGCTCGTCACATTCCCGGGAAGGACAACTACCTTGCAGACTTCCTGTCGCGAGGGAAATACCTCCCATCGGAATGGCAGCTAAATCGCTCAATAACGATGAAAATATTCACTCAATTCGGACAACCTCAGATAGACCTCTTCGCGTCAATTCTGAACAAACAACTTCCAGTCTATTGCACGAACAACCAGGATCCCCTAGCCTTCGCAACAGACTCTCTATCGATATCGTGGAAAGGGATTCTTGCTTACGCCTTCCGCCCTTTCCCATCATAGCGCAAGTTTCTGGAGAAGGTGAGGGAGGACGAGGCTCACCTCCTTCTCATTGCACCATGGTGGCCGAGGAAACCATGGTTCACGAATCTAACAAACCTGTTGGCAGGGACTCCAAGAACACTCCCTCCGTTGCTAAATCTTCTGAATCAACCAGGGACAGAAACCTATTATCCGAATCCAGAGAGACTGTGCCTAACACTCTGGCCCATTCTAGGAAATCGGCAGCGGACGCAGGCCTTTCGGAGAGAGCAGCAGATATGGCCGCCCAATTCCTCCGATCCTCCACCAGGAGTACTTATAATTCGAGACTCCAGAGATACTACCGATGGTGCAGCAGTCTGCAGGTCGATCCAACCTCTGCCTCTTTAGGTAAGATTGCAGATTTCTTACTTGTTTGTTCGATGATAGTTTATCTATTTCATCAATACGAGGTTATAGATCAGCCATAGCGGCGATTCATACAGGATTTGGGAACGGAGAGACTGTCTCTAATTCAATGTTTCTCTCCCGTCTAACTAGATCATTTTTCTTACAGAATCCACCTAAGCAGAGACTCATCCCAAGGTGGGACCTTCCCAAAGTCCTTCGAGCTCTAGCAAAGTCTCCTTTCGAACCTATGCATAAATGTTCCCTTCTTAACCTTTCAATAAAGACAGTCTTTCTTATAGCAGTAGCATCAGGCCAACGCCGTAGTCTACTCCATGCTCTGTCAGTTAGGTCAGGTCATATCCGTTGGGAAAAGGATAGGGTTCGTTTGATTCCTAAAGCAGGTTTTCTTGCCAAGAACCAAAGAGAATCTTCTCAACCTTGCCAAATTGTTTTACCATCAATTAGCAAATTCTCTACTGTCTCAGAAGATAGGTTATGGTGTCCAGTTAGAGCGCTTAAGTGGTACATTGACAGAACTAAGTCCATTCGCTCATCCAGCCAACTTTTTATTAGTTCAGTAGAACCCCACGGGCCGGTTAGCCCAGATACTGTTTCCCGATGGATAGTTCAGGGTATCAAGTCAGGGGGCCCAGAAGCCCTACTTTCAGACTCAGTTAGAGCCATGACACTAGGGGTATTTCAGCTTCTTGGGCTCTTTTCCAGGGTACTTCTATGGAGGAGATCCTCCAGGCAGCCTACTGGGCAAGTCCTAATACCTTTGTGTCTTATTACTTATCTGATGTGATTAGTCAGGATACGAGATTCGCATCTGCGGTTCTGTCGTGTCCTCATCGCTCCTAATTTGTTTTGAATTAATTAGGTATGTTTAGCTAGGTTTTTTTTGGTGGACCTTTAGGAAGGGCTTCCTTTTTCCCACCTCCAGAATTTCTGTGTAATCTAGCAATTTGAAGAGATATAGGTAAGTATAGCGCAGTGTAGTAATCAGAATGTTCAATTGTGAACATATTATTTACTAACAAGCTATACTTACCTATAGCTTCCCTCCCTTCCTCCCCTGTGTTCGTCGCCCTTCCTTGGTTTTTTCACGTGAACGAAAGAGGAAGTAGACGTGTGTGGAGAGGCGTTATATAGTCCCTGCGCAGTGACGGGTTTCCCCGTCTGCTTTCAGGGCAGTTAGACTCTTTTCGAGTCGTTTTGTTTGCCGGTGGCTATTCTACTTTGGGCAACGAATAGCAATTGAAGAGATGATAGGTAAGTATAGCTTGTTAGTAAATAATATGTTCACAATTGAACATTCTGATCTGAAAGATATATGTCAGCCATCATACATATAGTACCATATCGATAATCTTTGATTTTTCCTCTTTACCATAGCTGGTGAGCAATCTGAAACTTGCCGATCGTCAGCTCCAGGACTTGCAACAGCCCCGAGTCTCTGAAACCCTCACCATTGAGAAGTTCCAGGACTGGCAGGTCCACATCAAAGACCTGGAGAAGGAATACACCAACTATGTGAGCAGGGCCAACATAGTCCTGGACCAGAAGCCACCTGCTGCCACCCTGATCCAGAGGGAACTGGACGAGGTCAAGAACTTCTGGGTCGGTTTCAACAAATCGGTCCAGGACTACAGAGATAAGATGCAGCTGGTTGCTAACATCAGAATGCAGTATAAGACTGTGAGTACTCTCCTCCATTCAGGTCATCCTGGCCACTTCACTAACTGAATTCACTTATTCCTCTTAGGTTTGTTATAAAGAGAGCACCACATTCATGTAGCCGATGGGTGATTTTTTTTTTTTGTGAGACATTAATGTACATTTGTCACACATGACACAAGTTGGGTAATAAGTTTTGTATCATTGACTCTATTATCTTTAACTATTTTCTTTTAATTTTAGTTGCTTTTCATTGACTAGAAGGTTTCATGGTGCACCAAGTTATCTTTTTTGAGGTTATGAGTGGTCCTGAAAAAACCTTCTCATTCTCTTCTGGTAATCTTCTACCACCAGTAAAGCCTGAAAAAAAGTCTCTCAATTATTTTTCATTGACTACAAGTGTCTTGACTAATTTCTCTTTTCAGTTGATTCTAAACATGGAGCAAGCAGAGGATGACCTGAATGAACTGGAGAGTACACCTCACTCATCTTCTCTTATTATTGAGAAACATGAAGACTGGGAAGCACATATCAAGGTCAGTTATCCTCTTATCAAGGTTTCCAAAATACAGTCAAACCGGTCTATAAAGGCCACCCAAAGGAAGCAGGAAAAGGTGACCATTGTAGACAGGTTGCCTTTGTAGACAGGTTCTGCAATGCACATTTAATTCTGAAGGGAGCAAAATATGCATCCAGTAAAGATATAATTGCTGTTGTAGAAAGGTGGCCACTAAGACAAGTTTGTATTTGATAATCTAATTCAATGTTTGTATCTATATATTGGGATTGAATAATTATTTTAAAAATTTTACCTCAAAATTTTTTATGAATAACATTAAAAAAGAAAGTTACACACAGATATTTTTGTATAGTTTTTATTATTTTTTGTTCCTTCCTGTTCTTTTATGGTCAATTGTTCAACGTGTCCAGAGTTGGTTATGTTAGTTTAATGTTTAAAGTTGTTTTTAACAAATACATCATTAAACAATTAACCACTCTATCTTTTAATTACAGGTCCTAGAAGACGAGTTCAAGAAATATGTGAGCTCTGCCCACATTGCTCTTGATAGGAGGCCTCCCTCTTCTGGTGTTATTGAGAAAGATTTGGCCGAGGCTGAACGATACTGGTCGAAGCTGAATAGACAGATACATGACTACAGACACAAGGTGGAAGTTATATTCAACATCCACAAGAGATTCAAGACGGTATGTCCAATACAACTCTGCATTTAAATCAAAATTTAATTTAAATTTAATTTATGAACATAATTTTCATGTTCATGAAAAATCAACCTGGTAACAAAAATTGAGTTAAATACTAGATCATTGTCCAGAATTAAAAGTAAAATCTTACTTCAATGTATGCAGCATCAGGCTACAAACATTAACTTATCATAGGCAATTTATAGAAAGTGTGTACCAAGAAGTTTGGTTAACGGGCTTGGCTGGTAGTTAGAAAAACTGTAACTAATGCATTGTTGTTGTGTTTGTAAACAGTTGGCTGTCCGCATCCAGAAAGCCACTAAGCATCTTGAAGAACTTAAGACTGACTATGGAGAGAAGGCAGAAGATCTGCCGGAAGTCCAGAGAAGGTTTGCCACTCTTGAGCAAGACGTGAAGGTAAGTTTTTAGTTTTGTGGACTTCAATGGATGTTTGTTTTCTCTGTCTAATACTTGACTTTCCATAATATTGACTTTATTGTTTGGTGTAGAGTTTTGAAATACATACACTTTTTTGTTTTATCTCAGTTCTTTATGTAAAACAACTTGTATTACAAATCAAGTTATTTGAGAATAAGGCATGCCCTCTAAAAGGGAAATATTTACTAGATATTCTGACTAATCAAAGTGATAAGTAGGGATTGTAGGGATTGGAAACAAGTAAGTGCTTATATTATTCTATGGTTCTTTTTCCATGAATTTTCTGAGGTTGTCCTTTAAAAAAAAATCAATAGAAGGTTATTTATAGCAATGCTAACATGAAATCATGAAATTATTCTTACATGAACTTCCCCATTGACTAAAAAAAAATTTTTTTTTAATATCTGTATGCAAAAATCAGATTCACAGATTGTAAAATCAGGCCTAAATCCATATTTCAGACCAACATTAGTTAATTTATTGGCTCAAACATGGTCTCAAATCCTATTCTATTTCAATCCTTTCTAGCCAATCGAGGTAGAACACAGGGACTTTGTCACTGTTGCAACTGCTGCCCTTACCAAGAATCCTCCCAACGCCTCTGCCATCAAGAGAGATGTGGATGATGTCAATCGCTTCTGGAGCAAGCTGAATGTCTCTCTTCAAGACCAGCGCAAGAAGCTAAAGACTGCTCCCAAGTTCCATGACCTGTACAAAACTGTAAGTCTCTATAGAACTGGTACTGTCCACTATAATGGAAGAAAATGTAATGGTTTGATACTTATAATGTCTGTTTGGCACAAGCATGACTTTAGATTTGTAATTCAAAACAGTTTCTTTCGTCTCACTTTTAAAACCCAATTAATTTGTATATATGATGGGGAAAAAATCTCAACAATGTGGTAAGTTTTTACTGCCCCTTCGTTAATGGAATACATATCCATTCCGAAAGATACAATAGTTTATTAACATCTCAGTAGAGAGGTGATTAGCCACCGGCTAAAGTCTATGGCTTTAAAAAAAAGCACAGCAACAACATCAACAACAATAGCAACAACAAAAACATTAATCTTTGTAATGTTATCTGGATAGGTTGTGGAATGGCAAGTGAAGGCCGAAGATCTGCTGGTTGCCGTTGGTCAGAAGAAACCTCTTTTCACAGCACAGGAGCAGGCTGCTGAGGTCTTGGAAGAAGTTGAAGAATTCATTGAGAAGGGAGATGCCAGACAGAAAGCAAGGCTTTTCAAACTCAATGAGATGGCCATTGATCTTTATAGTGAGTAGGACAGGTCCTTGATTAATATCAAAATGAGACACAAGATGCCGAGAAAAGAGTCAAAACGAGTCACAGAAATTGGCAAAATGATAAAAGAATGTCAATTTTTAGGAAACATATTTTAGATTTTCTGGAGATTTAACATTTCATGTGTGCTCTTTAAAAAGAATGAGTGAAAACGATGATGGGAAAGTGTTTTGATATTGTTTGTTTTACTGATTTGTTTGACACTTTGCTCGGCGACTTGTGTCTCATTTTGACATGATGTAGCAGATACATTCTTATGCTGTGTGTATGTTTGATATTTTTTGGTAATTAGAGATGATATATTGATGGATGTTATTGAATTATTGTGCATTTTTAGGCCACAAAGTACCACCTCGTGTCACCTCAACCATCAAGACCAACCGTGAGCTCATCGATGCGCTTCAGGTCACCAATGACGAACTCTTTGCCCTTGCCAACAACCTACCCAAGCAAGCTGCTCCCATCCAGGCCAAACCTGATGAAACCGTCCTACCTCAAGTCCAACGAACAGTACAAACAGCACCTCTTGTCAAATCTCAGAAACCGGTGCCAGCACCACCAGGAAGGGTTGATGAATCTGTGCAACCTGCCTACCAGAAACCTGTGGAGACCAAACCCTGGCAGCCACCCCCACCACCTAAAGCTGTGCAGGAGAGTGTGGTTCCCCAGTACCAGAAGCCAGTGCAGATGAAGCAGTGGAATGCACCACGCCCAGTACGACAGGTGGCTGAGATCATCCTACCAGAGGAACATACCAGTGATCAGGACATACCACTGGACAAGTTACCGGAGAGGAGTAGTAAATCTATTAAGGTAGAGATTAGGGCTTGGGTTATCAGTCATGCATATTTATTCCTTGTAAAGATTTTTTAGATGTATTAGGAATCTGCCAATGTAACGTTCATGTTAAATCCTATCTCCCATTAATTTAGGAGAGGAAATGCTAATATCACTCTTTAGTAGTCTTTGTTTTTCCTTCAAGCATCTACTTTGCATGAGATATACCTCAAAAAATTGATATCTTCGGCCCGTATTCACAAAGGTAGCCTAAAGTTAAGCCTAGCTTAAATCTGTGGTTTAACTATGGAAAGCAAAATGGGAAACAAATGTGTCTACGTTGCAATGTCCCTCACACGTTACTGGATTCTGGGATCATGCTTTAGTGGTTAGGAATACTTGTGCACTTATTATTCCCATGCAGTTTCTAATAGTTTACATGTAAGTACAAACAACTGTGATAAATCAAACATTTACTTTTCAAGATTTGTATCCCATTTTGCTAGTCATAGTTAAACCACAGATTTAAGCTAGGCTTAACTTTAGGCCACCTTTGTGACTACGGGCCTTCATGTTAACTGATTTACCTTAAAAGACTTGACTTAGTTGAGTTAAATCATGTTCCACCTGATTCAAATTCCTTGAATGTGCTACACCTTATCAGCACTGTGTGGCTTCAGGTGTGAAATACCACCCAAAATACCTTGTAACAGTTATAATTATATTACATCGGATGGCTCAGAATGGGATACCAGAAATATTCCACGAGTAAGGGCCAATATTGCATGAATCGAAGATGAGAGCAATATTGGCCCTAATGAGTAAATTGTTCTGGTATCCAATGAAGTAAAGCCATCCAATATAAAATTATCTATGATCGTTATTCAGAAGGCATAAACCGTTAAAAGCAGTACTTACATTAGACTGTGCAATACTGCATAATATTGCGCTGCTAAAACCCCCTTTATGGATAATAATGCATTATATTTGACAGAGTAATATGGAATCTAATTTTGCTCTTGCTTTACTTCCATGAAGCTTACCCAACCTGAATCACCCATAACACAAACCAGGAAGGAACCAGTGGAGGCCTTGCCAACTTTCCCTGCACCAGAGCCAGAGCCCCCCAAGCCAGTTGGTTATGCCCCTTACTTCACCAGGAAGATCAGAGACAACCTGGTCAAACAAGGCAGAGCAACTCGTAAGTTATTATTAATATTATGAATCACAATTCATTCATTTGGCAAAAAAAAAAAACCATTGCATTTCTTCGTAAAAAAGTGTACAAATCATTTTTAACTATGTCCAGTGGAATGAATGGATGAGGGTAATTCACCAATACGGTTTACCAGTTCAACAAGAAAAGCAATCAAAACATTCACCACCTCAAACTTATTAAGAATATGTTTACCTATGAATTTATAACCTTTGTGGTTTGACGGAAATTAAAGAGATGAATACATTTGCCTACCTGAAATTGATTTCAGTCAGAGATACACAAATGAAATTTGCCTGCCAAAAAAGGGAGATATACAGTCTGTGTCAAATAAAATGGTACAAGTGGAAAACATTTTTTTATGGTATGAAGATTAATCACAGCCTGCTATTGTTTGGTATTTTCATAAAGCAGGAAAATCAGACTTTCTTCTGCAATTTTTTTCATCACATTTGGTGTTGTAATTTTTGAAATATGACTAGTTTTCTACAATCAAGAAAAATCCATTTTTCGCACGCTGTCCCATGCCTTTGTGTATAGGTTTCGCATAATGGCCATGAATTGCTCAATTTCGATTTGTTCCTCGTCGCACAAAATTTAGGATAACTTTTGTTTTACGAAAGCAAATTATACAGAATAAAGCGCATCAGCAAGGAAAACATTTTGGGTTTATTTTGGTACCACATACACACATTATTTGAAAATATTTCACACCTAAAAATTTTTTTTCCGACGGTGCCATTTTTTTTTACACAGACTGTATAGCCATACGCATGAATGTAATATATATGACTTTTTTTTATGGAAAAGTTATTCTCAATATTCAAACATACAATATTCCTCCTAGAACTGGACTGTGTAGTAAAGGGAGAACCAGCGCCCGAAGTGGAATGGTTCAAAGATGACGTTCCCGTCCGTACGTCCAATAATCTGAGAGTGGAGTGCGGAGACGCAGGTATCTGTGCCCTAAGCTTCTACAACACCCAGCCTGAAGCAGCAGGAGTTTATACCATCAAAGCATTCAATGAGATTGGTGAAGCCGTCTGTAAAGCTCAGCTCCATGTACAAGGTAGGCCCTACTTATTTGCATCTTCTCCTCACTGAAATTAATCAGTATAGATTCATATTCTTAAAAGTTTAATAGGATATAAATTGGCTGGGTATAAATCCAGAAATTTGCTTAAAAATGTATGTTTTCTCAATACTATCTTGGTGCTGCCATATTGTTATCAATGTAAAAGTTTTAAATGTGTCACAGGGTTTTTCTTGATACTTTAAGTCAATAAACCAATGGATATCTTAAGGAAAAAGAAATGAAAGAAAAAAAAAATATTCGAACATGTCAATATTATTGTCTTTGACATAAACACATTGAAATAAAAACAAAATTTGTTGAGTATATCTCCATCCATTTCGTCTACTTTTACAGCTGTACAGGAAGAGTTTGTGATGCCTCAGGAGGTTCCCAAGGTATCAACAGGCCACATCCAACTGACCCATAATGCCACCATGCCAAAGTTCATTGAGATACCAGGAGATAAGAATGTAGAGGAAGGCAAGCCGCTTGTCCTGGAGGTTGCTGTGGATGCCTATCCAGAACCAAACGTTGTATGGTAGGTTTGAAAAAAAATGTGTGTAAGCATGTGCTACAAAGTAGTATTCAGAAAAGACCTTTTCATATCAAACTTGAGCTAACTTGGGATTTAAAGTGTTTAAAGTAAGTGAAAATAGAAATTAATCATGCCCCAGTGCATTTTATTGAATGCTCCCCGGTTCTTATGAATGCTAAGAATCTGGAGCTGGGCTACTATGACTAATTGCAATAAATTTAAGCATTTATATAAACATTTATTGGTCGTTTGTCTTTTTAGGTCCAAGGATGGCATGAAGGTGAAAGGAGAACCATACATTCTGAAGGTAGATGGCAAGTCACATACTCTGATCATCCCAGAGGCAGATCTAGAGGATGAGGGTATCTTCATCTGCACGGCAACCAACCCAGCTGGTAGAGCGGAGTGCATCATCCAGGTCAAGGTCAATGGTATGTTCTTCTTCTCAAGTCCTTTTTCTCAAAATTTGACTCAACCTAGGTGGAAACGAGCTGATTGGGCTAAAACACACATTTCCCATAGACCTCAGCCCAAATATAATATTATTCGGACTCAGTCCTCACTGGGTAAAATACTGCAGGCAACCCCATTAGGTTGAAGAGTGGAAAGATCATCTAGGGAACAAGGGTTGGGCAAGAGTTGGCATTCGAGAAGATGGCTAACCGTCTCCTCTCCACATTCGTATATTGGCCTTCCCTCATTATTGAATGATAGGTTGAGATGCTCCATTCTTCTTTCATATAAGAGGAGGATAGTATTGGAAGTACATGTACAGTGAAACTGGTTTATTGTCAGTTGAGCGCAGGAAGGGTACTAAAGCATGTGAGTTACACCCTTCTCATTCTCAGGGGAGAATATAAAATCTCTTTTATGGAAATAAGAATATTAGTCTTCATAGGTAGCAGTTTTTATGTACAAGTTCAATCAATGATGCTCCAAGTAGAAATACTGTTCAGTGTCTACACAAAATGAGGCTTCTAACAGATTTCGTTATAGATGTGATTGATTGATCGGAATGGTTAGGGCTCTGTTTTCCCCATCTTTATCTGTTTTTCCATACTCTATATTTACCTTGTTTACCTTGTCTTAATCATCAACAGAAGCGGAAGAACCACCAGTGTTCATAACCCCACTCCAGAATGCCCAGGCTAAGAAGGGTGCTCCATTTGCATTTGAGTGTGTGCTCAAGGGAGATCCTGTACCTGTGGTAAGTTACACCTCTTAGAGTTCCCTCATTATTTTTATATGTGCATACATAGTATAGACTATTGCATTTTGTAAGTTGACTCCTTTAAAATACTGGTGGAGTGGTGGATTCAGACAGGGACGCAGATGATGCATGTCTTCCACTACAATTTGAAAACCACTCATTGACTGTCATGTTAAAATCTAAAAGCTTTGGCGAC
>CALNVZ010002974.1:13253364-13374478 GCA_940671915.1 Paracentrotus lividus | reverse complement strand
TTTGAAAATCATGAATCTGCTGGTTTTAAAGTAATTCTAGAATTTCTGGGACATTGATATATTATCTTATTATAAGAGTTTCCTGTTGAGATTCCATTTCCAATCATAAACCAGATAAATTCTACATTGTAGCTTCTACAATCAATACAACCTATTACATCCAACCTAGGTGGAGTGGCTGAAGAACAACAAACCTGTCAAGGCAGACAACCCTGATTACAATCTCAAGCGCAACACAGAGACAGGTGTTTGCAGATTGGAGATTGATGAAGTCTTCCCTGAGGACTCAGCCAGGTACACCTGTCGAGCAACAAACGAAGCCGGAAAAGCTGAAACCACTTGCATGCTGTCAGTGATCGGTAAGTTACAATGCAATGATGAAAATGAAAACTTTTTAATGTCTATATTCATCTTTCTAAAATGTTGCTAAAGTAATCTCCCAAGGTTTATTATGTGGTATCAGGTAAAGGTAATTGCAATTTTCCGCTGTTTTGCTTTGCATTCGGTTAACTTTTGAGCATCTTTTGTCTTGAATAATTTATTTAACACCATGCCCGGAGTGTTTGGCAAGGACTGGGTAATTAAGAGTACCTTGTAAGAGGAATTTATCTATTTGGGGATCAGGAAGCCTGATAATATGCTTTGTTGGTATTAGTTGCTTGTATTAACTTGCACTATGGCAACAATACTGTAATTCATAGTTTAGTTTGACAACAGACTTTCAAAAAAGAAAACATACAGGAAGGCAAATGAAATAGTTTTTAAATATAATACTCAATAATTTTTGTTGTTACAATGCAGATGTTTTCCTTTAGCATTCCTGCTGAAACGTAGGCAACCATATATACTTTGTCAGAAGAAAAAAAATAATTCTTGATGTAGGCCTACTGATGCATATTGCATGATTTAGAATGATCTCAGCTTACATAGTTTGTATGAAATAACATGTGATGCCGTGGCCATTTGAATTGTTTAGGTTGGTTTTGTGATATTGATTTTATCTTTAGTAATATAGATGTTTCATATCTTGGCAGATTTGAATTTGCATGTGTATTTTGTAGAATTATAAAATAAAAGTATATGGTAGAGGTAGCAATAACATGCTTGAACTGCAGATCAGGTTAAATTTCTGGAAATGTTCTAAAACCTCATAAATACCATAAAATGGCAGATAAATTCTGCCTAAACTATTTAATGCAGCTTAGATGCAAAATGATGTGTTAAAATGTACATTGGTGTGTACATCCCAGTTGTTTTTTTCTCTATTAAGTTTGTATTGACCATACTTTCACCCTCTATACTATTTTCAACTATTTCATTTCTATAATGTAAAATGTATAGAGGTATCTATTTACTAAAAAGAGTATCCAATGTCAAATATTATTTGATCAAACCTTCCGTGCACATCTCTGCTATATTTCGTCTGATCTTTATATTACAACAGTTTACATAATTTTGAAACCGACTCCAATAATTTTCTTATATTATAACCCTAACACTTGATCTGCAGTTAATCTTCATTTTTATAACACTTATTAATAATAATCTAACCACCAAAATGGAAAAAAAATCCCACATTTCACCCAGGCTTAGATGAAGATGATTTAAGGGCTCCGACGATCGTGTCCCATCCCGAGGACCTAACGTTACGAGAAGGAGAACCCATCCTCCTCACTTGTCAAATCAGTGGGGAATTACCCCTCTCCGTCAAGTGGTTCAAAGATGACGAGGCGCTTTATGAGGCGGGGGAATTCCTCATAACCTTTGATGATGAAGAAGGTCTGGCTGTGCTGCAAGTGAACGAGTCTTTCGTGGAGGATCAAGGGGTGTATACCTGTCAGGCCACTAATGCTTTGGGGCGCACTGCATCAAGTGCAAACTTAACCGTTGTAACGGGTGAGGTTCTAATACAGTGGTCTCCCTGTGACCTACCTCCTATCCAATGTGTCACATCTTTCTTCCAACCTGTGTACTCGCACTCCTATTCTTACTCAAAAGCCTTCAAACTTTTCTTTCCTTATGACGGCTTTGACTTCTAAATGCTTGGTGTATCTGACCTTGTCTTCTCTCTTGCAAATATTATTATTTGTTATTTTCTTTATCATACATTTGCTTTCAATTAAAGGTTATTTAAAAATCTTAATAAATGTGATTTCACATGTATTTGCTGGATGAGCACACTGAATGGTTTGAGATGAATATAGGATGAAGAAAAAATATAGTAACAAATATTGAGAATATGGTTCTATGAATTTGATTTTGATTTTGATTAAAAAGATTTATTGTATTTTATTTGATAGATTGGCATGGCTAATGATTTGTTTAAATCTTCATTTATTATTGACATTTAAAGTAAAGAATGAAAAGATTCATTTGGACGTTATGATAGTTACTGGTAATTTCCCTAGCTAGTCTTAGCAATGCATGTTCTTTTGGCATGTTTAGGTCGTTTTTTTTAATGGATGATTCTCTTAGCATGCTACATTTGCCTACTTGGTTGTTTGTAGTGATAGATGTTTAGCTACTTGTAGATGATGTCACCTTGGTCTAACTATTCTGTAACCTTTAAGAATCAGCCATTCTCTTTATTCAAGCAGCCACAAGTTATATTTCTTTTCAATGCATTCTTTTCAAATGTTTTCTCTATCTTTGCAAGCGATGTGTACTGCTATGATAAATTTCTTGTGGCTGGATTTGATTTCTCTTTATATTTCATGTCCTATCATTTCATTTCTTTCCCCAAACTAACCCATAGCTGAGGATGAAATAGACGCTACTGATACCAGTCCTAATCGCCAAGCAGCCTGCATCCTCTCCAACTTGCAAAGCGTCACTGTCCAAGAGGGCGCCCCTTTTGAGCTATCATGCGTGGTTGATGGTAAAGCACCCATCACAGCCGAGTGGTTCAAAGGGGACGAACCTCTAGACGAGGGCTACGAATACGTCATGAAATTCCAGAGTAACATGGCGACGTTGCACGTTAACGAGTCGTTCCCCGAGGATTCGGGCACGTACATCTGCCGCGTGACAAACGCTATTGGAAGTGACGAGTCGTCTGCTCAAGTCACAGTTCTTGGTGAGAGTCGTCGATGGGCTAATCAACTGAAAACATATCATTTGTATTGTCATCAGTTCATTCATCGTTATGACGTGATTCCCCATCATCATCATCCTCCTCCTACTTAACCAAAATCCATTCATTATCATTATTCCAGCTTTACTTTTATATTAGTAAATAGTCCAACGTTTCCGCCTGTTATGTAAACAAAGTGCTTGGCATTTGTCATGAATATGCAAAATATAACAAATTATCATACTGCTTTGATTTTTTCCATAAAATGATGTCTCCTTTTACACACCAAAACAGAAAGAATTATTAATTTTGTTGAATGGGAGACCATCAGTTATTGCATACAGCAGTTCTATACACAATTTGAAAAGTACATTAAAGGTATCAGAATATCAAATTTCAGGCAATTCGTCAGCTTACAAACGCCAGGCTATTCATGATTATGTAACAGTTCAAGGTTTACTGCACTGCACTCTCCATTATTAAAAATAAAGCTTGTGTATCTTAAGCATGAGTGTGAAAAATGCTAAGATTTCTGCTCTTCAGGAATGAGGAAAGAGCATGAATAAAGCACTGAGTATTTGAAAGAGTAGATTTTGTGCTTTGAAATAATGATGGCAAGTTGTTTTACTATGACATTGTTGCTTCTGCTGCTCCTTACATTATACAAAAAAGTATTTGATTAGCATGGACATTTGATTGCAGGGTCGGGAGACAGAAATTTAATTACTTTGTGAAATGCTTCAACAGATGTAAACTTTAATTCCCATTCTGTATTGTTGGACATGTATTTCATGGCAGAATATATGCTAAAAACATCCCTTTAGTCGGCTAACTTAGATTAACAGAACTTCAATGCTTTTGCTCACTGTTCAAATTTTTTGTTGCACTGTTAGCACTTAAGTTATTTTTTGTTAAGGAAACATATCATGCACAGATTGAGCCGATTTCTATCGGCCTTATTATAAACATGAACTAAAAAATTCTATATATTTGTTGGTCTTCTTCTTCTCGAGTCCTTTCTCTCAATTTTTGTTTATTTGTGAATTAGAATGTGATTCAAACTCTGCCCATTAGATACTGAACGCAGGCGATCCCATTAGGCGAAAGGGTAGTAAGATCAGCTGGGGAACAGGGGGAAGGTAGAAGAGGGCATTGTAGGAGGTGACTCATGGTCTCCTCCTCTCCGCATTCTATATTTGTTGGTGAAAAATTGATAAATGGTTTCGGACTTGGGATGAATTCAAAAGACAAGAAAACTTTTAAGATAGAAAGATGGTATTTCCAAGCAGACTTTTTTAAAAAAATTTTATTTGAAAAGACATTACCAATATCAAAACTGTGCATTGTCTATGTCATGTGGTCAACTCATATGCTTGAACAATTACATTTCTGAATACCTCATATCTATATTTATATTATTTTTACTTCTTATATATATGTGTCCACTTATTAATGCAATATTATTTCTATAATTTTCATATTTCATTTCTGTTGATACTCATTTTATGTCTTCAGTTTCTGTGAAGTTTTATTCTATTATATAATTGCATTTACTTTGTGATTAAAAACACATTTCTTTCCCACTAACCATATCTCAGAATTGACAGAATCATCCTTCACGTTTATTTTGTTTTATATTTTGTTAAGCACACTAATTACTTTTACTCTTTTCCTCTGTCATTTGTTTCATTATACCTTACAATTTCATGAATTTGTAAATAGTTGTTTTGTGTGAAGAGCTTTATGCCTTTTCATTAGGCCACATTGAGAATAATGCACAGTTTGGGAGAAGAATTGTAGCAAATAGCAGAGAAAGAAAAAAAAAAACTTCTTGTAAAAGATTTATGTAGAATTTTCTTATGCAAATAATTATTTGGAAAGAAAAATTCATTCTTACAGATTATTAGGGACATATTATATTAATGATTTTTATTACAGAATACGAGAAAATTTATTATATTTTAAGTGTGCATTATCTTTAAAAGGCAATTTAGTAAATGTGTGCATTTTATTTTTCAAATGAGTAATACATGTATTAGTCATGTCTTAACAGAAGGTGTATTTCATACCTTGTCCTGTTGTTCAGGCTAATCATTACCATTTATGTATAAATTCTATCTGCCTATACTAAATTTTACCACTAAATTTCACTGTATCTATAATTTCATATTATTACACAGGTTTATCTTAGTGACATGCTTATAAAATTTCCATCTCAGAAATATGTTTGCTTACATTGTATTTGCCAAGGTAATGCAGCTATTCACTGTTTTAGCTTTAATACATGTAAACCAGTTTGTCTTTTAATATTAATTCTATTAATTCTGTCATATATTTATTTGTATTGATTTATTTGGTATTAAACTTTCACCACTCTACATGTTTTATCCAAATAATATAACAAAATGAAATCTTTTAGACTGGCTCAAGTCTTCTCTATCCTTATTTGTGGAAGTAGTTGTCCTGCGGATATTTATCAGTGGGGATTGTTGTCCGGATTCAATGTTTTTTTTTCCCTACTCAGAAATTAAGCCTAATAAATCAACGGATATACATTTGGTATTACAAATGAAAAAAAAAAAATATTTATGAGTTCTTTGCTTTCTATAATCACCTGTTTCACAGAGGATTCATCTCCAACCCCACCCTGGATTCAACCATTGAAGCTAGAGTCCACCCATCTGGAGATCCCTGTTGGTCAACCAATCAAGCTAGCCTTCAAGGTGTCCGGTAACCCTGAGCCTACAGTCACCTGGCATCACAATGACCGTCCACTTAGACCAGATGGAAGGATCAAGGTATGAACTGCATGACGTTCATTTGACATTTTCAAAGCTTGAAGCGTGTTAATAAAGATAAAAAATAATGATTCTGATGATGGTAATGATAATGATAATAATAATAATAATAAAGCTGAGCCTACAGTCACCTGGCATCACAATGACCATCCACTTAGACCAGATGGAAGGATCAAGGTATGAACTACATGACGTTCATTTGACATTTTCAAAGCTTGAAGCGTGTTAATAAAGATAAAAATAATGATTCTGATGATGGTAATGATAATGATAATAATAATAATATAATAATAACCCTGAGCCTACGGTCGTGTTGCATCACAATGACCTTCTACTTAGACCAGATGGGAGGATTAATGTATGAACTATAAGTGACATTCAGTTGACATTTTAAGTTCTCGAAGCATGTGAATAATAATAATAATGATAAGGATAATGATACCATATTATTTACACGGGATAGCGGTATGTGTACAGTGTCCCGAATGGGGGATTGGGTTTAACAAAATGAATTCCTATAAGGCTGATACCTTCTGCACTTACAAAAAACTATCATGCTGTAATGCCAGGTCTGTTAGATTGGCCCTTTTTTCAGCTGATCTTCAACACTTAAGGATTTCCTTCTGATGAAATCTCCCCCTTGAAGTTTCCCACATATATTACTACACTTGATTGTTTTTGTGTGTTTGTTTGTTTTTGTTAAGGTTGTGAAAGAGGATACCACCTACACAATGCAGATCAGCCAAGCAGAGCCTGATGACACTGGCACATTCACTATCAAAGCTGAGAATGAAAAAGGAAAGGAATCTTCCAGTGTTGAAATCAACGTGCCACGCCCACCTGTCGTGTAAGTCTACATTGTTTTTGTGTTTTGTGTAATACAGTCTTCATAATGTTGTAGAATAATAGTAAGCAAACTGAATGTGATGTTTACGCTATATTGTAGCACACATTTGTCTTCACATTATAGTGATACAATGATATGGGAGAAGGGGGAAATTAAGCCCAGAAAGATGGGAGGGGGCGGGGTGAACCAGAGTATAGGAGAAATATGGAAAGGCACAGTTTGAAATGAGAGAGTCTCCTGTGCCCTGTTTCATAAGGCTATTATGGTAACTTTGCCATCAATAGTAATTTTTATGCATTTTGATTGGCTGTTGAGTAGCATTACCATGGCAAAGTTACTATTATAGTAACTGTTAATGTAATAACACCCTGGATTGCATTTATAACAAATGATCCCAGGTTTAAATCCAGTTTAAATCCAGAGTAAAGGATGTGGCTAATGGCCATAGCATGAATATTCTTCTATATCTATGTTGATAGTAGCATACCTATCAAGAAAGAGGAGGTACAGAGTGCCCCAACACTGGTAGCCAAGACACCACCAGGTACTGCACCCAGGTCCAAGACTAGCTTGAAAGATATGGTGGTCCCTGATGGTCACAGCATTAATGTTCTTTTATATCTATGTTGATTGTAGCATACCTATCAAGCAAGAGGAGGTACAGAGTGCCCCAGCACCGGTAGCCAAGACACCACCGGGTACTGCACCCAGGTTCAAAACCAGACTGAAGGATATGGTTGTCCCTGATGGGCAACCGTTTGAGCTGACATGCAAGGTGGCTGGCATGCCTATACCTGATATCATATGGTACAAAGGTGAGAAGAAAACCCAGGATGGTGGTCATGATAGAAATTGCTTCTGGGGATAGAAAAATAAAAAACATTTCAAAAAATTTATTATGATGATGATGGTGATGATGATGATGATGATAATAATAGCTAATACAAGTGGTTTTAATGAGCATGTCTTTTACAAACCTGATAAAAAAAAACCTTGAGCAGCTTGTCTTGGTGAGGGTGATGTTGGTTATGGTAATAATGATAATGCATGTTTTGGCAGTGCCTTTCATACAAAGACATTATTTCTTTAAAGTATGAGCAATACATATGCTGATTTTTTGTCGCCTTGTAATAGATGATGAAGTTGACAGTAAATAGATTGGAATGCGATGTAACAATATTAGCCACAAGAATTCAAATCTCTGCATGTATCATTAAATCCATATGTTACACAGATAACAAGGAGCTGACCAAGGAGGAGCCCCAGTATGACCTGAGCTTCATGGAGAGCGTTGCTCGTCTGGATGTAAGGGAAGCATTCCTGGAGGATGCTGGTCTCTACACCTGCCAGGCAACCAACCATCTGGGCCGGGATGTTACCTCAGGAAGGGTGCAAGTCAAATGTAAGTTTCTGGACCTCAGTGTATTGTAGAACAGACAAGCACTAAAGAGTGAATATGGGTATAGGGCCTTCTCTTCATTTGCTGTTAGTCTTTGGAACTCTCTACCAATGAAACTTCACAATTGTAACAACATTAACCCTTTCCAAAACCTGAACTCGAAACCTATCATTTTCAGGAACACCAAATAATGTGTGTCATATTGATGGAGCAAGAAGCCCTTGAAATGTTTTTGCCAATAAATGACGCTTTACCAATGTTGTTCATCGTTATAATCATCATCATCATCATCATCATCATCAACTGTACATAGAGATCACCTGTCTGTAAAGACCAATCACTTAAAGGCTTCCTGCCTGAGGTCAAATGGTTTTAGTGAAAAGTTATAATCACAATTTTTGAGTATTTTTCAACCCAAATTTTTAGTCAGGGTTCATATCCCACCACTGCCACCTGAATGAGGAAGACACTTACTTGATGATAAAGGCTTGGTTAATAAGACATCGGTGCACAGTCAATCATGGCACCACTAAGGGGCGATTACCTACAAACAATAAAATAATATATTTCCTCCACAAGGATCAGTAATATTAGAAAGGATAAAACTCAACTATGTGTAACTGACGAAGACATGATTTTTAGGTCTTTAAGTGATATTTGGATAGACATTTTAAAACATCGTATAGAAAGTACACAGAAGAATTTTTTTGAATGAATGTACAACAGGTTACTTTATTGCTCTTCTGCCTATGTATGTTTACTGTGTCATTATTTTTTGCGCATTGTATATACAATTATTTCTTGGTTGTCCTTTCTGTCTCTGTAGCTTTACCTCAAGCTCCACCTGTCATCAAACCTATCTCCCACGAGTCCAGTCGTCTTGAGATTCCAGTGGGTCAGCCCATTGTACTCAAGTTCAGGATTGAAGCCTTCCCTCCTCCAGTGGTGCGCTGGTACCATGACGGGGTACCTGTGAAGGAGACACCAGATATGGAGGTGAACAATACTGCTTTTACTAACTATAATGATATTCCAGAAAATAGACTACATCTAAAATGCTTTACGTATGGAGTAATGCCTGACCATTGGATAAAGACTTGCCTGCATGGACATTTTTGACTCTCTAAACCTGTCTCCATTAGCTATTTCTGAACCATCCAAATAGCGCGATCAGAATTAGTCTAGATAAACGGTAATATGGATGTTATTAGTTTGCTATTTCGTGGGGGAGAATCTCAAGATTCAAGCCCTATTCAATTTAGTCTGTCAGAGGATGATTCCAGCCAGTTACCATTTCAGATGTCAATCAAACCTCAGTTATGTTTCCATCTGGTAGGAGATTATCTAATGTAGAGATTTTTTGCCAAAGGATATTAGTGAAGTGAATTTGAATTATTTTTGAACATATATCTTGATATATATTTTTTTATTCACGTATTGTAGATCATCACTGAAGAGACAGACTACAAACTGGTCATCAAAGAAGCTAAGCCTGAGTATTCCGGTACCTACACAGTGGTGGCAGAGAATGACAAGGGACAAGAATCAACATCCATTGAGATTGATGTTGTACCTCCAGAGTAAGTAATCATACTTTGGATTTTGAAACTTTCCTCATTATTCACTACACCAGCAGCTATTTTGGTTAATTCAAATGTTGATAAAACAGTTTTATGTTTGTTGAAATTGTTGAAATTTCAAAGACGCAAGAAGCTGACACATGTTAAATAAAAATTAGTTCAAGAGCAGTTTGTATTGTAAACTTGCAAAATGTGTATTGCATTCTATACATGCCTCTTTTACCTAAGTCATGTGTCAATCGAAATTCGTAAGTTTCAAGATTAAAATTTGCTCTCCATAATATATTTTGATGCAAGTATTTTATTTCATATGGCGTCACAAGTAGTAAAGGGAAATAAGGATAACATATATTAATTATGATCCACTTGGTCCTATTCATTTCAGAGAGCATATGGAGGTGGAACCAGTTCAGGCAGAGCCAACCTTTGCACCCCTCCAATCCCGCTTCTTCACCCAACCTGATGCCATGCCCCTCATGGGTGCAGCCAGCGCCCCCCGCTTCCAGAGTCGTCTCAACGACATCGAGGTGTCAGAGGGTGAGCCTATCAAGATCGCCATCCGTGTGACGGGTCAACCCACACCCCGCATCACCTGGTATAAGGACGATAAACCCATCACGGGGAAGCCCCAGTATGAGATGAGCTTCGTGGAGAGCGTTGCTAGGTTGGATGTGAGGGAAGCATTCTTGGAGGATGAAGGTCGGTATGTCTGCAAGGCTACCAACCCTGCAGGACAGGATACTACCACATGCAACATCACTGTCAAAGGTAGGCTGGTACAAGTTGAATTCCTTTCTATTTATTTATCATTTCAAGTTTACCATTATTTCAGAAGGTATCAGCAGCTCAGCTTGCCTGAGACCTCTACACATTAGTTTATACTTCCATCATTTTTTTTACTCCAAAAATATAATACTGTACAATCCTGCATTTTTTTTCTTAAAAGGAATTTGACTACAGTCTTGCTTCACCAAAAACTACCCTTATTCCTCCATGTATGGCAGATAAATTTGACTAAAGCTATACTTTCTGAAAATTCTGACCACATTGCAACTCTATCATGCTCATCATAGCTAATCATGTATACAAAACACCACTTTATATTAAGATTTATTTCCAACAATTATTTTATTTGTTACAGTAAATGCTGCCCTCACTCCAGCACCCCACATCGTTCCTATTCAGTCCCAAATGAGCCATCTTGATATCCCAGTTGGCCAACCAATCAGGCTTCACTTCAGGATCAGGGGACAGCCCCCTCCCAAGGTCACATGGCTACAGAATGATGTAGAGATCGTGGAGACAGAGGAAGTGGAGGTAAGCAGGTTTTATTATATTTGAAAGATTGAAATCTCTAATTTCAGAAGGAAAAAAACAAAAACATAATAAAACATTAAACCAAACAAATAAACTCTGGCAACTTATTGGTGGCTTCAGGCCAGCAGATTACATTTTGTGCATATCTTGATATTTGAAATAGTATTATATCTGTGAAATGTGCCATAGTCTAGCAGTCGTAGAACTTGCTTAGGGGTGCAAAGGTCGTGGGTTCGATTCCCAGCTCCCACAATTACTTGTATGTCCTTGGGTTATGCATTCTATCAACATTCACTTCACTCCACCCAGGTGTAAATGGGTACATGGGAGGATGATTCCATATAAGGTGCCTGTAAATGGCTGTCTAAAAACATGAAGTAGAATCCAATAAATAGGGTAATAATATACTGTAATCCTGCAAAGTGCTTTGAGCCATTATTGTCATAAATGATTATTATTATTTTTTATTATGATGATTATTATTATTATCATAGATCATCAAAGAGGAGACAGTGCATACCTTGGTAATCAAGAATCCAAGGCCAGATGCGGGAGGCACATACACAGTGGTCGCAGAGAACGAAAGAGGCTCAGAGACTGTTAACATCGTCATCAATGTCTCTGGTGTCATGTAAGTTTCTCCTGCCTTTTATTTCTCTGTGTACTTTTAACATTTTCATTTTGATGCATGAAAAATACCAGCGTTGTTGAAAAATTTAGACACTTAATCTTATAGCAAAATGAAGAAAAAAACAAAAACAAGGCAAAACAAAAGCAAAAGGAAGAACAGGTATATGGCATGTCTGCTCTCAGCTTTTCTTGGCCATCTACATGTATGAGACCATGAACAGTAGTTCCCTAATGTCAGAGTCAATGCTATGCGATCATAAGAACCATCATTTGGTGAGTTTCCAAAATAATGTCTAAAATTGCCTTTCTATTGTTTATATATTCCTAAGGTACCTTAACAATAATCTTGTCAACATTGTTTCTTATATCTTCAGGGTTCCTGTAGGAGAACCAAGACCAGTCATCGTCAGACCCGCCCAGCCCATCGTCTTCACCGAGCATCTCACTGACAAACAGGTCGTTGAGAGCACCGAGATCAAGCTGAGAGTAAGGATTGAGGAGAAACCCTCCGCTCAGGTGAGGCATTCTTTAGTTCTCACAGGGAGATCCCCTGAAGCTACGATCACAAATGGCTCTGGGGCCCATGCAGCGAGTACAGCGAGTTGTTTTGCCCATGTTTGTGTTAACCGCAGTGTAGAAAATTGGGCAGAACAGCTCTTTTAACTTGCATTGTGGGCCAGTCTCAAGCTGTGGAAATGCAATTTGCTAATTGAGAGAAACTGGCTAAAATTGATAATAAAATGTTTATTATGTAGATTATTGGTCATATCGACCTAGAAAATGTAAACAAGCTTTTGACACTTTTTCAAACTTGTACGTGAAAACTACGACTGCATGGAGACCATGTGGCAAGTATATTTTGAAGGACAATTTTTCTGTATTTTCTTAAAATCGTTTAGCATTTATCTTTTCCAACAAATTCTTGACTAATTCACTTGTTATCAATATTAATATCATTTATTCGTTTTGTTTTTTTAGGTGCAATGGTTCTTCAACAATACTCCCATTCAGCCCTCAGACAGGGTAGAATTCTTGCGCGATGGCGATGTGTACTACCTGGTCATCAAGAAACCGACGTCTGGTGACGCTGGGATGTACCAGTGCCGAGCAGAGACAGAGGTTAGCGTGGTGACCACTGAATGTACCATTATGGTCAATGGTAAGTAAGATTGTTTCTTGTTAGAATCCTGTCATTTTACGAAGAAGTGATCGTGACCAAGCAAAAAAATAATAATATAATAATATTGCTAATTGCTGACTTGAAAACATAAAAAGATGGTATATTTGGCAGCTTTTTCTTCCCTGACCTGTTTCATAATTAGTTGCTTTCCGGTCATGGAAAGTTCTCCATATTTGTGATTATAAATGCATAAATGTTGATGTGGGAATACATATTGAAGTTTTGTATCAATGAAAATATGTTAATATCTTCCAAGAGGAAGAGAAATAGAATGATTACCTGATCACCTGATTATTCATATCATTGATATCACTGCCACAAATCAATCTTCTTTGAAGTAAAACAAAGACATCAATTATATAAATTTATAATCAATAAAGTAATTAAGGTTTTGTTTATTCTATGTAAAATGAGTGAACTTAACTGTCACAAAGAGAGGTTTTCTCAGTTTTCTCAGCCCACGTATATTAACATGTTAAATCAATACCTTTACCTCCTGCCAACAAAACCTGTACCCTATAATATTTTTTGTTCAGCTACTAAACTTGGATGTCCTGGTTTATAACTCATCTCTTATTTTTTATTTATCTCTCTCTCTCTCTCTTTCTGTATGTGTTTCTCTCTCTGTCTATTGTGTCTCTCCATCTTACTATTTGTTCCCATCGATGTCTATCTCCCTCCCCGTCTCTCTCTCATTCTTGCCTCTTTCAATAGACAAACAATCACCTGACTTTATTGCTCCTCTGGAGAGTGTGATAGCATCTGAAGGCTCTACTGTCAGGCTTGAGTGCCGTATTTCAGGATCACCTGCACCCACTGTAAGTTTATTTTGTTCCATTTGAAAGGATAACCCAACCTGACTAACATCAATTTCACAAGTGATTTGCAATCAATGAAGATAAGCTCATCTCGTTGCATGGCTCGGCTCGGTGACCTGCTAGTGCGCAATTTTGTACACTGCGCGTGCTACTTCTCCACCCCTCTGCATGGCGTGATGGGGGCTCTTGAATGGCGCACACCAATGTACTTTGTACACAGTGCATGCTCCAGCTTATGTGTATTCTGCTTGACATTTTTCTTCTGCCCTTCTGTCTGATGGGTGTAGGTTGATTAAGCAGTAAGGTATAAGCTGAGTGGCTCGAGCTTCCTCTTTTCTTCTATCCATGCGACAAATTCATCTGCTCAATCACCTGTGATCTTGATGTTTGTCTGGACTGTACATTATTAGGCTAAACATCAATCTAAATTTGCCATTTGTCATCCTGCCCCCTGTAACGTACAGAGTTATGATCACTTTCAAATCTATGGTAACCAATCAGACTTCTTTTGTGCATGGTCTTCTTACATAAAAATCTCACTGTGAACCAATCAGAATATTTGTTTCAAGTCTGAAATTGATCGTAACTCATTATGCTTCAGGGCACAGGTGACATAATGTGGTACCTACATAGTTGGAATACATTTCTGAAATGCCAGAGCACCCCATCTTTATACTTGACTGTAGCTAGGGTGTTAACAGAATTCAGCATTAAATATCCTCAGGATTAATCACCTCATAAGTTCAATGCTTTGCTATTGATCCGATTATGAGATATCAAATTATATGACCTGTGGGGTGTAACACAAAGACTTATGATTGATTAAAATTTACGATTGATTTTTTCTTGGTAACCTCATTTGAAAACCAGGTACAGTCATGGATTAGGATTTGTATATGATTAAGCGTAGGGTTAGGGCTAGGGTTAGGATTAAGATCATCAACTTTGGGGCATCCTGTCCATGATGAGGCTACCGAGAAAAAATCAATCGTAACTTTTAATCAATCGTAAGTCTTTGGGTTACACCCCCCTGAGGTATTAAGAAAGAAAAATTAATTACAATTAGATAACTCCTCACTTATTTTAGAGAGAAAGGGAAAATTTCTTATACTTTTATTTCTATTCATGCAGGTGAAGTGGACAAAGGACGAGCGCTCCATCACGGAGACGTCTCGGGTCCGTTTCCTCACAGAGGGTGACAGAAAGATCCTCCTGATCCTCCAGGTGCGACCTAGCGATGCAGGCAACTACCGCATCACTCTTACCAATGAGTTTGGCGTGTCTGTCTCATCTGCAACTCTTCTTATTGATGGTAAGTTCTTTTGAGTATTAGATTTCAGTTACTACCTTGGCATCAAAATAGTGCACTCACTGCACTATGGCAAATGATAAGTTATGTATGTTCATACACAAAGAAGGAGTATGTGCACGTTCAGTGACACAGTGAGGTTTGTGAACTATTCATGCATACTTAAATTTTTCATTGTTTACAATCAAGGAAAAAATGAAATCATCATGCAGTGGACTTTGAGTGTTTCATAATGAGCGTTTCTGTATGCGAGGGCTTTCGATGAAAGTTGGTTTTCCTAAATTGTTTTCACCTAACATAAAATCTAAATATAGACAGTTTGACATGTTTTGGTTGAATAACTGCTAGCTGTGAAATTCTCCAACCATACTTACAACTTTAGATAATTTTGAAAATAAAAAGAGATGATATGTTTGAATGAATATAATTCAAATGGTTAAAATGTCATATATATGCAAATGGCAATTTGTCCACATAATACACACCACTGTGTGAACTTAAACACTTCCAATTATTATATGCAGTGATGTACATACAGTGGATACTCGTGTTTTACCTTTCATGAACAAAACTTACATTAGGATTTACAAGTTGAGATATTTGTTTGCGTTTCTGCTTTTCATTCAGCCATGTTGCCAAGTTGACTTGGTCTGAAGTGTCAATTTCAGTTTTCAGGGTTTCGAGTTGGGTTGAGAAATTGAGGCTGCTGTTAAAGCTTCACTTTTTGCCTGACCCCACCCATTGAAAAGCATGTTGTATTTTCACTTTGTTGTAAACATCTCCTGATACCGTCCCTCATATAGATGCAAGAACCTCCCATGCCGTCCTGATGATAAGAAAAAAAGGTATAAAGTATAAAAGTTGCCTGAATGGAACAAAGATTGCTATATTTATCTCTCTTATATTCTGTATCAAGACGACTAATACTAAATATCTTTAAACAGTGTGTGATCCAGTGCTTGTTTTGCGCCATGTCCTAATGATTCTCTAGAAATAAACATAGATTGTACTATATCTTTAAAACTTTGAACTCGTACATGAGATCCAGTCTTATAGATGTGTGTTACCATGTTTTATGTAACATGTTTTGTAAGTAGTAGATCAGTTGCTTGAATAAATAACATTGCTATTTGAATTAAATAGATTCTTTGAAATTAAGCTTTGAGGTGATTAATATGCAAGAGCAACATATCAAATGTAAGAAGTGCAATTATTATGGTGAAGAACTTAGAGATTGTGTAATTGCAAAGGTTATCAAACACATGCCTCTCAGAAAACATGTTATAAAAAGAGCAATTTCTGACATGTATTGTAGGTAGTGTATTGTCAAAACATTTAATTTTTTATGTTGCAAGGATATGAATTACACATTATATCAATTGTAACAGGGTATTTATGAAATTACTGCTGTTCAAATATGTGAAATGCAACAGTACTTAACATCATAAGAAGTATAAATGGATTGAGTAACAGTACTTTATGATGTCATGTTCTATAAATAGGCACCTACCATGATAACTGGAACACCCCCTCCTGGGCTTGCTATGTCCATTTATCCCACACCTCACCATCTGTCAATGTCAGGGTCTTACATGACATGTGTACTGCCCACTTGATACAAATTGGATTTAAATGGAATGAGAGGAATGCTACAGCTAAAGTTTTGGCTTACAGGCTCTTTCAAGAAACACTTCGCAAATTTGATAGTTTTTGCAAGAATATCTTTCATATAACACCTGACTAGACTCTGAAAAAGTGTTTTGGCTGATTTTTTTTTTGTAAGGTAAAATATAAAGTAGGGGGATAAATAAATTTGTAAAACTAACACATAATGAATATTTTTCTATTTAAAGTACTGTTAATAATAATAATGATATTTGAAATTTGCAACATGTTTGAAATTAATACTGAATTGCTAATGTTTTCTGTGCTGTGTACTGGTTTATATGTTCTGCACGCAACAGACGTCATTTGTGGAAAGGTAGGACAACGAGATAGATGCTGTGTAAGTGCATGCTTGTGTTTGGAAGTTTGCTTTATTTTGAGATGAACCTTTTATACATTATTTTGCATGTGATCTGCATGTGTATGACTTTCTAACTGGTTCAGCTAAAACATATGAAGATAAAGGATGTCTGCCATGTACAGACCTGATATTTGTTTAGCAAAGCGAAAATTTGCATTTCAAATTTACAACAGGAATACAATTCCCTGTATCCATGAAGTTTTGATAAAACTATATTTTCTTGAATTAATCCCTGAAATATAATGAATACAGATCATTCCTACTGTGCATGCTCTTAGGGAAAGTGTGAGAGATTTTTTTTCTTCTGTGGCATAAAGTTTTTTTTTTGCTTCAGTGATTTTGGGAATGTTGTGCATTAGTTGGTTTTATTTCTAGCTTTTTTTCTGTTTAATCAATATAATGATTTGAGTAACTGTACATAATTACATTTACAATGGATATTCACTTATTATTTTTTTTTTATTGAATGTTATCATTTTCTTTCATACAATGCAGTCATATTCTGATATCGTAATTTGAAAAGAGTTATCTATGGCTAGAAGATTTGCTAACATTCTAATTATCATTTTGAATTTTTTCCCCCCCAAAATATATGTAGACAGGTGAGATTTAATATGTGAGCACTCTTTAAATGTTAAAAAGTTCATTGTAGGATATCTTAGAGAAATTTTATGTATAAATGCAGATCTAACAGAAAAATTGAGCTCTGCATGAGGACTTGTATTCATTCACTATTTCATGTAGCCTTTTTATGTTTTCATTTTTAATCATTGTTATGTATTTTCAGGAGAGCAAGGTACCGATGACCAGCCGACCATTGTCATCCGACTGAATGACCTGGAAGTGCAGCCTGGTGACCAAGCACAGTTCAGGGTTAAGATCCAAGGTAATCCTAAACCTACTGTACAATGGTTCAAGAACAGCATTGAGATCCAGACTCATCCCTACATTGAGGTAAGCACAGTTCAGGAAAATAGAAAATAGGAGTAGAAGCCTGTCATTCTTCATAATATATCATTGATAGGTCTCTATCTAATCTCACATTTAACTCAGATATACGAGGTAGTGAAATACACTACATTTTAAAAACTTTGAACCAATGATGAAACTGACTAGAAATATATAATATTTAAAAAAATGAGCGCAGAAAATGGGCTTCCATCTGGATTCAAAACCCAAGACCTGATTACTAAATAGGTACTCTATCGCCTGAGACAGACATCGCCATAAGAGCTTGCCATAGCTCAGGTGGTAGAGCATTTGTCTAGTAATCAGGAGGACCTGGGTTTGAATCCCGATGGAATCCCATTTTCTTTGCTCATCTTTTTCACATTTACATAACAGTACTTTGTTATCTTTTTCAATATGGAATACATTTTCTTCTTTGATAATGCAGATCAGCCAAACTGGGGATCACAACATGCTGACAATCCCCAAAGTTGGACCAGAGGACTCCGGCACCTACAGTGTAGTAGCAACAAACGAGAAAGGGCAGGACGTTTCTGCTGCAACTCTTGTTGTTGATGGTAATTATACTCTTGTAAATAGTTTTACAAGACAGGCATGAAGTTTACATTTGACAGATTTCAGGAACACTATGATTGGTTTTAAAGTGCAAATGGAAAAGAAGGTACAAACAAAGCTTTTAATTGTTAGTATTCAATGAGCAAGGAAATTTACAGAGACAACCTAGGCTAGAAGTTTTTTTCATTTCTGTTGTTTGGAGGCGAGTTTTTTCTCTTAAAAACTAGGATGTAGAATGAAACAACTGTATTCCAAGTTTAATAAAATTTACCTCATCATTTGATTTCTAGTGATGAATTAAAACCTTTTATTTTGAATTCCAGTGCCAAAAACTCCAACGGCTGCACCTCACTTTGCCCAGACATTTGGCAACCGCCGTTGCTATGAGGGTGAATCTCTGACCTTTGAATGCCGCATCACCGGCGACCCAAAGCCAGTCGTCTCCTGGTTCAAGGATGGGGTCAGAGTTGAACAGGGCGTGTTTCAGATCTCCGAGGATGGCCAGTTCTACAAGCTAGACATCTTGGAGGTCTTTGACGAAGACGCCGGTGTGTACGAGTGCCGCGCCAAGAACGATTACGGGGAAGCGATTTGTGTTGCAACATTGCGTATCAAAGGTGAGTTGTCACCCCAGTGGAAAAGCCGGTAGCCACATCAAAATGTAAAGTAGATCTGTTGAATCAAACCCATTCCCAGTACTGATTTTGGAACCCAGTTTTTCAACCTTCATGGCTTAATACACAATAATTCACTTGTCTTATGTGAACAAGCAATTGTCGCACGACTCTCGATGAGTTTCTACTGCAACCTTTCTGCACTGTTAAAAACTACTGTATAAAATAACATAGCTATGGGAATGGGCCTTTTTCAGGCTATATTTGATCTTTTGTGGACATAAAGTATTTTTTGGTTATAATATTTTTGGTTCATACTCGTCTTACAAAAAGAGGGTTGCCAGATTAGCTTGACATCTAAAAATTTGCTTTAAACCCTGTCAACCCCAAGGGCCAGTATTCTGGCCCATTGGAGAGGGTGAACTACATGTACATGTATTCGGTAAGGCCACTCTCCAAGTGCCCTTAAAATGTTTAATTATTTGGTTTCAAAATGTAACTTGGTGGGGGCATTTTGAATTTTTGATAAACATCATATTTTGGACTGGTTGGTAATGTATACAAATTGTCCAATTTACAACTGGTGGAGGTGTATTTAGTTATTATGATTGGTGATGGTGTATTTAATCTTGAGGAAATTGTGATTATGGTTTTCATTGAATTATTAGAAATCTACAGCAGCAGGTATTCCATCACTTTTAGGAATCCATTTGTTTTAGCTCTTTTTTTTTCATTTTTGGTAGAAATAACGTTAGTTATCTGGATCATGTTTGTAGGCTCACCCATGTATCGATTATGCAAACCAATGTGCCAATTAGTTGTATTATTCTCAAAAGATGAAGATAGATTATATATCAATTATTCTTGCCATTCGACTTGCAGCATATTTGCACTATTTGTATTCATATGTATTTTACATGTTTTTCTTATGCACAATAGTCTGTGTAAGATAATGTATAGAACAAATAAATTTTTCACATTCTATATTTCTCTTTAACTTTAAAATTTAAAAGAGAACCACAGAAAGAAACACTGGGGAAACATGTTTTAAAAAGTACATAAAAGTTGAAGTTATGATTGATGGTCTCATTGAAAATGTGAAGATAATCTGCACATTGTTTAATAAAATTTCATGTTTCTGATTTTTATAAATATGGCCTTTTTAAATTATGTTGTCGCCTGGTATGTCCAAGTGTGCAATAGAAGGAAATGTGTAATAGAAAAATTAGCTTTCAAAATTGAGATCTCTTGTACAAAATCTTCTTTCATAATTCAATCTTTCTAATGTTTCAAGTTCCAATAATTGTTGTAGTTTTGTGTGTGGAATTCAGATCATACAATATTGCTATCAAAAGATTTTTGCAGTCAGGGGAAGTCCTGATGCGACTTGCCAAACGTATAGTTTCTTCTTGGCCGATTGAAGTTTACTTCCATCTTATGGCATTATATTATCAACAATTGTAACTCTATATTGCATAACACATCAATTTATTTCATGATATAAATGCTTAGATACGGTTAAGAGAAAACTGACCTTTTATATATACTCTTTCGTAGTCTCTGATCACTCAGGAAACATGGAACCTTTCAATATGTGTGAAATCATTTCTGATCATTTTGTAATGGATATTGCATGTGTTGGTAGACAATGACTTCAAAATTGTCTCAGAATATAGCATGACCCCACCTGACCATATGTATTTATATTTGTGTATAAAATTTGCCCCTCCCCAAATAAAAAGGTAAGGCTTTTCCTATAATACGATATGTAATGCAGTGTTATCCGTATTTAGAAAATCCTCTTCATATATTGTATAAAACTGTATGGCAAGCAAGTCCCATCCCCCTATCCATCTTTTATGAAAGTCAAACATTTTGTTTTGAAATCTTATTTATTTTAAAATATACCCCTCCCCCCCAAAAAAAAAAAAATAAAAATAAATAAATAAATTAAAAAAAAATAAAAAAAATTGAAATCTTGAATATTAATATTAAACAAAAAAAAAAGAGACAAAAAAAAAATCATAAAAAAAAAATAGGACAGTAAAATGTTGGTCTTTAATTTTAAGTTTTGGGTATAGTAAATGTATGCTGTAGGCTCAAACGTGTTGTACACTTACAATGTAGTTCTCTTCCGCAATTGCACTGCTCTTCTGTATTCTAAAATTCATCTCTTCTGTTTCAAAATCTGCTTGATTCTCTGCACCTTCTAGACTTATTTTAGATATACATGTATATCCTTGAAAATAGAGATCATCTTTTTGATAGTTAAAATGTACATATGAAGAAATTTTGTAAGACTTAGAATTGTGAAGATGGAATATTTATTGTCAACTCTTATACACAGAGTTTTTTGCAATGCATGAAGTACAAGTTCAAATATTTTGGTCATTTTGAAACCGGATTGATCATATTTTCACAAAATGTATACTACTGTAATTGGCTGTATTTTCTGTAATATTTTTGATCTTCATGAATTGTTGCACAAAGTTATAAGTGTAAACATTTTCATTGATTTGTGCTCATTTTCGAATTTCATGTCTTGGATTGTTTCTTTGTTTATAGAGAGCAATAAATCCTAAGTTGTCTAACCTGAATTCTCTTGTTTTGGATTTTTCTTTGGCATTCAAAGACTTTCAATTCATTTTTGTGTCATTTTTTTGTTGTTTTCTTTCTACCTGCATGCTATATGTGGATTTGACGTACCTTGAAAAACAAGAATAGAAGAAAGAAAAACTAATACTTGTAGATTGAAGATTAAAAAAAGTGCTGGATAAAACCTGTGTTTTTCAATGTGAATTAGATTTTGAATAACAACACATGTTTTGAGAATAGACAGAATTATTGTTTTTTGTTGGTGCACACAAATAATGCATGCCATAAATGCATGGTATAATGATTTGCCTGTGTGAAAACTTGATGCTCACAAAATTAATATACAGCACTTGCTACAAAAGCAACAAGATTCTTGTTATGTCCGTTTAAGTTATGAAATGAGCATTACCAGCACTTTAAATGTAAAAAAGAAGACAATATCTTTTTTATAATATATTTTGGAGACAAAAAATAGTAAATTGCAGGTAGAAATAGGAAACATGTGTAAGAAGACAAAATGATGAATTGATTGTTTTTGGCATCCCAAAGAAAAAATCCAAATTCCCTGCCAAACTTTCCTTTTACCTCCAAACTTTGCTGCTACAAATTTCTACCTTCTGACCCTCAAAGAATGATTGCTTTGTTTTATCCTGTAGAAATAGATTTCCTGTGTACCTGTTTTTCTTTTCAACTGCATTTACACACCAACAGTAATGGGGATTATATACGTCCATTAATTGACCCATTAGCTCTAACTTCTAATTTATAAGTTGCCAGATTTAATTTATTGCTTATCAATGATTTTAATATACTGTAATTTCAATACTCATTTATAACAAGTTTAAATCTCACATTTTTATAAGAACAATCAATATTTATTTTAAAAATCATTTCCCCATCATTCAAATGAATGGAAGGTCAGCTTCATAGAATATAGTTGTCATTCTAAAATCATTTGACTCAAATTGATTCAATTTTAAATCATTTGACATAGAGTTTGATTTGGGACGGCACCAGAATTCATAGGATTCACTTGATTGACATAGATCATTTAAGATTGACCTTTCCTTTATAGTTCCTTGTATGTGTGCGTATGTGATTGCAATTTTATATATAGCCAAATGATGCATGCGGGCACAATATCTACATGTCCATGTACATGTAATCCTGAAGACAATCTTTTGTGAAAGGGAATTATGATTGTGCAGAATGATTTATCATGCAGTGCATGTCTTCATTGCACATGTAAAGAGCTGAACACAATCTTTCAATGCAAAATTGTTTAGTTTCTTACAACATTTGAGTCATTCATTTGCAAAAAAAAAAAAACAAATTACACAATGATGATTTGGTAATGAGTAAAAAAAATAGATATCATCTTACCCTACATGGTCTTATGACCAAAATAGAAATATATCTTTTGGGTATGCCATGCAAAACTAAAAAGCTAGATGCTAGATTTTGCCCACCACCTGGCTTGCCTTTTGCACTATATAAATGTTGCATGCAGAAATACTTTTTTTTGTACTTTTAGATGAATTGGCACAATAAATTTGTGCTGCCACCTTGAAATTTGATGACTTTCCTATACCACTTGACTTGGATACAAAGAGCGACAAGGTACCATTGCCTTAGTAAATACTGAGCATATCTTTCTCAACAGTGATGAATTTTAATAGATTTTGTTCTTTTTTGTTTCTGTTAATGCATATCTATTTTGATTGATGTCAAATTGTAAAGCTGATGTGTTTGGTTAGTTTCCAGAATATTTACATGCACATGTAGTTTATATGATAAACATGTAGTTTATCTTTGAGTGGCTGTAGGACAGTCACTGACATTGGATTTTTAAATCATATTGGTCCACAGTGACCAGCCACAGGCCTCAAATCAAATTCAATAATAATTTGAATTTGATGGTCAATTAGCCTTGTCAAAAGCAATGCCAATGGTCAATCACGGCCTGTCCTGTCGGCATGAAACATTTCTTGAAAATTGGATGGCCTCAAGGGAAGGATGATCTACTTTGGCATTGATGAGCTTTATGGTCAATCAATGGCTCTGGAGATTGCTGTCTGAAATGCCATTCTTCTTATGTCATTGCCAATGGTGATGTTGTGGAATCAACTATCTTGAACCGTTCATGATGGTTGTTTCATAAGGATATCCATTGCAAACATGTGTGACTGCGTATCACTAAACAAATGAGGATTTAATCATCTTGAACCTCCCATGATGGTCATTTCTACCATTGATAAGTAGATTTTATCAAGATATGAAAAGTCTCACTCCATTTCACTATTAAGGGATGATCTACTTTAGCAGTGATGAGCTTCATGGTCAATCAAAGGCTTTTGAGATTGCTGGATGAAATGCCATTCTTTTCATGTCATTACCAATGGTGATGATGTGGAATGAACCATCTTGAACTGTTTATTATGGTCGTTTCATAAGGATATCCATTGCAAGTATTATGTGTAACTACATATCACCAAACAAATGAGGATTGAATCATATTAATAGTCCATGATGGTAATTCCTACCATTGATGAGTGTCACTCCGCTTTACCAAATCAATATGGCTCATAACCACCTTGAACAATTCATAATTGTCATTTTCTTCTATTGATGAGTAGATTTTATCAAGATATATATCTAAAGTGTCACTCCGTGTCACTAAATTAATTGTTCCTTAAGGGAGGGATGATCTACTTTAGCAGTGATGAGCCTCATGGTCAAAAGCCCTTGTAATCGCTGGATGAAATGCCATTCTTCTTATGTCATTGCCAATGGTGATGATGTGGAATGAACCATCTTGAACTGTTCAACATGGTTGTTTCATAAGGATATCCATTGCAGGTATGTGTAACTGCAAATTACCAAAAATAAAATGACAATTGAATCATCTTGAACAGTTTATGATGGTCATTCCTTCCATTCATGAGTTGATTTTTATCAAAATAGCCATTAAAAATAAGTGTCACTCTTTATCACCAATTAATAAGGTGGAGAACTATCTTGAACCATATATGATGATCATTTCCAAAGAAACATGCCCAAGATATCTGTGTGTTTATCAACTATCATGTTACAAGTCATTCATTAGCCATCATTTTGGACATCTTCAATATGTCACAAACTCTTATGATTCATTCTTTGGCTATCATCCTTGCTTACCGGTAGATGGAGAAGCTTTATAGCCATTACAAAATAAATGTTACTCTGTATCACCAAATCAACAAGGTGGAGAACCATTTTGAACTGTATATAATGGTCACACATTTCCATAGACTCATCCTTTAGATATTGGAGTGTTTATTAACCCGTTGGGGACTGAGCCCGAATATATTCGGGCTGAGGTCTATGGGAAATGTGTGTTATAGCCAAATCATCTCGTCTCCAACAGGTTAATAGGTGATTTTACAAGTAATTAATTAGCCATTATTTTGGACATCGTCAAAATGTCAGAAGACTGATGATTTACTAAGTTTCTATCATAGCTATGATCCTTGATTAGCGCTAGATGGAGTAGCTATATGTATGACTACCACTTTAATATCTCTTGGAGATGAAATTAAATTATAAAGGAGCCTTGTCTCATCCAGTCTTTTTATTTGACTGATACCATAATTTCCATATGACGAGAAAATATAACCATCTTTCTGGAATGGATACCAGCTAGCTATTGAATTACAAACATATGTCAGATAAACCATGGATATACCGAGTGAGTCAAAAAAAACTTTACACCTAGAAAAATGTCAATAAAAAGAAAACCAACTTATAAACCCTAAATTATTTTACATATTCTGAAAGAGTAACTCCTCGCGCATCTTCTGGTACCATTTTTGTGTGGTATGTCTTTACGCTTGGATGAACACGACGCATTGTTTGCGAACATGTAAATTTCGAATTGTGCCAGGGTGGGGATGAAATTGAAACAACAAAAGCTGACAAAAAAGCAACTCCATCATGAATAAAATAGCGTAACTTTTTAACAAAAATTTCTTCCGCTTAATAACTTGGCAGGGGTGTTGTTACACATATTGACTACATTCTGTATAAAAATGAGATAAATTTGTAGAGTCAGGCATGAGTGAGCACACGTCAAAGACAAAATAATCTCTTTTCAAAAGTATTAGGAGGCCTCTTTAGGTCTGTCAGTGGCAATTTACTCTTTGATGTGTACTCATTCGTGCATTACTTGACGAGTCAATCTAATTTTCATACAAAATGTAGTCAATATGTGTAACAACACCCCTGCCAAGTTATTAAGCGAAAGACATTTTTGTTAAAAAGTTATGCTATTTAATTCATGATGGAGTTGCTTTTTTGTCAGCCTTTTTTGTTTCAATTTTATCCACACCCTGGCACAATTCGAAATTTGCATGTTCGCAAACAATGCGTCGTGTTCATCCAAGCGTAAAGACATACCACACAAAAATGGTACCAGAAGATGCGCGAGGAGTTACTCTTTCAGAATATGTAAAATAATTTAGGGTTTATAAATTGGTGTTCTTTTTATTGACATTTTTCTAGGTGTAAAGTTTTTTTTGACTCACTCGGTATAAGAGAACGATGCTGTATTTATTGACCCAAGATTGACTCAATATTTCAAAAGCACTCTGTACAGGGCAAGAAGAGCATGGCTGACTCCAGTGAAATGACCCTCCCCCATGGATAGAATTGGATGGAAATATTATGTTATGTGCCTTCTTTATGCTTATCCCCCCCCCCCCCACTAAAACCTGGATCAAATCCTTTATGAAATAATAAAGCAATCTCAGCTGTCCAGATTTTGCTTGGAAAAAAAAAATGGGGTTTTGACTTTTGAAAATTAACAATCTCCCCCCCCCCTCCTCTCCCTCATGAATCCTGGATCAGTTATGGATCCCTGATTAATCATATGCTGATTGCAGTGCAAGATGTCTTTAGATATCGTCTGTAATTACCAATCACTTTATTCAAACCTACGCTATGACTTCCAAAGAATTCTAGATCTGATTCGCAGATGTGATTCTGTGGTTAATTTAACATGTACCACTTGATGTACAAGTACATGTAACTTCTTCGAGAGTATCTACCTTTGTATGTACTTCATTAATGCTTGCATGCCAAAAAGGATTTTGTTTATCCGTATCTCTTTAGTATGAGGGGCTTGATTAGAATCCAAACTCATCTCTTCACATTTTAAGGAATTCTGCAAGATAGTGAAATAACAAAAATAATGAGTATAACATACACAAAGGAAATTTAAAGGAGGCTTTTCTTCTATCAACTTTCTTCTATCAAAATAAAAGTTATATTTTAACCTCCAAGTGGGGGGATTTGGAACTTTATCTCTTCTGTAGAAATGTCATTTTTATTATCAGTGGATGATCAACTCTTCCGATGGCTTCTGTATCTCCCCACTATCTAAAAGGTCCCCAAATTTTATAAAAAGTAACCCATTCTACTAGTTTTTTATGATAACGACTCAAACGACATATACTTCAATCCATACTTTCTATATAGTTTAATTATCCTTTGAACAGGCTTTTGTAAACGATAGAGAATCTAGGAAAAAGTAATAAATAGTTTCTAATAATACTTCTGAAGTTGACTTGTACTCCCTTATCCTTCCCCTTTCTCATAACACCACCCAGTCTCTAAGTCAACAGAGCATTGCAATATCTGTGCCATGTAATGCAGCGTTCAGTTCTGCAATATCTGTCATCTGCTGTATCTAAACATCTCATCGATTGACCTGAGAAGAATTCTTTGGAGGTCCTTGTAACGAGGTGTGCCATCAGCCTCAAGAACGTTAGATAGTGCAAGAATAGAATAAGTTAAACCTGATGTATGTCTGTGGTTGCAATAGGATCGTAGCTCTTTCCTAGTATATGACGTACTTGAGATGTGTAGAGAGATGCTAACATGTATTCAATTTTAGATACTTGAGAATTCAGTATGTATTTTTCTTGATAAGATGAGAGACAATACTTTTGGTAGGCATACCTTGCTGGGAAGGGAGGAGATTTAACTCGTACATTTTAAATAATTAGTAGTGAAAATCTGAGATACACAGGAGAAACTTGGTTTTTATGTAAGGTAGGTACATAGAAAAAGTAGAAAAAAGTTCATATGTGTAGAATGGATAGTATTTAAAACCCCTCATATATTTCAAAAATTTTAAGAAAGGAACACAGCAATGATGCAATGAATCAGAAAAATATGAACCAAGAAGGGCGGGGATCTGAAAATTAGCACTAATAATGAAAAAAAAAAGTTATGTTGGAAAAAAGGAAACATAAACGTTTATTATTTGGCTAGGAATATGAGGAGAAAAGGAAGAAGAAATGAGACCGTAAGAGCCAAAAGGGCCTTACCTTGATCTGAAATTATTTAAGGACCTTCAGGCTATCGGCAGACAAAATATTTCTTAGAAAATACAGGCAATGACAACATGCATTCCAGACCTATAAATACCTAGACTGTTTCCTCTATGTAATTGATGAGGACTGTATTTAGAAAGCAATTCCTCCACCTCAGAATTTAGTGTTGACAGTTCGGCCATAGAGACAAATTAGAACATCAACCCCAAGTGTCAACCAGATATGTTTATATTAACCTGTAATTCACGCCCATGCTTAAAGAAATACTTTTATTGGGAATGTAGAGAACATCAAGAAATATAAGGGCAATTATTTCATTTGAACTGATAGAGTCCGCGTTCATTATATAGAGTACAGATATACAGGTAACGGGGTGTTATCATAATGCAAGCCTCCCAGTTCTTATCTCAAATACATTTTACATATACGTTTTCCGTATATCATGTAATAGGCTTGCTCTCGAACACCTCATTAAATGGAAGTGGACTATAATTGCTTTACTTTTTAGGGGGAGGTGGGGGGGGGGGCTCTTTGCTGTATGTATGTAGATTCTTTCCCCTCTATGTTACACTGTTGTGAATGTAAGAATGGTATGTAATCTACCTTTAAGGAATGATTTTGATTTACACACTAAATTTTGGGCACAGTCATGTGCAATTTCCTGAGTGAATATTTAATGTACCTTTTAATTTTTGACAATTGAGCTTTACCATCATGTGTCCCCGTTTATAAATCATTTCTCCCCAAACAAAATATGCTGATAAAAATTTAGATTATACCTTTGCACTTTTGTATAGAAATGCCTTTTCTTATTCCTCTTGTGATGAAGATAGTTAAAAAATCACTTTTTTATTCACTTCACTCTTTTCTCTCCTGATTTCATATTTATGTGAACAAAACATTTATCCTTTAAAATTCCTAGACTATGAGTTATGTTCAAAATGGCTGTCAGCCAGCATTAAGTTGGAATGCAAAGGTTAGCAATGTACTCTCTTCAAGAATTCATGACTCATGCTCTATGCAGGAATCCTTACTATTTCAACCGAACAGCCCCGTAATAGTGTGATTTTACTCTCAGACTATCTGGGTTTTGGAGATCATCCCTCTGGTGGAGATGTGGTCTGGAAAGTTGAGCTACCAAACAGACCATCTCTGTGCCCCATTTACACTGTTAAATTGATTCCAGACTAAATGATAGTTGATAAAGTAACATATTTCCTGGGCAAGCTGAATTTGGTCAGTTTTATGTTGTTGTGACTTTAATGTACTATTTAGGAGCTGTATTTTCTGGGATCATTAGCTGCTACTTTGAAGACATTAATAATTGGTCTGAGAAGTATAACTTTCAAAGCGACAATGTATGCCCCATTTACACTGTATCTTATTCCAAAGCGAACATATATACCCCATTCATAGTTCTGATATCTAATCTCAAGTATATGTGGCCTTTGTCTTCTTAATGTAGAAAATGTTTAGACATCGCATGAATGAATGTTACACGTGGCTTACAAGAAAGTGAGACCATTAATATGTTTTAGATTATTTTACTAATTGCATGTTTGTAATCAGCATTTCTACTTTGGTGAGAGATAGTTAGTGAAATAGAGAGAGAGAGAGAGATTAAGAGTAAGAGAGAGAGAGACAGAGACAGAGACAGAGAGAGAGAGAGAGAGAGAGAAAGAAAGAAATAAATAAAGAAAGAAAGGGGGAAAAAGAGAGTGAAGACAGTAAGACACAAATCGTGAGATAAGAAATGGAAAGAGACAGAGAGGGGGGGGGAGAGAATATAACTAAACGTACTTGCTAAAAGATGCAAGGAAAGTGACATTATGTTTGAACGAGCTTAGAGAATAGTTATGGGAAAGCACATAGATTAATTCTATAAAATGTCACCTGCATGGAGCTAATGTATTATTGTTTAACATATTTGAAATATAGGCTTTATAATCAGTAAAGGCAACTTACGAGACAAAGTGCACATATATTTTTAGTTTATTATAGATGTTATTTCACTCACATGATATGTACATCCGATGAAGATATGAAACCATTAGGGTAGCTAGTTTCCATTTATATGCAAGGCTAAATCAGTATGCTTGTTTTGATAATGATGATTTATATTTGAGGGCGCTTTGTACTGGTGTTTCTTAGTGCACATGTGATCTGACTATAACTATTCCAGATTAAAAAGAAATTGTTTTCTATGATAAATGATATTCTAATTTATCTTTTACACTGCAGTAAAAAGGATTCCGAAACCAAAACTATATTTTTAGAAATTGAACCCACCTTGTTAAATGATAGACGTTTTATTTTTTTTCCCTCTATGAGGGGGAGGGGTAGCATTTTAGTGAATATACTTTACATAGATACGTGTACTAGATGTACTACTATACTTTCTCAGAACCCCCAAATTGCAACTCGTCGCCTTCCCGCAGAAACTGTCTTTTTGTGGAAAATCTACAAACTTAAATGTACAGTACTTGTTGTCAACAGATGATTATGACTATATTATTGCTTGCCTGTGTCATATATTACAACATAATATATTGCGAGTGGTATACCCCACCATTCCACTGCAGGCTCTAAAGCTTGATGATTTATTATGACCTAATCCTACATTTACATCACACGCATATCAGTCCTTATCTAAGCCTGAAATATAGCATTACATAGGGTTCCCAGTATAGGTCCTAATCATTGTGCCTACATGCCTTCTATCTGTACATTATGTCCAGAGGGGCCTAGCCGTTGGGCTGCGGTAATTGACTGAAATTGTTGGCATACCAGTCTCTCGGTGGTGTAGTGTAGCTTCATGGTAGGGGGATGCGGTGGTTATGTGGTGAGGGGGACTAAAGAGAGAAAAGAAAGGGGGAAGGGCGAAGAAGAGGAAGAGAGATAAGGAAAGAAAGAATGAGAGACAGGTACATGTATATACATGTACTATATTAGTTGGAAAATAAATATAATTTGATTATAAATACCTATGGATCTTTGATAACATTAAAATTGCTCATGTTACATGTACATTAATTAAAATCCATGTAAAGCAAAAATATAGATATTGAAACTTTTTTTTCAACACAAAATCGTGATAAAAGAGAGTACATATTCATATTGAGAGCATAAATGTAACTTTGAGAAAGAACAGTTTAGGGCTAGATGCTTTAAACATAATTAGAGATTGTATTAAATTATGAAAAAAGCCTAGTAATTTGGTTGAATTCTACGTACACTCTCCGTGTACATCATTCTTTAGAATGTATGTTTTATTAACATCAATCAAAATGAGATTTGTCTGGAGTAATTGAATTCGACAGCAACGCTGCAGCCAACCCATGGAGAGTTGAGTTGATAATGTGCTTTACGCCTGATACTATAACACATGACGGAAATACCTGCAAAGCACATTTATCCTTTCAGTTCATGGGGTGGATGGATAAGGTCTGAAAAGAGAAAGAGAGAGAGAGGGGGGGGGGGAATAGAGAGAGAGAGAGAAAGAGAGCATGAGATATTATTTCCCTGGGTATAGTTACAATTTTTTATTTGGTTTAATGTATAGATGGAGGGGTTGTAAGAGAGTGAGATATCTTTAAAGCTATTTACATGTAGGTAGGTTGCATGAACAGAAGCTTTTCGTTAATGTACAGCTTTTACCAGTGTAATTACCCAATTCATAAGGCTTTCATAGAAATTGCAAACGGGAATTCATTCATTTTCTGTTGAAATACTTCTTGACTCTTTATGTGCTCTTAAAAAGGATATCCCTGTGCTATAGTGAATTGTTGAAAAAGTAATTTTCCAAGATTGTTTATAGATTCTCCAAAGTTCCTATCTTTAAACTATTCTAATCACAAAAGAGTTCTTATAAACCAACTGGGATGTAGATTATTGAAGCACAGTGAATCCTATTGCTTATTGTTTGTGCCAAACGGCAAACAAATCACGCTATCAAATCTGGTGCCTGGTTCTTGATTAAGAACTGTGCTTTATGGAAAGGCATGGATAGGCCTATGATCCTGCAATCTATCTCAAAGTTGGTCACGAATATGTTTAAAATGTTTGATCGCAAAGATGCAGAACTACAAAAGCCCAGTTTGTGGGTTACAGCTAGTGAGCTGGTAAACTTGACATACAAAAAAAAAATTCTCTGATTTTTAACCCGGTATTTGTAAAACCCTTAGTTACACCAAAAATTGACTTCTAACTAATCTTCAGTCAATAAATCTTTGCCGTTTGGGCTAATGCAATTTTTTCTTGGTTTCTTGGGCATTTAATGTGAATCTCATTTGTGTGTCTTCATAAGATGTTCCGGGGAACCTACAAATGCTCTAAGCTTTCATCTAAGATGGAGGGTTAGGGTTGTGATAGGGTTGTATATTAGGTTTAGAGTTCCATGTAGGGTTAGGTTTAAGTATGGTGTTTAGTCCTGAGCTGAAGTTGGCCATTTGATTAATTAAGGGATTATCTGTGGAGCAATTGTCACTAGAGAAAATGTCACTGGAGCAAATATTGTGGACCCGATGTTCCTTGCCTTTCTTTTGGACAGGTGCTCTGTTTCATCACAAAGATGTTAATGGTTGTTTTGTCTGGTGATACCATCTCGGCTGAGTGTGTAATGTAATCCATGGTTATGATACCCCCAAAAAGAGAGCACCAGTCACATATTATTTCATGACATTCAAATGTCAGCATACTGTGAAAGCCCTGGGCATGGTATTCTTCTCAGTCTGTGGCTGCTTCAGGGCAAAGAGGCAGTAACTCCATAGCATGTGCTTTTAAGAAATTATATAGATATGAAGCACATAGAAAGTAATTAAAAAGTGAAAACAATTACATAAAGTGATAATGCATAAATTCAAAGCATACAGAAATTGTTAAACTGCCAGTATGTGGAAATGATCAAAGATTTTTTACCATTTAATATCTATGAAGATATGTTTATTAGCCCAATGAATGTAATAGCTTTTTTTTTATAAAACTATTTTGTTAATCTGTAGAACTGAAATTTCTGCTGGAGCTGCCAAAATCAAGTATCACAATAATCCAAATTATAAAACAAACCACTTTAAAATTGAATACATGATAATTAATGCAGTCAATTTATATATCTTATGAAGATATGAAACCATATGATATATCTTGTTTGTAATGGAGTTGCCACCTTATGCTAGTAAACGAATCTCGGCATGCATAGCCAGCTATGCTGCAGAGCCATAGCAAAGCTATGTGTGACCTTTTGTTTCAACTTTCATGAAGGGATTATCGTTAATTAGTCCTCTGGAACTTCATACACTGTCCATTAGTCTATGTGTAGTAATAACACATCACAGTTTCAATGGAGAATGAATATGATTGAATTATGTTAGAAAATACATTGATAGAAATTGAAAACAAGCACGGCACATTTATTCAACCTAGATTTAAGAAGGAAAAAATAAAAGAAACAACTTAGTGAGACGTTGAAATTACAGCCTATATAAATCATGTCTCAGGCAATTTTCATTTTATTAAACAATGTTGTGTAATACTATAAACTCAAAACATGATTGTGCAAATACAACGTATGACAAATGCCTGCGATGTACAGTAAATTTAAATGTCTTTCATATATCCATTCTCAAACAAAGGAAATGATGGGTACCTTTAAAAATGCTTTTGAAATGTTATGATATTTATTTACTCTCAACTGTTATCATTCTTTGGTTTACCCTTGGACTACAACAGGAAGAACCAATTGAACACAATGTTTTACATTTTTTTTTTGTATGTATTGTTCATGTCACCGTAATTCATTTTGTTTGTGTCTACATTATATCATGGTTTTTTTTATTTTATTATTTTTTTTGATAATTTATTTATTTATTTATTTATTTATTATTTTTTTAAATTTTATTTCTATGGATATGTCAGAGATGTACGATCACACACTTGTAACACATATTTCTGTTCAAAGTCAGAAAATGTGTTACATGCATTGAGGGTACATGTAATAATTTGTTCAAGTTACAACTTTTAACATATTTCAAGGATTATATTTTTTCTTTAGTAATAGAGCGTTCTTTCTTTTTGTCTTTTCAGGTTTAGCCTTTGCCAGTGAAGAAGACTACTCTGAAAGGTAAATAATTGTTGTTTTTTATGTTCAGAAATATATATATGTTACTCTGTTGTCGTATGATGTGTATATTCAATATAATATTGTGGGACCATTGACTTCAGGGCAAATAAAAGTAATTTAATATCATAAACAGCATCATCAGACATTTGAACATGTATGAGAAACATATATGTGATAGTCGTTCTTGTCGAAATGAGAGAGAAGTCGCAGATCAAAGATCCGAGTAAATCGACAAACTAATAAAAACTCAAAATTTTGAGGAATTTTTTTTTTTGATTTTCTGGTTCTTACCATGCTTCATCTTTGCTCTGTTAAAAAATGAGTGAAAATGATAACGGGAGAGTGGTAAAAAGCAGTTTTTCGGCGAGTTGTTTTTTTCGCTCATAATTTTTTTTCCCGGACATACAAGCGAACGTCCACGCTATTTCCCTCTCCGTTTGCTCCGCCCTTCAGCAACGCATGGTTTTGTTTATTGACGTTCACGGTCATGTGATGTGTGATTTCAACTGGCTTTTTGTTTCGTTTTTGTGAGCGAATAGCGAACTAACTCTCTTAGCTAGCGCACTCAAGAAATTTTGCGTGCGATGCCACAACCTGCTTTGAATAAAGCTGTTTTCATCCGGGATAGCGGAGCATGCAAACGAATGTCAAATCTAACACAATCGGGTGGGGGAGAGGGGGGGGGGGGTTATGTGGGGAAAAGCTACTTATTGCTTGACTTAGCTATTTCGATCCAAATGAATGTTATTTCAGCATTTTTTTTAGGGGCCGCATATCTTGTGTCCTGATGGGAAATTAAACCTCCCTATAAACAAATTTGGTTCCATCAGGGAAACATAGAGCATTAACAAAAGCGGGTGACGTGATAATACTTTCTGATACAAGTATTTAGGTTAAAGTCTTCTGCAGTTTATTTAAAAGTACGTGTTTAAGAAAGAGCGTTTTACTCAAGACGAACACAAAATACGATTTACTCTTAAATAATTCATTTCTAAAATTATTAATATCTTCTTATTACTGTAACAAGTTGATCAATAAAAGATGAGATCGAGCAAATCATTTACGTTTTTATTTTCATTGTCTTAAGCTAACCTAGCCACTCATAAAACGTGATCAGAGAAATTCTAAACATTCGTGAGGCGCAAATATTTATTAAACATTTTTGGAGGCTTATCTCTATCATATACTTATTCAAAGAATATAAACAAAATTCATAAGCCCCTGTACAAGAATAATTTAGTCTATAGACCATTATTATGTTCAAAATTTCCAACAGAGTTCAGATCAAAATGACTCGCTTTATTATGAGTAAGAGTATACGCGATTGACATTCAAAGAACGCACGCAAACATCGGAATAAAACCCCAAAAAGGTTTTTAAAATAGTTTTGTTTCTAACTAATTTAGCGCCGGATTGGTAAACACTTTTCTTAAAAGAGCGGACTTTTCTTAAACAATTAGAAAGAGCATGACGTTTTTATTATTTGACGAAGATATAAAACAACAAACAAATTCAGCTTCTTTTTTTTTGAGAAGATTGAATGTTATTTAGACAACATCACCGTTTGCCTCGATCATGCGTGACGGACGAGTATTGTTCTCTGTATACCTGAATGCAGCCTCCTCATTGGTCAATCGTTTCACCTTTGTAACAAGTGGTTGCTAGGGCATTTCGGTGAGTACAAACGGTGACAAAATGTTCTTATTTTTCTGGCGCGGAGTCAAACGGAAGTCAAACTTCGAAGACGTTTTTTCTCTGATTTTGATTTCAAGAGCACAATTCTCCTCGCGTTCAGAGGCTAATATCTCCACTTCTATTTACTCTTTACAGTCGGTTATATATCAAATTCAAGGCAATTAATCAGGGATCAATATATCAAAATAAATGGATTTCAAAAATCGCGATTAGTCTCTCATTTCGACGTGACGCATCACATATGCATGTACATGTACCTTATTTGCACTATGAATAAAAATATATCAATTTGTATATGAATGCATACACTCTTATACACTTAATTTATTCTTAGAATTAATACTTGGTCGCAAAATGGCCTTTCTCCAACATTATTTATTTCAAATGGTGAAAAAACGTAACTATTTCCACAGCTAGAAGATCTACCATAACCATGCCATTTGTAATGCCTTATGCCATGAAAAATAATAGTATATTTGAGGACCGTAAAAATTAGAAATGATACTTGGTTCTCATATTCGTGAAGAACTATGCAATTTCAAAGCATTTGGATAATTATTCCATCTGTAGCTAAAACTTCCATGATAAGACTTTTTTAGTATTAAAAGAATATCTTCACATATGTAATTACTTACTCATCCTAAAAAAATGAAACAAATGTAACAAATAAATAGATTAATTAACTGTTGTGGAGGGATTTGAACCACATACCCAGTCCAGTGACTAACAACTTGACCACAAAACCCCTACAAGAACAGAAATACCCTACCTTGTGTCATAAGACTCCTGTTGTCCTTACCAGTCATTTCCATGCAATCTGAGGACGTGTATCTATCAAATTACATGACACCTCCAAACTCTTCCAGAAGCTTTTTGCGCACATCCGATACAGTGCTTTCAGAGTACCCTGGTACATGTTGATATAGAGTGATGATAAATCAGTGGTGTCATATCTATGGATGGTTTGGAGATTAGTTGCATGATAATGTCGAAATGGTTTAGTGGTCGGGTGTTTGAGGTTTCTCATCTGTTCTGAAGTGGAACTCATGAGCTCTTTTATTCTTCCTTATTGCCCTCTGTGTATAATGTTGATGTGGATTAATACATTGAAAATCTTTTCAATTAGTTTTTTCTTATTTGTTATTCTTTTTGAGCTAGTACATATATTATTTATATTTAAGCTGTAGTACTTAACTGGTAGTTTCAACTTGGTTATGAAAATTGAATTACCTACTAATTGAAAATCTGAAGTTTTAAAAATGGCGGAAAATCAAAAATAAGGGCATGAGCTAAAAGTAAAAGAACATTACTGTAAATTTACAATTGGAGAACAGCATATGGAGAACAATCTGGAGATGACAAAATGGAGAAATGAAAATAAAGGAGACAAAATTCAAAATGAAAACAGACTATGAGTAGGAAATGAAGACTGACACAAGTGATTGTGATCTTTTTAGATTTCAACATTCTAAATACAAATACCGATACCAGAAGATATGCGATTAGAGTACTATCTTTCAACAGATGACAGAGATCGTTATTCATTTCTCTCTCCTTCCTGTTGCTTATTTTAGAGGGAGGCAAACAAAAAAGTCTCAGTGATTGAAATAGAACATTACAAACATCGCAATGTTCTATTCTGGCTGATGTTTGACATTACAAACTGATGAATAGATAGACTTGGCTGAGTTTTAAGCAAGATTCTCTCCAAATATATTTTTACAAGAACTTTATTTTATCATCTCATTTTGTCAAATTAAATTTTTGACATCCTTCCAATTAATAACAAGAATCGGTGGAATGCATATCTAAAATCACTTATTGAACCTCAAAATATTTTTGTAAATTTTTTTTTGTGAGCATTATACTTCGTGAATTTCAGGAGCCAAGATTCATTGAAGTAAAATGCCCACAAATTTTTGTTTGCTATGTATATTTATCATTTTCATGGTATTATTTTGCATACTGTGAAAGTTTCATGCGATGGGCTTCTTATTGCAAAAGTTTCCACGTCTACAGTATAATGTACTTTGCCTATAAAAGGAGGGGCAAAAATGTTTTTGCACAAGCTTTTTATAATTTTGATTGAGATAATCAATATTTGCCACGATTCCATATTTCGACGAAAGTCCATTCTTTGCCTTTAAGGAAATGAGGAAGAGAAAGCTGTGATGTGAGGGTGGAATGTTAGGCATTCTGGTAAGAGCCGTCTCTTGAAAGCAATTTGTTGTCAGTTGGGGCTTGCAGTCGGTGACAAAGATAACGGCCAAGACATGGAAATATTCCGATTGTGCAATATAAATGTCTGAGGACGTGCTTGTGAGGCAAATCTTGCCTGTATGCCATGTGAGGTTCTAATAGAATGAAATTAGTGGGGTGTGGCAGGATGTGTATTAACCCTCTCCAACCCAAATCATATGTCATACGTAATAGTTTGTCAATGGATGTTGAAGGTTTTATTTTTGTCTTCCAATTTCAAGTAGGCCATGAAACATTTGATATTCATTTCTTTATAAAGAGATTATATACTTTCTGATGTGTTGGCTTTAATAGTGGATAGAGCGTCTGCCTCATAATCGGGAGGTCGTGGGTTCTATCCCGGCTGCGTCATATCAAAAGACATTAAAAAATGGGAGTTCCTGCTACCCTGTTTGGCGTTCAGCAAGGAAGGGAAAGGGCAATGTTGATCTGGCGCTGCTCAGTGGCTGCTGGGCCCATGATTAATTCGGCAAAATAAATTTCTGTTTCACCTTTCAGAACTTTGTTTCGGACAATAAAATTTGGAGCATTTTTTTAGTCCTAACAAGTAAAGTACAAGTAAGACGTTTTATCAAAGGGGGATAAGAATACAATGCAGCATGTTTTATCTTTAAAAAAAAAAGGAAGATGCTTTATAAATTCAACTGCTATAGTTTTATTAGTACTACCTATAGATAGAGACAGAGAATGATCTTACAAAGTTCAACTTTACGTTTACAGATATTGGCCTTTGGTCATCACATGATAAATAGAAATTGGTTAGTTGTTAATGAGTCAACGTATCTGATGGTCATTCAAATTGATGGTTATGGAGCATTGATTGGGTGTTTAAAACACAAAAACAACACATTTGTTAAGTGCCAGACAGATGTTAACTCTCAACACTTTCATGTAGCTAAAGACCCTTTTGGCTCTCACTAAGCGATATACACGTATGCATGGTCCAATTATATTTGACTTGTGATATTTAATAAATCAACTTTCCAGCAAGGGGAACACATTGGCTGTGTTAAACCTATAAGCTTATAGATGCATGGATGCAGACCCTATTACTGTCCATCCACTTTAGGGACTACTGTATAAGGCAGTAAGTGGATAATTTCGGGACTTTGTGAGGTTTTCATTCACTTAAATAGCCTAATATTGAAGTGTAAATTTTCCCGAAGATGGACACGCAAAATATAAGCAGTGCAAAAAAAAAAAAAAAAACCCCGCTTATTCTGTACTGGGCGTCACATTTATTCTTTTATTCATTTCTAACCAGTATGATTGTTGATTGATAAACTTATGTTCATTATTATATAATATCTTTGTTTAGGCCTATACTAAATAACTTTATGAATTAAAAAAAAAAAAATTATAATGTTGCTTTCAATTTGTGGAATGTGATAGTGAAGGTATTTCATGTATCGATGTAGGTGATTGAAAGAAAGAAATATATTTTTCCATCTCCAGAAGTGAAATATATATAAATACTGTATGGCCTACATGTATGTAAGAGGAAAATTTATGGAAATACTGTTTGCACAAATTCAATTTTTTTCTAATTCAAGTTTTAAAATATCTGATAAGGAGTCACTTAAAAGAAGAAGAAGAAGAAGAAGGAAGAATGCAAGAAAGAAAATCAACATCCCCATTGAATGATAAAAGTGATTGGATTGCATTCTTAAGATAATGATTTACATTCAGTACCATTTTTTCATTAAAAACAAAAATCCATACTGAAATCCCTTATGTAATGAAAGGGGTCTGGATCACCAAGACTATACTGCCATCACTCAGTCAGCATCTGATGCTGAGAGGGATATGATGTCATGGCTGCCAGCTCCAGCTTTCCACCAATCACAGCCAAGCTAGCCATATATGGGAGGCAGTCCCAATTACCCATAATGCTTTGCATACCATGCCCCTATCTTTCTTTGTTTCTCTCCATCTCTCTCTATCTCTCCCTCAACCCCCTTGTCTGTCTAACTCTGACTGAGTGCTGTAGTAATTTACAATGCTCTCTGGTATTGTACCTTTGATTGAAACCCAGGGGGGCCCCCAATAGGAGGGTCTGCTTTTCCATTTTACCGGTGGAACTGCACGGTCAATTTGCTAGTTGGTCTTTTAATTGAAGACCATCTCTGATTGTTGCTGTGTGCCACACGGGATAACAAAGTTGGGAGCTGGACTCCGTTATCTAAGTAACGCTTGGAGCGCATACAAACGCAAGTTTTCCCCCCTTTTGAAACTGAAGGATAAGAAGAAACAGCAACATTTATAGTGAGAAAACGTTGGAAAGTAGATTTGTTCTCTTTTCGAGGATTAATTTCACCTCGACGAGGGATTTTGGTGCCATTTGTAGGCACCCCGGGATGGATCTGGTGTTAAATAGGACATAAGAAGCGGTAGGAACACTTTCTTTCATGTGTGTTGCTTGTGGATTTTACATAATGGACTTACTTGGTTAACTAAATCTTTGTTATGTCTCGAGGAAGTTTAGTGGTAATGTATTTGAAAAATGATTATCATAAATTTCTTGGATATGATAAGTTGTCTTGTTCTGCTAATCCTGGAACACACTTTTTAAAAATTAATTTGATAAAACTATACATTTACCCCCCCCCCCCCCCCCCCCCGAAGACATTTTTTACCACATATTCTCACCTGTATATTATTGATTATGAAATGAAAATGAAAATTCCATATTTATTCATACTTTTCAGAAATTATGAATAATTCATTAAAAATATTTACACATTTCTTCAGGATATATACACTGTATTTAGATTCATGATATTCTGTGTATTTCTCTTGTGTAATATCTAAAATTTTGTTAAATTGTGGAAAAATTGTCTCCATATTTGTATTTCTAAATATCTTCCTGAGACAGAAAGTTTATAGAAAAAAGGGTCATTTAAATCTTGGCCTTTAACATATAAGCTACAAAAAATATTAATGTTGATGTTCAACATGGTAAACATTCCATGTTTAACTTTGCCATAGTTTTTGCTAATTTATAGAACAGAAGAAAACATTTTTCAATTGTGATGAAAATTTAAGATGAGAATGGTACACTTTCTAGCCAATGGCTTTAATGGATAAAGTCTTGTCAGCACATAAGAATACTTTTAAAAATATTATAGTGTGATTAAAAAGTGTCAATATTATATTAATCATAATTATTGTGATACATATTATTATTTAAATCCATCCAAAATTATGTGTAATTATACTCTCATAGTACAACAATGTGTAGAGTGAAATTCACTTTCGCCATTATCCATATATCTTAAAACTGATGATCTCAAAATAGCCCACTAATATCTAGGAATGCTGCTTTCATTAAGCACTGATTACCCTCTAACCCTCACTGTGGAAAACACAGTCACTATTATATTGAAATATTTATAATCACATACTATGAGAGAGTTATAGTCTGATTTGTGAAAGAAATATACTTTTTGTTTATGATGCTGAAGTAATGGACGATATAGGACATAATTTGAAAATAATTTTTAATGTATAGAATATAAAGTAGAAATAAAATATTTATATATATATGCATATATGCAGAAAGAGGATATGGATCTTTTCATGTTTAAATCAAAGGAACATTATTATTAATTATGATATTGAAATAGGGCACAAATAGTGAGGGAAATGAAAAATCCAACCAAATATTCTGAGTTATTCAGCTTTCTTTTTTTCCTTTTTTCTCATTTTTTTGGATGTGTGCATTAAATTAATCAATAACTCCTGATAATGACATAAGAGAAGGAAAGTGCGTATGGATGATAATTCAGTAGATTAAAGCTGATAATTTGCTAACAACTAAAGCAAGGAAAGGGAAGCAAAAGGTACACAAAAATAAACAGAGTTCAAATACATGTAAGTCTGTCTGTGCAACAGATAAATAACAGATATGTACAGTTTGAATTTTGCCGCACACTTTAGATGTGTAAATTAAAATAATTTAATGAGCACAGACACCCAACCCACGCCTTCATGCTGTACTCACTCAATATCGCAACAGGTTTAAATGAACCGATCATTGAGGTGAAATTTGATGGGGGTGGAGAGATGTTGATGGGAGTTTTGATTGATAATCCATTCAATTGGGAAAAAAAATTGTGAGAGGGGGGTATCATAAAGAGAAAATCTACGGAGCATATTGTTTTTTAAATATACGCTGCTTGCCACGTGATTAAAAAAAAAAGTAATAGGTAAACAATATGACACAATATAAGATTGGATAGAGTTAGGACTAGGATCAAGGGTAATACAAAAAATATGATATATTGGTCGGGTTTTTTAATGAAGAAATTCGGGGGACAAAAGCATAATGAAAATTGTAGAATATTGATGAAAGCATCATTTTTTATGGAAACATAGAAATAGAATGATGAGGTCATGTTTTATTGGAGAAAGTATAATTTTCTGGGACTGTACTATTAAATACGGCTGTAAAAATCAGATGATTATGGCACTCTGTATACAAAAAGTGTATTATTAGTTTGTCGGAGGGTGGGGGGGGGGGTAAGTATGTTGTGTAAGATAAACTATTGAAGGCTTTGTTTTACTAAGGCAAAATTAAGCTGACTACCATGTAAAGAATGAGGGGGGGGGTAATTACTACCCAGAGCACATAGTGACAAAGAAGGTGTAACAGGCACCCATGTACTACATCCCACTCCATGCACACACAGTGACTGATATTGGAATGCATAAGCCTTTCCTTATATGGGTGTAGCCCTAGAGTGCACTGTACATGTGTATGGAAAGCCTGTACAGTGCAGTGCTATGGGGGAGAGCTTGTGTGATATAATTTTTATTGTCAGATCCGCTAATTTATTTTTTTCAATTCAATTAATTTATTTCCACTTCAAGATAAAAACATTTGATACATACATATAAATATACAATCAAACAAGATAATACAAAATATCTTTGGTGGGAGGATCATAAAAAGCACATAAACGGCTTGTTGGAAATGATCCTCAAAAACATGCAAAACAAAAACTGGTTTAAACTAAGGATACATTAAAATGGAAATATGATTATATGATAATATAATTTCTCTGTTGTATCAATTTTTTTTTTTTTTTTTTTTTTTTTTTTTTTTTTGGGGGGGGGGGTAAATATAATGTTCTCTCCTTTTTTTATTTGTATTTGTATTTATGTTTTTTTAGAATTTTATTACTGCTATGCATTTGGATCACGCTCAAGCTTTCAAGTGCAATTGATATTTCATTTTTTGGGGGGAAGTGAATTTCCATGATTTATATTGGCATTTTAATACATATAAGACTAAACATACAAATCCCTGTTATTATAGGAGAAAGGAAAGAAAAAGGCTCTTTGTATGAAATGATATATCGCAAATCTTACCTCTAACCAATTCAATGATTCCCCCTTGGCGATATTACAGTGGTCCAAAATACTAGTATGTACTGTGGATAGCCAGTCATATTTGCATACTTTTCAATGAAGAGGCTCCCTCTTCAAATTAATGTTATATATTTTCAGAATGCATTGACATTCTAATTGTTGCTGACGAATTGATATATTTTGATATTATTACTATGCCCTTTGTTAGTGACTAATAATTTATAATTAATAAGTTAAATTAGGGTTTCTGAAATTTGTTAGTATTTAAAGTAAACATTCCAATTCATTTATGCCCTGAATGCAAGTTACAGTGAGGATAAAGTACATCGATTAACTCTGAAAAACCACTGAAGTTTAAGAAAAGAATTCAAAATATATACATGTATATGCAAAGCGAAATTATATGATTTATTTATTTACATATTTTAAGTTTATTTCTTACTCTTGAAGTGTACAAATATAATTATGATTCTAGACTATCTAGTATTTTAAAATGTCTCCCCTCTCTCGCATTTACTGTTAAAGGTATGACTATAGATTTATCAACTTGATTGAACATTTCTAATATTTTTGTTTGTTCCTGGGTTCAATCTAACCAATAATCTAGAAACATTAATGCTTTATCAGGAAAGATCCATGTAATGCTGAGCTACAATAAATAAATGCCCGAACTCTTTGTATAATACATTTAGTAATCAATTGGTTCATTTATGCTGAACACTTTATAGTATGGTGGAGCAATGGCAGGGTTTAAATGTAGGATGTAGATTTAATTAATCAGTAAAATTAAGCAGAAGCATTAAAATCATACCTTAAATTGTGTACACAGAAATATCTATGCCAATGTCATTTTAAGAATAGAAATGGTGCCATATCAAAGTACATATCAATTGATGTTAAACTTCAAAGATTTGCATACATGATTTACAAATTATTGTTGTCTCTTCATTTTAGCACATTATTGCAATTTGGTTTTAAAAAAACTGATTGCCTACCCTCTCTTCGTTTGCATTGTACACAAAAGTTTGAACAAAGAGTCAAACTGACATAGAATGTACACAAAAGTTGTCACTTTGGATATCGCCACAGTAATATGCCAGTTTGTAATGTTTTGCTTTATGTGAAAAATACTAATTTAGACTGACCATTTGAGGTTAAAGGTACTGTATATTTGTTAAATAAGTAACATAATTAATAAAGGGATCCAAAACTTTATAGTGAGGTAATATTCAATTAATTACGGAGTTTATGATGAAACCTGTTTAAAACCTAATGAAAACATTTACAAATTAATAACAACAGGAACCTTCAAACTTTATTTGCATTATTCTCTCCTCTCCCACCCCGTCTATATCATTAACCATTACTTAATCATTTAAACTAACAGATAAACTTGACATGCAAGAGCATGTAATCAATCAACGATGTAAACAAAAGCTATGAGCATGGCTTTGATAACCACATAAAGGTTGAATGTGAACACATAGATTCTCTGAGAGGTTCCAATCTTAGTCAGATGTTATCTTGAGCAGCTGACATATAAAATATGCTAAGACCTTGCCAAGACCCAGCTGTGTCGACCTTAAACTTGGTATGTCCAAATGTACCTCGGAAATGTTGGCTTAAGGGTTGGTTTCACCACAGCGATTATGACCATGAGATAACTATGACAATAATTGAAAGATCAGCTTCAAAGTTTTAGCTTTTGGGGGTAGAATTTTCAGGCTTACTTTAAAGGCCCTCGCAAGTCGGAGATCGTGGGGAATGCGCGTTTTTCTTGAGCTCCATTGACTCATACACAATCTACAGTGAGGCTTACGCAAGGGTCGGCTACTAGGGATTAACATTCGGACAGCACGAACATGACGAGGTTGGCCGAATTCAGTCTGTCAATAGGGCTCAATAGCTTCGGATTAGTTTATAGACTCTCAACGGGTCTCTTCGTATTAATTCAAAGAGAGGACTTGTATAATGCTCAATTTCAAAAAACAACATAGGTTAGATTTACTTCGGACTTCTGGTTAGTTAGTCTAGCCATGAAGGATTATACTCCAGACACCCTGACGCCTGGAGATTACGCAACACGCCGGGCTCTGATTGGAATGTTATCATTTCACCCGAGATAAGGTGAATTCCCCATGTTTTATCAATTATACGTCCCTTTAAGCTCTTCTGTCCAAAATTGTTAAAGCTCTTCCAATTTCAACTTTTTCATCTTTTTTTTTTTTTTTTTTTTTTTTTTGGGGGGGGGGGGGGGAAATGGCACTCCTGAAGTATACATAATTAATGGCTGATTGTGATAAGCATATCATTGTGGTCAAACATTCAACAATATTACAAGCCTTTATCATACTTATTACAGGCTAGCAATCATTTTGTGAATTTTATTGTTATAATTTCTTCTTATCATTATGATGTAACCAGGTCTTTATAATGTGTATGGCTGAAATTTGATCTTTTGTTAAAAAAATATTGAAAAATATGGGTGAAGAATGAATGAGTTTCCAAACATTATAGATAATTAGTTTTGCTTGACAAGGCCTTTATTTTCTTGTGAGAATGAAGGGGTCTTGTTCCTATTTGATTGTGTTAAGATTTCATGGAACTTTTGCTTTTTACAATACCAAGAGAGTAACACAAGATGAAGGAATACAGAATTTTGGTCAATTGAAAGTAAAATATTTTGCTGTGATATTCTATGGGAACAGAGAGGTTCAACAATTTCCTTTAAGAAATACGTTTCTATCAAAATAAACTTTCCTGCAGAAGCAACAAAAACTGCTTAGAATGAATAAAAAGGATTGTTTCAAGACCAAAGAAGTTATGTTATTAAGTTATGCAATAGTTATGTTTTGCTTTCATAAAGAAGTTATTTTTGAATTTATAAAGTAAAAGTGGAGAGTAATTCTAAATATATTTGAAATGTGTTGAAATTTTCTTAAGCTAAGCTACTTTATTTCTTACACAATTTAGTATCATAGTATGAAAAGTGTAAAAAACTTTTTCTTTCTTACAGTTAACTTCTCAAATTTGTCATTGTGCGGTCCTGCCGCATTCACATATCCATTGCCCATTTGGCCTATTGAAAACAACAGTTTTTGTCATTTTCATACAAACCTCTCAACGTACTAAAAACGTATCTTTTCAGTGGATGAATTTAAATTATCAACTTTTTCTTTGTTATTGTAACTACCCTTTTATAGGCTCCATGTATTATTTTATGTTAACTATATTTTTCTCTATAAAGCACTTCAAACAATTATTAATTAGATGTTGTGCTATACAGAAGACTGTTGTATGTATGGGTATGTATGTATGTATGGCTAAAATGGCAGTTTTCTACACCCCATAAAGGCCCTCGAAAGTAGAAATGTGACTGCAGCATTGCAGTGAATGTTACATTGGGTGACAGCAATCTGTGTTAACCCATTGACTGCTAAACTCTTGGATTCCCATAGACTCAATACTGAAATCACCATATTCTGATAAGAACTGGGTTGTTATTGGTACCTCCTCTATGATAATAATTCATTTCTGCTATCTCTATGCCGTCTGCATAGCTGTGCAGTCGGACATACTTTCCCCCTGACAAGGCAAATGCCAAGTGTTATCCAGTTTGACGTCAGCAGTGAGTCTACCAAGCTGATAACGTCATCACACCCTGAGTGATGATATGTTAGGAAGAGAGATCTAATGATGTCATTAATGAAATGTGTCCCAGCAATCGCTGCTGGAGCATGACCAATTATTGGAGATGGAGATGTTTGTTCGATATGTACTTCAGAAGTATTCTGTTAATAAAGTTCTCTCTAGTGTAAAATTATTCAATTAAACTATGACATATGTGTATGTCCTTTATAGGAAATTATGCAAGCATTATACAAAGTTTTGTAACATAACTTAAGCAATTAGGCATTAATTTTACAGGTTATTTGAACATACATGTACATGTTTAATCTTAACCCGTTGTATACTAAGCCCGCATATATGCGGGCTGAAGAAACAGAACATCCCTCTTGTCAACCGTTTATTTCCCTCATGTTTGCATAAACATATAAAGACCTTATTTAAATGATCTGACATTGATCTATTTAAAGATGTCTTTGTTTCACCTTTAAATGAAAAGAATTTCTTGCAAGTATGCTTGACAATCACGATTCATTCGGCTTTGTAAAAAGTTCTCAGTATACAACGGGTTAATATCCCAAGAAAATCTTAAACATTCATCAGTTTTCCAATATTAGGTATGACTTCCATGAAAGTAAAAGCCTACATTTTACAGGTGATATGGGAGAGGGATAAGAAATAATATCCTGTGTGAGGTCAATGTGTGTCCATCATTGAATACGCATAGTATAAAGTCTTATGTTTTGTTAGTAACATATATGATACTCCAATAGGTTTAAGCCAATTTTGAACGTAATTTTTTTGTTTCTCATCTTCTGGAGATATGTAGATGTTGAGTAGCTCTTTATTGAAATATTGGATATTTTCGCATGATGATAGAAATATTTTCACTTTGTTTAAAATCAATTTGGATTCATTAAAGCTTCTGATGCGGTAATGTATGGCTGTTTGTTAAACAATTTTCACTACTGAACCTTGTAAACATAGCCATAATCATCTCTCAATGCTTACAGGCAGCTTTGAGATGCCCTCTCAGAGATGAAAGCTTACAGTTTAGACGGTTTTGTTTGTTTTTGCATGATTTTTGCATGATGAAAGTGGATTCAAATTAATTCAATTAAATTGATATTTATTTGGACAATATATCAAACAATAACATACATACATGAGCTAAATGGTTGAAATTATCATGATTGCAATGTATTACATATATGTGTATTTTCATCTAAATATCAAAGAATAATGATTCATAAAACAATGGGCATTATCATACAAAGAAACCATGAAAGTATATAGGGGATAATTTCTAATTTCTCTGTAGTCTGTGATCATCAATGGATAAGACTTCAGTGTAGACATCAAAAATCTTTTACATTGCATCTTTGAATCAACATCAGCAATACATGTTTAAAGAAGCAATATCAACACAATAACTAACCATCTTTTTAGACATTACAAATGATTACAACAAATTGTACCTATGTATTACTACTTTTTACTTTACTTCTAGTAAATTTTTGCTCATTGGATAAATAGTTCTGGGGCTTGAAAGCAGCAACAGTGTGGTCCAGACAGACCCCAAATATTTTGTTGTGGGCAAAACGTTAATGTGTAATGCATGTTAGGAAATAACGTCTCATATTTATATATTTCACAGTTATGTTTGTTTACGCTTTTTTATTTTTGTTGTTACAGCATGGAAACAGCCATGTACATGTACCTGAAACGTAAAGGAATTTACGCCGTTGGGATGTTAAATAGACAAGAACTTTTTTATAACTGAAAACTAATTCTTTTTTATCTTTCAGTATTGAGACAACCACTACCACCACCACTCGGGTAGTGTATAGCGCCGAGGCCATGAGCCGAGGGCGCATTGGCCAAGAGGAGGCGCCAAAGTTCACTCAACCGCTAAAAAGCGTCTCTGTCAAGGAGGGCCAAGCCGCTACCCTACAGGCTGAGCTCAAGGGTAGGTGTCAAAGTCATGAAATAAAAATCTTAAAACATTAGGAATTACTCCCAAACTATAACATGATTGGTAGACTGTCATATTCTACTTGCTGTTCCCCTTTCCTTGTGTGATTGTATGTTGAGAACCCAGGGCTTGTTTCACAGAGACACACATAACTTACAGTCTCAACCCTACAGGCTAAGCTCAAGAGTATGTTTCAAAGTGATGAAATAATCTTTGAAAAAAGTAGAAAATACTCCTGAACTAAATCATTTCAATGATGTGAACATGAAAATTGGTAGACTGTAGACTACTTGCTGTTCCCCTTTCCATATGTGATTTTATGTTGAGAACCTGGTTATACATAACTTAAAGTCGCACTTAACTTTCTAGTTACATCATGCTTAGGAGAGGTGCACAATTGACAAGTCTGTCAATGAGATTACATGTTAAATACCGCATGCATTTAGAATTCTAATGTGACCTAAAGTCATTCGTAATTCTTTGTGAAACAGACCCCTGTTGGCCCTCTGCAGACAATATGTTATATGAGGGATTTTTAATTCTATGTACTATAATACTTCGTTTTTGCTGTAGTGTGATCCTTAAAAATGTTTTATTGAGTGAATTACATATTTCATTAGAATTATAATAGCCCTACTACCACTGATTGTATACAAACATATTTCTTTATGATATATGTTTCTTTATTTTATTCCACCCCATGATAATGAATCTACACATGATAGTAAAAGATTTAACCAAGAACCTTTACAATCATGTTGAATTTTTGTTTTGCCCTATGTATGATTTTCTTGTTAACCCTTCATAACACATTATAAAGTGTCTTGTCTATTGCAGTTTTTGCCACCTTCTTTTTGTTTTTGGCCCAAATCTTAGTATATATTGCCTTCTCTTTACAAGCACAGTATGAAAGTAAATTCCATGTGTTATTGATCCCATGTTTGAAGTTCCGATAATTTGATAAATTGTCATATTACTTTTGGGTATATAACAAATTTCTCCCCAATATTTGTGGATGCATGTGAATTTTCATGATTATTCATGCAAACATCTTCTATTTTACATGTACCAGATAACAATGTCAGTAATACTGACCTTATCCAAATTTGAACAAAAATGCCAAATCAACTTTCGGATCAATTTCTTTCATCTGTGCTTTCCGAGTTTAATAGTGAGAAACACTGTACAGTATACACCCCATAATCCTTTTTCCTAACCCGACTCCTCCCCATCCTAATCCTAATCTGTACCCATCAGGTCACCCTGAGCCCACCGTCAAATGGTTCAAAGATGACAAGGAATTGAAGAGTTCGCCAAAGTACAGCATCTCTTTTGCGAAGGGCAAGTGCTCGCTGAAAGTCAGCAAGGCCTCCGCAAAGGACGATGGACAGTACAAGTGCACTGCAGAAAATAAGTGCGGAAATGCAATGTGTTCTGCCACATTGCAGATCCAAGGTATGTTCATAAATAATCCTTAGAATATTCTCTCATCGGCGGAAAATGGAAGGTCTTACTAAAAGAAAAAGAAAAGCATATTTCATCATGGAAAAATCTGGAAGGGTACATGAAATGTTACATGAGCTAAAATTGTGCTGATCCCCCTTTTTATTTAGGACTCTTAATGACACAAGGAAAGTTATATCATTACACTGATCAGAAAAACGTTACATATTACATTTTTGGAATGAAAATGAACTTACAGCGCTTGAAAGGCTGAAAATACGTTCTGCAATATTGTTCCATCCACAAGAAATCTTTTTTCCCCCTTACGTCATCAAGGTGCAGAATTGTTCATCGAGAACAATACGGCACCTATTTTTATTTTTTATTTTTTTTTTTACACTCTGTTTTTCCTTCCTTTGTTTAAACTTTACCCTAACCTTGCTGACAAATTAAGAAAAAAAAATATATTTAGTTTATGTGTTTCTCCCCTCTTTGCTGAGTTATTATATCAATTTCCCCTTCCCTCTCCTATCTTTGGATTGTGTGAATTTTAATTTCATTAACTTCAAAAAAAATTTTTTTAATAGATGACATTGTAGAATAGAATAATATTGGGATCATGTGGCTTTAGAAATAGAAATGTATCTTTTTGTAACATGATAAAATAGTTTTATAATAGTGCATTCAAAAGTGATGCTTTTCTCTGTTTTTTTTTAATCTTGATTTTTTTAAAATTTTGCCATACATGTACATGTTTGCAGCACATCAGGGAAATTTACCCGGTTTATATATATTCATTTTGTATGTTTGTCCATTAAAACATGTTACATTAGCTTAAGCCTTCTAGTCATAGAATGGTGTATAACAAGGTGTGGGATTGTATTCACAGGGGATTCTAAGCCACCAGAAATTGTGCAGGGTCTACAGGGCCAGAATAAGACCGAGGGAGACTCCGTTCGATTCGAGGTCAAGATAACTGGCACCCCGAAACCGAATGTAAAATGGTTCCAGAACGGAGATGAACTCAAAAACTCCATCGACATCCAGATCTCGGATGAAGGTGACAGGTACATTCTTGTCATACCAGAAGTTTTCGACGAGGACGCTGGCGAGTACACCGTCCGCGCCGAGAACGCAGCCGGGGTCTCGACGTCGCAGACCGTTTTGAACATCAGGAGTAAGTCCGGTACGCACCCCGTCGGTTCTCATACGCCGTCGCAGCCTGCACCACCACCATTTCAATCTGACTGCATTCTTTCCCTCCCTGTGTTTCAAATACGTTCATAGTTTGCAATGTCCGTCCATATGCACGTCTTTTCATGTTAAGCATTTTTTAAATCAAGATTGTCAGTCCGATTTCTGTGACATAAAAGTATTTCTAAAAAAGGGGGAAAAAATTATGGAAAGATGGAAAAGCATGTATTGCAAAATTCTGTATAAAGAATATTCTATTTACCCATGACAGGAATATTATCCTTGTTTGTTTTTTTCTCAAAATAAAATAAATCAATGATGGTATGTAAGGAATGTGACTGACAAACTTGATTAATGTTTTGTTCATGAGCATACATGTATACAGTCTGTGTCAAATAAAATGGTACAAGTGAAAAACATTTTTTTATAGTATGAAGATTAATCACAGCCTGCTATTGTGTGGTATTTTCAAAAAGCAGGAAGATCAGGCTTTCACCTGCAATTTTTTTCATCACATTTGGTGTTGTAATTTTTGAAATATGACTAGTTTTCTACAATCAAGAAAAATCCATTTTTCGCACGCTGTCCCATGCCTTTGTGTATAGGTTTCGCGTAATGGCCATGAAGTGCTCAGTTTCGATTTGCTCCTCGTCGCACAAAATTTAGCATAACTTTTGTTTTACGAAAGCAAATTATACAGAACAAAGCGCATCAGCAAGGAAAATTATTTGGCTTTATTTTGTTACCACATACACACATTATTTGACAATATTTCACGCCTAAATATTTTTTTCCGACTGTACCATTTTTTTAAACACTGACTGTATGTGGAAATTGAGTAGTAATATCATAATCTAAACATTTGAAGTTACATATTCTAAGCAATTCATTCACATGCAATTATTGCTAGTGATTTCTGTGCCAAGACAAAAAAAAGGTCTGAATTGATGCATTATATTGGAGATTATCATGTTTAATCATCAAATATTTCTATTATCAGCAGCACCAAACTTTAATTTTTGTGTACTGTCACTACTAAAAAATACATCTTGGGCTTTTAGTTGCATCAACTTTTTATTTGTGCTTCAGTTGTTAAAACTCCCAAAATGGATTAGATAGATGTATGGATATTGTGTAATATGCAGTTGGTAGTGAACAAATGTAGTAATTAAAGATGTCATCTTATGAGGGATGTCATTATTGTGGATACTAAATGTTTAACATTGCATCTTGTTTTTCTTTTTAGTTCAAAGTCTTTAAGTTTACAAGATTTCTGATAGATATTTGTTAAAAATTTCTCTTAGTTGGTATCATAATCAAACAGTGTGTAAATAGGCCAATTGGCCATTCTAGATGATTTCTTAAAGAAAAATTATATTTTTAATTTATTACATATCTGGAGATTTTGTTTTATATTTTTAAAAAGAAGAATTCATATTTTTAATATAACAAGCACAATACCATCTTTGCAAGTTTTCCCCGTTTCACCCTTTTCTCAGCTGCACTTAAATGTTCACCATGATAATGTCAGCCAAAGTATTATTTCATTCATTAATTCACTTATCAGTTATTATTCTGGCAATTAATTCTGCCTCCGTTGAAAACTTCACGATGAATATTCAAACAAAGTGAACAGTCTTTATTTTCTTCTTTTTAGGATGCATTTCTTTGTTTTATCAAGATACAAATCAAAATGATGTTTTAGATAAATGTAGATACTGTGTAGGTAATTACAATGTAATTTATAAAAAAAAATCTTAAAATAGAGCATTTAAAAAAAGAAGTCTTGCATGTTATGTGCATGCCGATGCAAAAGTAGAGCTATTTGTAAATTGTAGTCAATATTAGATTCAGTTTAACAGAAAGTTGTGTAAGTCCAATATTTCTACTTCTAAATTGTTTACAAAAAGTTAGCTTTACGTTATAGAAGATATGTATGCATATTTGATTGCTAGCATGTGATAAATATAGCATACAATTGTAATTTGAAACTTGTAATATGAAACTTGTTCTTTTTCATTGTAGCATTTTTGGTATATCCTAAGACTTTTACAAATATAATCATTCAACAAATTTTTATATAGAGTCGAAAGCTAAACACATTCTATCAAGATTGTTTAAATAGATATCAAATATAAAGAAATGTATGTATTTTTATTATGGTACATCAGCTTGAAATCATAAGCTTTGCAGACCTTTGTATATTAATACTCAAGGTACAAAAGTTGTCCTCTTTTTTCAATCAGCACTGTAAAGCTATGCACTTACTTTCTCTCAAAAATATTTCATGGCAAATACGTTGCAGATACATTATAACATCAATATGTGTGCATAATTTCATATACACCATTACTACGTGCAAATAATGTTTTGAAATTCTATGTATTCATTTATGCTTAAATTTATATTGTACCATATATTTAAGCATTATCATGCCCATAGACTACTTGTAATAAAGAATATAAATATGAAGGTTGTGCATATAAATGTAAATGAGCCAGTGTCATGGCATGATCATTACTACAAATTCATCGTTTACATATCTTTTGATGTACATTGACTTCTGCGTTAAATGCTAATACCTTTTCTTTCTTCCCTGTATTTCACATTGTGAATGCACTGATTAATGATGAATAATAATCTGTTTACATTTCACTATCAATGGCAATATCTTTATAAGTCCCATGTACAACTGCATTTAGTATATCTAGTTCTCATTTTCAATGACATTATAATTCACCTCACATTTCTATTGCTTGTTCAATCACAATGAATGATTTTCATAGACTCATTGAGCAGAGAAAGATTAGATTATTTTCCTTATGCATTGAAATTCATCAATGTACATTTTTGAAAAGGTATGAATTCAGTTCATAATTTCAAAAACATTTGTATAGTCTTTAAACCTGTAATGTCTTTACTCTTAAGAAGCACCAGGTACTGTACATGAAGATGAGCGAGTACTAAAGGAAAATTGTCTTTTCTATCACGTGCATACGTTCACAGTTTTTAAATATTTAAATGATATGAAGTATATTGCAGTGGTTTACGATACCAATCCTTTTTTTTACCACCAGGCACTGCTCCTACTGAAGAGGTTAAGCCGCAACCACCACCACCACAAGAACAACCTGTGCAGCAACAACCTCAACAGAAGGAGGAGGCAGCAGCCCCACCACCACCACCACAAGAAGAAAAGAAAGTAGAACAAGCCCAACCACCACCACCACCACAGCCACAACCAGAGGTAAACTTTTCATTCAGTCTGAAGTCCATTAATGATAATGAAAATAAGAGACATTATGTTACCAAAACTATCATTATACAAATGCATTGTTTTTTTTTTGTTAGGGCATTGCCAGTGCACAAAGTCTAGATAGTGCAGGTGATAATGCATTTTCCCACAGGGCAAGTGCATTAGGGCAATTCCACAGTAGTGTTACCAGGTTTTTTCATATTTAGATTGTTTACATTGCGGTTATTTAAATTGAATTATTGAAGCAGCTAATAAATGTACCCATATGTATATATTTTCATTAACATAACTATGATGCAAATAATTCAAATATGTGAATGCCTGGTAACTTATGTTTTGTTGTGGATTGCCAAGTATCACTTGCCCACTTGCACTAACAAGTAAAATTACTTCCCTTTATGAGGGATTCCTCATAAAGGGATTATGAGGAAAAATATCTTGAATGAACACAAACAGTTGAGCAACACAACAGTAACACGATAAGGGAATATGTCAGCGATATATTGGCATGGGGATATTGGTTGATATCGATCATGTGTTATATAATTTTTTGCATGGTGGGAAAATTAAAGGCACGCAACGTGACATCAGTTGATAGTCGGGTTAAATCAGGTTCAATCTGTCTAATAATATCGTCTTTTCACTGTTCTATTGTTGTAGGTAAAACCACCACCACCTCAAACAGAGGTAAAGAAACCTGAGGCAGAGGTTAAGCCACCACCACAACCTCAGCCCCAGGTTCAGCAACAAGTACAAATTGAAGTGCAACAAAAACAACCACCACCACCAACAGCACAAAAAGTAGAACAACCAAAACCACAAGTACAACAACAAACAGTAGGTTCTTTTTTTTTTTTTTTTTTTTTTTTTAAACCCCTCAAATTCTAAACCTCAGTTCTAATGTATTTAGTCTTGAAGTCTATGGAAGTAAGCTTTAAAGCAATTGTATCAGTGATGATTTTGGAATATAAATGTACTTTGAATGTCATGATGCCTCATTAATTGGTGTTTATTTTTATATAAATTTTAGCCCTGGATATTATCATTGTCAGTGATTGATTTAAGCCAATACATCTCCATTCTCCTAGCTAGAATTGGCAATACATACGCAGAAATTCAATGAGCATTGATATTCCTGTATATGTGCACCTCGAGTCTTCGTCAAAGTGGATTTGGCATGTTACAAATTATATATATTACTACTTGAATAGCTATGCATGAATACATGGTATCATCGTAATTTACAATGTATTTTCTCAACTTAATAAAAGAAATCTGTATGCTAGGAGCCAGAAAGCAATTAACCTTGGCAGGAGATAAACACCCTTCTTTCTCTCAATGCAGACAATGTTTTTCTGTTCTTTAATGAAATTTTTTCTTTTGACTTGTAGATCGAAGTAAAGATGGCAGCTCCAACGGAAGCAGCGGCGCCCAAACCAGCGGCACCACCACCACCTGCTGTGACCTCTGGACCTGTCTTCACCAAGGTATGGGGTGATGATAATGATATGAACAAATATGATAATAATGATAATGACAATGATGATGAACCTGTGAAAAGAGCATGTGGATAGCAAGTGGATGGCGTAAGAGGAAAGGGAAGACCAAAGATCACATGGAAAGATATGGTGAAGATCGAAGGAAAGCAGTAAGCTTGGTCTGAATGAGGAGGATGATGAAGACAGAAATGGAAGAGGGATTGTCATCATGGTGCGAGAGTCAGGAATCCCTCATAAAGGGAAATAAATGATGATGATGAATATTAATAATAATAATAATTTTAAAAAATAAAAATGATAATAATAATATCAGTTTCTTATGGCACTTTACCATTTACGACCAAAGTGCTTACAGTATATTATTACCTTGGTCATTGCATTAATTCAAGGTCCCCGAAAAGCATGGAGCATAATTGTCGTGGCTATATTTAGTGTTTGTTTTAAACACATATAAAGCCGGAATACTCCAAACCTATTTCAGAGTATATGGAGACATTATCATGTGAAAAAAGTTCATGATATGATATTATTTCTATCCCCAGACCCTCTCGGATGTGACTGTCAAAGAGGGGCAACAAGTCAAACTGGAATGTGCTGTGAAGGGCCAACCTCAGCCTGAAGTCAAGTGGTACAGAGAAGGTACCCTTATCATGTCATCTTTGGACTTTGACATCAAGTACCAGAATGGTGTCAGCACTCTTACCATACCTGAGATCTTCTATGACGATGCAGGACAGTACGCCTGCGCTGCCACAAACAGCAAAGGCTCCAAGTCTACCTCTTGTAATGTCGGGGTTAAACGTAAGTACTGATCATTCACAGTACGTTTTCAAGTTTGTGAAATTTCTGAAAGTTGAAAATCACATTTTACATGTTTTAACTTTCCAAATTTCACAACATATTCCAGTAAGATATTTATAATTTACTGTTGCTCTTCTGTATTTCATAATAATTCATAATATTCATGGTTCTGTAGGTACAAATTCATGACTTTATCCAGAAATGTTCTGTCCTTCTTTCTTTTAGCATGAAGGGAATGGTGATATTCAATTTATGTCCTTACGCCTTTCAGGATGCCATTACGAATATGACATGTTGACACCATGGAATATACTGTATAAATATGTTATATTTCTTCTTTTTTTTCTTCTTTTTTTTTTTGCTTTTGTATGTGCATTAATCAAAGATGCAATTTAATCTTTAATATTTTCAATCCTCATCAATCACATGATATTTAGAGAAAGTATAAGTACAAGTTCATGAAAAACTGTTTAAATTGAATAATCGTCTCCTGTTTTAAACAGCTGGAACCCCACCACCATCGGCTCAGCAACCACAACCTGCAGTCCAGATGAATGCTGTCAATGACACAGAGGCTAAGAAGCCTGCCACTAAACTACCCATTGGTCCACCAGAGTTCGGCAAGCCTCTTCTCCCATGCCGCTATGTAGAGGGTGGAAGATGTCGCTTCGCCTGCAACGTCATCGGCAACCCAGCCCCTAAGATCACCTGGCTGAGACATGGAAAACCTATTGAATCAGGATACAGGTATGGAGAAGATCTAAATCCTGAGCAAAACCTTGTATATTCCTGTGCAAGTAACTGAAATGCAAATATATGTCAAGACAAGTTTCTTGGTATTGTTTTATGTAGGTTTATGATGGGTTATCTGTGTGATAACCAATAACGATAGATATGGATAAAATTGAGATTTTGATTAATGCTATATATATGCTTTATACAATCCAACTTGTGAGGCTAAGCCTCATCTGAGACTTGTGTCAAAAATAGATGGCATATACCTTTCTCTAGGTCTTGTATAGATAGAGATGCAGGTATTACATATAAAGTTCTTACTACATGACATTTATTGCCATAATTTTGAATGAATGCAGTTAATGCAGAACAGAGATATGTACTTTACTTATTCTTGAATATGTTTTTTCCACAGGTTTGTGATCAGGTATGACGAAAAAACTGGATTGGCTACCCTAGACATCACCATGATGTTGATAGAAGACAAAGGAGAGTACACATGTATAGCAAAGAGCAAGGCTGGCCAAGTCTACCTCACTGCTCCTCTACTTAACCCAGGTAAAAACAAATACAAATCAACCCTGTAGTTAACAATGAATGCTAAGCCAGAGGAAACTCAGGCAAGGGGATATGGAGAATATGTTGTATACCAAAACCAAATCATGCTGAATGAATTAGAGTACTTTACAGTGTTTGATAAAAGTAGAATGTGTCAAGATAGATAACTTACTGTGATCGACATCATATTTATTTTAATTTGAAAAAGTGCAATCCTGTACAAAACACTACTTTAATATAGTTTGTTGAATACATCTAGTAAAGATTTTATAGCATTTTGCACATTGTGAACGTTGAAAATATATTTTAGGGCAGATTGAGCACACTATATTCAGCTCTTGAAAATTGGTTCTTTTTAAGATATCATATGGACTGTTACTATTACCTACTATCCCTTCTTTCATATGACCCTGCTAAGTACATTATGCTTTAGTCATGCATTTGTTTTATGCTATTCTTAATATCTCTTTGTTTAGCTCAATATGACCATTGGGCTCAGGAGTATGAGGAACAGAAAGCTATTGAGAAGTCCAAGAAGAAAAAGGACGTTGTGAACAAGGAACTTGAGACAAAGGTCCAAGAGAAAGGAGGCAAGATCACACCAAGCCAAGCTACATTTCATGATGCCAATCAGGTGAGTACTGAGTACTGTACTTCAAAAATTCATCAAAGATAAAGAAATAATGTATTAACAGGCTTAAAATCTAGTATCCATAGATACAAATTTCAAAGTAAACCCACATCTAAAAAAATTGCATTTGAGTATAGGATGGTTTAATATGACTTTTAAAGCTTCTTTAAAAGTATAAAGAGACATTATCTCCCAATTTGATATAATTTTATTTCTTAAAAAGAAAGAAAGCTTGATCAATACTTGTCTCAGTCATTGTTAGGTACATCCATTGAGAGAGATAAAAATAAATACAATGAGAAATAGGATTGTAATATTCTGTGGTAGAATATAATACCTATTGTAAATAATACTATGTAATTGTAATTCTGAATACAAGTGTAATATGAAATCAAGGAAATACTAAGTATTTCATTGAAAACAAAAATGAAAGAGTTTTAAAATGTATGACACATTTAAAAAAAGAATGTTCAAATATTAGTCTTTCTGGTCTCTGGAATAAAAGTGTTTACAAATATAAGATATTTCTGATTGTAGCCATTGAACATATAACAATGCATTGTCACACAATGTTGCCTTGAAATAGAATTCATAGCATGTTGCTTGTAAAAACTTGAAACAAAATCCATGCCTTGTTGAGTGAAACCTCTTACCACATAGATGCCCTTTGCCCCCGTTGAAAAAATCCATGCTTGCTATTGCCCATTGGCTTGTACACTTGGCATGGTTGAAATATAAATCATAGGATACAGCACCTCAGAGAAGACCCAGTCTATCACCGTTTCAGCAGCGACTTCAGCAGGAAGTAGAGTACAGAGAACGTGTCGATCGGACCAGCGTCTATCAACCGCCGCTAGAGTGGAAGGTATCCCTATCATCCCACCTCACCGTGTTACCACCCTGTTTGCTCCTCTATCATTTCATAACTAGAATAGTGTTTTGATTCTACTAAGTCCACGTCACTTTCAGTATTTGTATGCACTTCTGATCCACATGATTGTGTAATGGTCTTTTATATGCACCTGTAGTTTAACTAAAATCAATAAACCATCTGCTTCTATGTAGAACATTTAATATTTTGTGATATCTTGAAACAGTTTCCTTTCGAACTTAACCTTTAAAAAAGAAATTTTTGATGAAAATTCTTCACGAAAGGACTTGTGATGAAGATCTAAAATCAAATGCTATTTCAAAATTTAGAATGTCAAAAATTTCATTCACTGGCCTTTGTTTATGTGACGGAATCACATCTACAACAATGTTATTGGGTTTCATGATGTCATGTGAATAGAAATGATTTATACAAGTTCCAGATGCCAGAACTACATGTATATTTATCAAGAAAAATTACATTGTTTAGTGAATAATTTTGAATAGAAATATTCATCTTAATATTCATTTTTACATCAGCCCATAAAAGCAACGATTTCAACCTAGTTCACCTTTTAAAAGTACTAAGGATTAAGGTAGTGTTTGTTTTTAGATAGTGTTGAACGTAATATAATGTAGGGAATAATATGTGTATATGCATGTGTGATGTTGAATTGTCTCATTTTTTAGTATATGCAACAATACTTTCAAGTTGTACTTAATAGTGAATGAAGTATGAAAAAAATATCCTGACTAGCACAAATGCAGACATTTACATTTTGTGTGAATAACGAAAAAAGTTCATATGTCATAGTTTGAAGAAAAAAAAACCCATATGAAATGCCATTTTGGGGGTCTTTTTTCATGAAATGTATAGGAAATGCATTTACATTTCATGTATATCTATTACATAACATTTGTGAATTACCTATCGTTTATATTCATCAATTCAAGCATATCAATCAAGTCATATATTTTGTAGTCTCCCATCATTCACATTAATAGATAGAAAAATTGCATTAGCTAATGAAAGTTCTCATATCAAATCGTGTAATAAGCTCATCAAACAGATGCCTTGCAAAATGCTTGCTGTGTCTTTTCTAACAAACGAGCAACCTGAGCTGCATGTAATAATTACAAGATTATTTTGTAAGAATGGGATGCTCCTATTTTCAGACGAGCAAGTTATCACCGTTTGAGAGACGTCTCATGCGGGAGGTGGAGATCCGTGAACAAGAGACAAGACCCTCCAAGGGTCCTATTGCTGATCAGGTACACCCAATTAATTTATTCAATCAGCTCAGAGTGTGCTTTACAAGTCATAATTGTAATTTAATTAATTTGACTATGAAATCCTGTTAGAGAATATTTTATATTCATGGCCATAATATTTTTGGCAGATGTTTGCCAGCCTAGAATTCTCTTTTCACAAGAACATATTTTTTCCCCTCCTTCACCATTTTACATTAAATGGTTAAAGGATGTGACATGTGTTTTGATATTATATTTAAAATGTGTTGTAATGAGCGATTAAGTACCTATTCTTTAGAATGTGAAATAGAATGGTACTTATTGGTCATATCAAAATGCAGAGATATATAATCATGCTGTTCTTTAATTGAAAATATTGGTGTGTATATGATCCATTAAACAGGAATACAAATCATTGTTGTTATAGAGTTCTATCCAGATATCCATGGTTGTTGTACACATATGAATAAGTCATGCAATATAGAAGGATTGACAAATAATTATACATTGCAAATGGTTCAAATTTGACCCTGAACAGGACTCCAAGGTTTCTCCATTTGAAACTCGTCTGGAGAAAGAGATTCGATTCCGGCAAAGGAAATCATCTACAGACGGGGACTCTACAGATAGGGTGTGTGAGAGACTCATATTGCAAAGTTTGGTTCAACTGATCACAATATGGCATTCCATTCATGTATTCTTCCTACATGTTTTGGCAACATATGTGTAGAATACAAATATTCATATGTCAATTATTTCAATTTTTATGCTTAACGCACACATTTAATTTGAATATGTATAGGAAAAAAGCTTCTATTCCAAGCAAGTCTGTCCAAATACAAATGCAATTTAATTTGAAGTAATTTAAGTAAATTTAATTTGAGTAAAAACAATAGATGTGATGTAGCGAGAGTAGAAACTGCTAGTCTCCCATGCATGTCTCTCTATTACAGTAATACATGTTAATTTCAAGTACATGCCGTATATATTATATACTGGTAATAAAGATATACTAGTCTTTGATCCATGCAAATCTCTCCATTACAGTAATACACATCATATACAGAGTACATTAAGTAGACATGATGTACTTGGAATAGACTATATGATGTCAAGTACATAAAATAGATATAAATTGGAAAACTTGTAATCTTCCATGCAAGTCTCTCCATTACAGTAATACACTATATTATATCAAGTACATAAAGTAGATACAAATTGGAAAAATTAAACTTTTCCATGCAAGTCTTTCCATTATAAAATAAAATATACTCTTACATGCAAGTCTCTCCATTACAAGTAATACACTATATTATATCAAGTACATCAAATAGAAAGAATTGGGAAAAAAATTCTACTCTTCAATGCAAGTCTCTCCATTACATTAATACACTAAAATCTAAAGTACATGATAATGATATGATGTACTGGTAATTGAAAATTTTAGTCTTCCATGTAAATCTCTTCATTACAGTAACACACTTTAATTTCTTAAATGTACTTGAAATGTAAACATCTAGTCACACATGAGATTGTTACATATAATAATCCCACAGCTTATTTTTCTAATTGGATACTATGGAATAATGATTGTAAACAAAAAATATATAATTAAGCAATATAAGTACAAAGAAGAAAATGCTATTTGTGATCAGTTCTATCAGGCATGCAGTGGAGTCTTGCATGTATGAAATTGTGTTACTTGTGTGCTGCATGTAGTACATTATAGGATTAGAATTTGTTCGTAATATGTGAAATGTACTTGTGTGAATTCTAGTTTGTATGGGTAATTGTCTTGGTAGTGCATGTTCATATTTATGTAAAATTTGTTAAACCCTGGCTATTTAAATATATTAAATATAAAAGCAATGATATTGTGTTGAAAGCCAATAACGAATATATAGATGTTTTGTGTTTATGGTGCATCTTGTTAGGTGAAAAAATTTAGGGGTGTAACTCAGACTAGATTAGCATGTTTGTTTAGTTTTTTTGTTGGTCAAATTTGCTTTGTATGTAAGGTAATAATTATAAAAAAAGATTGTTTGTGTTGATTTCAAGTATCAATTTTTAAATATTTCTCTAATAACAAGATTAACTTGATATATGATACATGTTTTGTATGTGATATTAGCATGATATATGTTTACATTGTATGTTTATGATGTATTGTAGTATATGTTATTTTAGGATATGGTTTTATAATTCAACTACTTGAAAATTCCCCCGAAAAAAAGATGATGCAGAAGAGGTATATCATGAAAAGGAAACACATGGTTTTTACAATTTTTTTCCATTCACACACTTGCCACACTTCGCATTGAATTAATTTATTTGTTCATTTATTATGAACTCTTTAAACTTGTATCTCTATAATTTTGTGGTTGTTCCCTTTTTATCATACCTTTTTGTTATATGTCTGTAGATATGTAATGTTGACATGTATGGTTTGCCTGTATTTCCAATATTTATGTATCATCTGTTCTGTAAATGTAAGTTTGGTTGACAGTTTTGCACATTTTATTCCTTTCTGCACTGCAGTGATTGTTATTTAGATGAACAGATGAAGAGTTTTGTCAAAAAAAATGTTAAAATATATTTCAATATTCTATTTCAAAATTACCAAGGAAGCACCTGAGCAAATCCCTTGTAATAAAAAAAAATGAATAGTGTAGATTTTAGGTCTTTGATATTCACTCATTCAGTGACATGATATGCACACAATTCCTCAATTGGTTATTGGTATTTTGACTACACAGATTTTATATCTTGTAAAATATCAAGGAAAACAGAAGAATCGGATCGTTAAAGTAAAGTGCTAAAATATATTTGCACTGGAAATTTTCAATTATATTTTTGGTATGTATGTAAGGAGTGCAACTTCCTGTCTTTGAGGGGATTTTTTATTTCATTCTCAACCATTTACTAACTTGATCTATTACCATTGTCCTAAAGGGTCCATTTGATGTGGCTGCATTTGAAGCTAGTCTACTCAGCCAGAAGCAGCCGCAGGAGAGTGAATCAATGGAAGCCGAAACAGAGACTGAACTAGAGTCTGAACTAGAGACCTCAGAAGCCAGTCAACAGAAGGCTCCACGATTTCTCAAGGAACTCAAGAACTTCAGAGTTTCTGAGGGAGGAAGGATCGCTCTCAGCTGCCGTCTAGATGGAAGACCAAAACCATCTGTAAGTTTCTTTTTTGTTCCTGTAGTTTTGATTAGTTACAAATCGTTGTTGGACCGTAATGAAGATTTAATTTCATGAATATTTGTTCTATTATTTATGCTGGTTTTTCCTGTGCAGCCCATTTAATTCCCTTTTCAGTCATGTACATTTGTAGCTTATAGCATATTATGGCTTGTTTGGTGACAAAGTTTCAAAGGTCATCAATAATAATAACAAAAATGAACCATTCTTTATAGCGAATATTGCAAAAATGAATTGAAGTCCCTATGCGCTGAGAAAAAAAAAATAATCGCAAAGACTCTTAAAATTCTCCAAGGTATCAGCTTGTCTAAGAGTATGTGGTAGCTTTTTCCACAACTCTGCAGCAGTTTGCTGAAATGATCAAGGTATCCCATTTTTCTACACACAGATCCAATGGTTCAAGGACGGCTATCCACTTCCCAAGTCCACTCGCTACGACCTTTCCTACATGGAAGGCTTCTCCCAATTCCGTATCGACCTGGTCCTACCTGAAGACAAGGGTGCTTACACTGTCTTTGCATGGAACCAGTTTGGTAAGGCGGTTAATACCGGTCTTATCAAGGTCGACAGGGTTGGGCATGAGTCGGAGGAGGTCAGTCACATGAAAGGTGCCCTTGGTGCTCGTGTTAGCATGTGAGTATACATATCGCATTTCACTCCTCTTGTTGATTTCCCCTGTTAACCAATAAGATTCTTTGGAAAGACACAGGTTATTCAGTGTATCATCTTATTTACAGTAGTGCAAAAGGGACAAGTGGTGGAAAATAGCATCCATTTTTTCTAACAGGCTCAGATTACCTAACGTACATTTCAAGGCATTTCTATGTGGCATTTTGAATTGAATCAGCATTTGAAAGATCTCTGTTCCCAAAATGAAACAAAAAATAATTCCTCTCTTATTTCTATCTTGTTTATGATGTTATCAAAGGAAAAGAAAATCTGTTTAATGAAGCAATTACTAGATGTATGAACATTTATAAAAAGTGCAATTAATTCCTAGAGAGTGTTATTCAAATACCCGGCATCATTATAATTTTAAGAAATAGGCTCTCATTTCATTGCCTTCATATTCCTGACATATTTCATTCGACCTCGATTTTTATCACAGGGAGACTGAGGAGTACCACATCCCTGAACGTGATAGAGTGCCAGGTGAGGTGAGAGAGAAGCACTACAAGCCGACCTTCAAGGTCATCCCTAGTGACCTAGAAGTCAAGGAGGGCAAACTAGCTAGGTTCAACTGCAGGGTCACTGGTCGACCCCCTCCAGATCTTACTTGGTACAGGAATGAGATGCCAGTCTATCCAGATGCCAACCACAGGGTAATTATATATTTGTTTGTATTTACTAGTCTTCTTCATCTTCCTCCTCTCTGGTAACTATCTTAATCTAAACAACGCAGGTACAGTGTTTGATACAGGACTTTGCCGTGGGGTTAAACCCTCCGATGGTTCAATTTAATGCGGGCATACCATCAGGTGTTCCATGGTCTGCTCTTCCCACACTCACAGTTTTATATTTACTAGTGAAAGAGTATTTACTGAGAGAAGACCTTGAAATCTATTATACAACAAAGAATATGCGATATACAAATATTACAACAAAATCTTTATTTTATTGAAAATAAAGGATTACAAAGAAATAGAACATTACATAAATATTTAGTCAGTCCTGCTGCCTTTATTATTAAACTACTTATGAAGTATTACTAAGCCAATCATATCTTTGTGTTCAATTGATGCAGGTACTGGTCAATGAGGGGGGTGAGCATGCCCTCATGATCAGCCACGCCCGCCCTCAAGATGGCGGTATGTACACCTGTATTGCCAATAACAGAGCAGGAGAGGCCAAGTTCCATGTCAAACTTACAGTAGATCGTAAGTAGGCTGTTCATTTTGTAATTTTAAAGACTCTCTTCAGGGTACATTCTCAAGAATAGTTATGACAAAAATTATATTTTAAACAAGTCTTAGGCCATCAGACCTGCAACTTGTTGATATAATTGATCCTAGATATACTCCAGGGTTTTATTATTTTTATAATTTATTACAGTGATATAATACATACCTAGTAAGAGGAATATATACATGTATGATAGATAAAATTGACCTGGATTGATGGGGCTGCCCAGGTTGGGCACATGTTAACTTAATTACCTTGACCCACATGTTTTCCTTCCCACACCCCTTGGAACATCTCAGAAGAGTAAGTTAGGTGTAAGATTGCATTAATTGCATTCAAATATTCAATTATAAATGACAATACAGTAAAAACTAGATGAATCCTCGACCGCGCACGGTCGAAATTTATGCCTCCGCCATTGCCAGATCAGAAATATATGGAACATTCAACTTCTATTTTCATGTTCATTATAACAAATATGTCTTGACCGACCTTGTAAACAGTCCTCAACTAATCAGATCAATGCCACTCAAGTATCACACATGTACTAATATGGAAGATGATCCATAACAAGTTCTGAGTATCATGAGACACTAATTTTCACATATTATTGACCTCTTCGACCTTGACATTGACCTCATACCCAAATCTTATCAAGATCATGTCCACCCATATGCATACATTACCAAGTATGAGATGATTAGTGACACGTCTCTATTATGTGAGAACGAGCTATATTCACCTATCTATTGACCTCTGTGACCTTGACCTCATGACCCCAAAACCTGATCAAGATCATTGTTACCCCAAGCACACATTTACCAGTAGAAGAGATTAGAAACGGCTCTTAGATATTGTAGGAAACACTATTTCACCTATATTGACCTCTGTGACCTTGACCTCATGACCCCAAAATCCTATTCAGATCATGTCACCCAGTACAACACATTCCAGGGGGAAGGAATGAAGATGATCCATGATACGGTCTGAGTTATGGAGGACGATTATTGTGAGGACGAGTATTTCACCCATTATTGACGCTGTGACTTTGACCTTTGACCCTTGGACCCAAAATCTAAGTCAGACAATTGTCACCCCAGTATGTATACATTACCAGAATGAGATGATCCTATACGGTTCTAGTATCGTGAGAACGAAAAGTGGGAGGGAACGGAAGGCAACCGAAAAATAATGCCCCGCGAGACTTCGTCCGGAGCATAAAAAAACAAGCCATTTCATGCATACAATGGCCCTGACCTTTGACTTCATGATCCCCACATTTAATCGTTCATTGCCTCCTCCCAATGCACATATTACCCAAGTTTGAAGATGATCCCGTTACCAGTTCTTAGTTATCACGAGAATAACTATTTATGTATACAAGACCTCTTACCTTTGACCTTTGACCCAAAATCTAATCAGTCATTGCCCCTCCCATATGCACACATACCCAAAGTCTGATAAGTTGCCCGTCACACAGTCTAAGTTATGCGAGAATGAAAAACCATTTTCAATGTATACAATGACATCTGTGACTTTGACCTTTGACCTCATGACCCTATCTAATCAGTTCATTGCCCCTCCATAAGGCACACATACCCAAAGTTGAAGTTTGACCCGCAAACGGTTTTAAGTTAGGCGAAAACGAGCCATTTCCCATGCATGACAATGACCTCTGCGACCTTGACCTTTGACCTAATGACCCCAAAGTCTAATCAGATCATTGTCCCTACATATGCCATACATGATCCAAGTTTGAAAGTGATCCGTCCAACGGTTCTAAGTCGCGAGAAAACGAAAACGGGACGTGAGGACGGACGGACAACCCGAAAAAATAATGCCTCGGCACCACCTCCGGTGGCGGAGGCATAAAAATAAAACAACAAACACAGCTTTGTCATCTCTTTTCTCATTTTGATATTACAGTCCAGAGGCAGCTGGTGGCACCCTCCTTCCATTGACCGTGTGAGAATGTGACGGTAACGAGAAAAAAACGAAAAGAACCCTGTTTGACCCCCTGACCTGTAAGGTGCCTCAGGGGCCCTACACCCCATGTCTCATGGCAGCGGACTCAGAAACACAATCAGCCTAACGCCGGCGTACAGTATGTTGGTAACATGTACAATTATGTGGTTTCCTATGTCTACGCTGACTAACAAGTCGTACCGAAGAACAAGAACAGTATATCTGGCAGTTTCTAGAAAATTGACAATCCGGGTATCCATGAACTAGATCTTTTTTGCTTACTTAGTTCAAAGAGGAATTTTATGAGTTCCTTTGATCAATTTCACTTGTAACACAGTAAAGCCCAAACAATTTCCATACAGGATTCACCTGGGACTTGATGGAATGTAAATTTATAAACTTTATTAAAATAATACCCATTAAGAGTTGAGATGGTAAAGTTGCTTTCCAATAATATTAGATATTATGTGAATATACTTGTTCCCATTTGAACATATTGAATTACACTATATAATAACGCTCTTTTTAGAGCAATATATTTTTAATTCCTAAAGGATATCATTATCTGTCTTAACTCGCAGAATGCAATGAGTGAGGATGGAGTGTGACTGCTAATTGAGAAAGTCACTCGTCATGACAGTGCCTGGGTACTCCGCACGCACACAACTCGGCTGACGCGCTCGTGTAGAAGTAGAGTCCCAAGTGATATGTGCAAATGCTTTATTCTCGCAATTGCATATGCATTTGCCAGCCAACGTTGATACCATGAAAGACCTCCTTTTTCTTGTTGATTGATTTTCTTAGCACGCATTTGAGGAGAATTAAAGTTGAGAACAAGGGAAGAATAAGGATTACTAAATAGAACCACAAGTGTGCTCCAAGGAATCTGTGGTGTTTAGATGTTGTTTATAATCACCTTGAAAGATAAATACAATGATTAATGCATGGTGTTGAGTACTTTTGTCGACCAATCTCTCAGGATTAACGAGCAACGTCACAATAAGGGCGCAAAGTGCTGTGTCCCACTTTTGAGCTGTGATTGTTTTACAAATAAAAAAGATTCGCAACCAAAAGTCGGTAGCAATTTAAGGTTTATTATTGAAAAGTCGAGTAATGAGGTGTATAAGTAATCGATTGGCATTTACCGAGACATGTTATAATAAAGCATAATTTTTTGTTTGCATGAAATGTTATATGTCATATTAGGGTTATATGTTGTCACTTGAGAAGCCTTGATTTTAAATTCTTTCATTATGCTTTCCTTCTCATCAGATGACAAATTGATAAAAGATAATGAGCCAGCTCCCATCTTTCAAAGGCGCCCAACACAGAGGTAAGAATGTAGAAGAGTGTGATGAGTTATATGGATCTGAACATTATTAACCTGTTGGACACGAGCTGATTTGGCTATAACACACATTTCCCATAGACCTCAGCCCGAATATATTCGGGCTCAGTCCTCAACAGGTTAACTTGTTTTCAAATTTAGCCTGTTTCTTTTTAATGGCAATCCCATCATCAGAGTTCAATATTTGCTTTAATTGATCCTCATGAGCATCAAATTGTATACAACAAGTTTTATAATATGGAATTGTTTATTGCATGATGATGAAAACATTTGTTGCAAATCTCAGATGAAGTTTTGATAAATACTTGAACCAGTGTGGCAACAGGTTCACACAAGGTACTTTCAAAATGTGATAATTACCAATATAAATACAGACGGAGGTGTGATTAGATGTTCATCCACTTCTTAGGGGAAATAAGTGTATCCTTCTATGTCAGTGAAAACATGTTCTTGGTTGTTGATTTTGGAATTACAACCATCTAAACAACACAATTTTCTTCATGAACAAGATATCAGTATCTTGAGATCTGTATATAAACATGTGGAAGGGTAAACTATAATTTATTGTTAATGTTCCCGATAATTTTTCTCTTGAATTTTGTGCATGTGTGTGTGAATGCAGGGAGGAATTTGCTATATATTACAGGTAAAAAGTGTCAAGTTTTGTATAGTCCATCAGGTTTGAATAGCTACATAGAGTTCTTGATGGAATTAACATAGTTTTTGAAAAAATAATGGTTTAGAGTTCTGTGCAGCTGTAATACATGTAACTGATAAACTGGAGTTTTTTTGGGGGAACAGTTTTTAAGTATATAACAAAAACATATGATTTGTTTTCACAATCAATTTAATTTAATTTTGTTGTTTTTTAGTGGATTTGACGTTGAATTTCCATCTTTAAATTTATATTTGCATCTATGACTTATTAATCATACACAATGCTGAGGTTAATAGTTATAGTATTGTTTTTAAAATCTGATGTATTAAACTAAAACATCAAACGATCAAGATACATTGTATATTGTTTTATATTTCCAGAGTATGTGCAGGTGGATTTTCAAGTGGTTTGTGCTTTTTAAATGTTATTGATTTGATATTGATATAGATTCAAACTATATATATTATTTATCACCAAACAGAAGGCTGGAATATGCCCTTGATCATAGGTAAAAAAAAAAACAAGTGTTAAGTTTGTATTCACAAGCACCAGTTACACCCTTCCTATTCCGATCTGAAGTTTTCCTGAGGATAGACATGTACATTTGCTTTATGTGGTCCTATCTCGTCGTTTGTGTTGTAATGGGTCTAAGTTGTGCTTATGTATCGTGATGATTCAGTCACAAGATTGCTGTTTATCCAAATAAATGTAGCCAATCCTCAAATAACATCACACTGTTAACTCTTTTGAAGGATAGAAATCATGAAAATGAATTTGAATAATTAAATATCAACTGAACATTACTTAGCTATCCTGAGCAACCATTTTCACCCAATGTCAAAATGGCTCTGATTTACGTATTTCAGACGTTAATTATGCAAAATTTCAGATTAATAAGAGAACTTGAGTCTTTATTAATCAGTCATAAATGTAAAGTGTTTTCTTTTAACACCTAGTACATTTACCCTTATAGTAAGCACAAACCTAGGAGCACATACTGTAAGGTTTAGCACTCTGAAGTGATGCACACAATCATAAAAAAACCCTCTCTGATCTAAAGTAGTATATCCTCAACAAACCCCTTCCTCTACCTCACAGAGACTGGTGTAAAATAGAGTGGATTCTTTGAAGTAAATTAGATTGGTCTTGGATCCCCTTAGAAATAAGAATTTAAAATAAAATCATTATTATAAGTAAATTGATAAATTCTTTAAATTCTCAGCATCATAGTTCTCCATTTCTGTAGCAAAAGTCAACTCTGCCCTGGAAAATGAAGATATCCCAGGCTATGTTATAATAACAAAAAAAACATACAGTCTTAATTACTGTAAATTGATGAGTTTTTGAGCATTCATACTACTATTTTTCTGCTTTTTTGTAGTAAAACAATCCCCCATTCTTCAGGAGGAACATATTCCAAAGTTTGTTACACAATATGATAAATGAATGTCAGAGTCTCTGTAATTAGATGTACACTGATGAAGTCTTTACATTAATAACATCATAATATGATGTTATAAATATTATTTCTTCATTTCTAAAGCAATAAGCCACCTTAATTTCAGAGAAAGAACATATCTCACGCAATGTTTCATAATGTTAACAACTTTTAACATTCATGACTTCATATTTCCCTATTTCTATAGCAAAAAGCCACCCCCAGCCCCGGAGAAAGAAGATATCCCAAGCTATGTAACACAATATGATGCAGTAGGAGACGCTGACAAGAAACCAGGCCTCAAGCCGGAGTTTGTTGTCCCACTCAACGATAACCTGAAGAAGAAGGAGGCATCCAGCGCACACTTTGCATGCCGCCTCCAGCCCGCCGGAGATCCTACGATGAGGATAGAGTGGTATAAGAACAACACCACGCTCTTCATTGGTGAGTTAATCATACAAATAAATTTGGACTTGTTTATTAAGACTACCTTAGAAATGCTGTAGAAAGGTGACTTTCATTAATATGCAGATTCTGCAGCAGAGGGTCATCAAATTGTTCGAAAGCTTTGTACAGCCTGGAAAGTGCTATTCTGATTAATCTTGGATTTATTTGATTGTGCTGGGCTATGTAGTTTGTAATCTTTTTTTTTTTTTTAGAATACTAGTCTCTGCTATGGGTACAAAAAAATATATATATTACACACGCTGTGCAATAGAAGTACAATAGGATGTGCAAATTTGATAATAGTTTGCCTGTCTGTTTTAATTCTTCTAAGTATCCTGCATAATGTCCAACAACACACTGCCTTGTACTTCTAAGTATGCCCCTTTAATAATCAATTTTCCAACAAAGACCGAACATCACGAATTACGTGTATGCTGTATGTCTTTTCAGGATCAAGAGTACAAACCAAGTATGAGTTTGGAATCTGCAGTCTTGACATCAAAGGAGTCTATCCAGAAGATGCCGGTACTATAACGTGCCGAGCTACAAACAAGTATGGACAAGCTGAGACATCCGGGACGCTGACTTGCGAGGGTAGGTGTATGGAGAAAATGGTCTATTCTGGTTTATAGGTTTGCGCTGTAATCCAGGTACTTTTGTTCAAAGGCCATTGACAACAATGAGCTGAGCAGCCCACGAAATCAAATTCACACATTGAGTACCTCGCAAGATCAAGAACTATTGGCTCGCTTGGCTAAAAACATTAAACAGACACCAACCTTACTACTATTGTAAAAATTGTTTTCATCGCTCTAAGAGGTGCTATTAAGCAGAAGTTACATAGCTCTGTAACCTATATGTATAGTAATATATGTTGTATCGTAATTATATCCTATAAATGGCCAAATTCTGTCATTCATCTGTTTTGGGGTTAGATGCATACAGTAAGTTTAGTCTGAACAGGACCCCAAAATATCGCAAGAGCTATGTCAGAACACAGAGCATTTGTCAATTCTTGGAGACATCGGTTTGGCGTTAACTCCACAGAACAACAAAAGAAGGGCGTACATTTAAATTCATCACATTTCTTGCAGTGCTAAGAAATTCAAATCGGAAACTTAATTGAAGAAGGGAGTGAGGGACTTAAGGGTTATTGGGATTTATTTACTATCACCAAGGATAGAAAGGGAGAAATAATTCAGTTTATAAAGTACATTTATTGGGTGTTAAAAACAGTGAAATAGTCATTATTTTTCCATCATTTTCTCTTAACCATCTACTGACTTTTCCTTTCATTCACTCTTTCTCATTGTGTTTCTTATGTGTCTGCAGCTGAACAGTCACTTATTCTGGACACCCAACTTCCTGAAGAAATGAGAGGGATTGAGAAAACTATCAAGTTTGATGAATACCTCTCAGCGTAAGTTCATATCTTTGTGATAGAATAATCTTGTGTTGTATCTCTAGTAAAATTCAATGAGCATCACAGCATGTGGATACGAGTGCTTTATAAATAAACAATATCATTACTAAAAGCACATGAAACTATAGAAAGTTCTTCATGAAGTGGTATATTTGTAATTTTCAGAATCCATTTCTGAAAATAGTAAAATCTATCAAGTTGCATACATTCCTCATAATTTCTTTTATACAGTCTTTTGAAATAGACTATAAACTGACACTGAGATCATAGATGTTTAGTTAATCTTGCATTATCATTTTCTTTGGATTGTAGAATATAATTAGCATTTTATGTTATGTTCATCCATAATTTCCTATAGGGGTGACTTGCCAGATGATAGTAAATTCCCTTCAGAAGAGTTCTGTCGCCCAGAACTGGTGACGGTTCCGGAGCCAGTGAGCGTTACAGAAGGCCAGAATGCACGTTTCTCATGCCGTGTCTCAGGAGTGCCGGCACCGAGAGTATCATGGTTCAGAGAGGATCTGCAGATTATGGGGGTAAGCGCTTCAGGTTGAATGTAAATAATACTTACATATTTGAAGATGATGATAATTATGGTGATGTTGTGATGGTGGTGAAGGCCAGAATGCATGTTTCTCATGCCGTGTCTCAGGAGTACCGGCACTGAGGGTATCATGGTTCAGAGAGGATCTGCAGATCACGGGGGAAAGCGGTTAAAGTTGAACGTAACTGTGATAACGATTTAGCTGCAATACTGATTTCTTTGATGATGATGATGATGATGATGATGATGATGATGGGGATGATGATGATGATGGGGATCTGCAGATCATGGGGGTAAGCGGTTATGGTTTAATCTAAATGTGATAATTATCTAGCTGTAATACTAATATATTTGATGAGGATGATGATGGTTGTAATGGTGTTCATGATGGAGGTAGTAATAATAAATGTAGTCTTAAGGACAATGGTTATGGTAAAAATTGTAGTGACGATAATGGTGGTGATGTTGAATATAGTCATGTTTATGATGGTAATGGTAAAGATCGTAGTGACGATGATGGTGGTGATGGTTAAATATAGTCATGATTAAGATGATGACAGTGATTAATATAGTCATGATTATAATGATTATAGTCATGAGTGATGGTGGTGATGGTGAGTGTATGTTGTCATGGTGCATAATATCCAGAAGAATAAAATATAACTGTTCTTCATCTTGATCATTATCTTAAACATTACAGCAAGGGGCCCGCATGAAGTCTTGGTTTGATGGCATCCACTACATGGAGATTTGTAAGGCCCGAGTTGGCGACTCTGGAGTCATCCGACTGGTCGCTCGCAACAAACTGGGTATGGTAGAGTTCAAGACCAAACTAGAAGTCAAACCGATGGACCCAGTACCCCCACCGCTAAAGCCAACACCTAAAGGTAATATTTTTTTGAAGGTGAAATACTTTATATTGTATGGTAAGTGTGCCCAAGTCTGTACAGTGCCCATGTCTGAGCACTGGCATAGATGTGCAAGTTTTATAGAACAACACATGCAACTAATATAGAATTAAAATCTTAATATCAGCAATCTATTTTGGTACCCCCCAAAAAACTGTGAAATCGAGGAATTAACAATAATTTTCAGCAAGTTTTATTTCCTACCCTGAAAATTGTAAACATTGTATCTAAACAAATTAAAATTCTAAAACTGCGTTCAAAATGATGCAAAACAAAATGACTAGCCCGCCTTAAAATTGTTTTTTAAAAATTGTTGATAATTTCATGAAAGTTTTTGTTTCATATAAGAATATGAAAAATGGAATAACATGAATGAATTTTAAAAATTATTTTTTTTTTTGTATTGAAATTGAGGGCAAATTAAGATAAGCAGACATAGGCACTTCCTTCATATACAGCTTATGAAATAATTATGAGACCAACCCACATAGCAGCTTAGTAGGAAAGTGGTCGAATAATTATTTCCCAAGCTGTATATACATTGTATTAATGTATTTAATCCTTTTCTCCAGTCTGCCTCTAGAATACCATAGTCACACCGGGAGCCCGACTCCAAACCGACCACTAGCTGGCCATTCATGGTAATGCAATATTTTGGTCGGTCTGGTGTCGGTTTGGAGTCGGTCTCACCGGTGTGACTATGGTATAAGGTAGAAATGTGAAAATTGTTGGTCTATGTGTATTAACGAATAATTATTTCCCATGCTGTATATACATTGTATTAATGTGTTTAATCCTTTTCTCCAATCTGCCTCTCGAAGGTAGAAACGTGAAAATTGTTAGTCAATTTGTATTAACAATTGTGTAACGTTTATAGACGAGATAAGGAATAATAAAATCTCACTGTAATCTAGAAAATATTAATCAACTAACCAAACCCTTTATGTTGTATGTTGAAGATGAGAAAGTTTTCCAGCCCAAACCTAAGATGTATGGACTACCAAAGACTCAACCAACTCAACCACGTAAGTGCACCTTCAATTCCAATGTTTTACAGATACTGAAACATTGATTTTGTGTATCATACAGGAAAAGTCTGTGCAGTATTTGGATATATGTTGAAGAGGTTAAAAATATAAATTTAAGCATGTTTATATACATGTTTGATTATGATTTATCTAAATCTGTAGTTTAAACAGAGGAATTTAAAAGATTGATACAACATTTTTTATAGTGCAATCATGAAAATAAAAAATTTCAATTAAAATCATACTCAAGACGATGGAGAAAAGATAATACAATTTGCAATTACATTAGAGTGTACTATGAATTTGTAAAGTGACTAATAAAAAAATGATATATATTTAAACATAAGAAAACAGCGAGTTAATGCATTGATGGCCAATGAACATAATATACACAATATTTGGGTGTTATGTTCATTATCTGAATAATTAGTAGAGGGTTACATAATACTTACCAAGAAATTATTGAATTGCATGCCATTGATCCAAACAGATGAGAAAGCGAATGAATTAGAGGCAGTGTTCAGGCGACGTTCCCAGCATGCAGCCCCATTTGTCCTTTCCAGAAAACCTGTAGATTCTCCTAGGAGAGCCAGTGCTAGCCCTGCCCTAGCAGTGAAACTCAAACATGTTGAGAAACCATCTCCTTTGAATTCCCCTAAAGAGAAAAACAATCTAAGGGATAGTCTAAAAAGCACACCCAAGAAAGAACATCCACAAGACGATGGTTTTAAAGGGTATCCTGCTCTTACAAAGAGACACCTTGCCAATGATGATGGTGTTACACCTGTAGTTGTTGAAGGAAAAGGATTAAATGGCTTACAACCCCCAGTCGATGAGCAAGTTGTAGCGGAAGCTGTTACACCTGTGAAAACTGCCCCTATGAGTCTTAGCATGCCTTTGGATGCACAAGGGAAGGTTCCAATCGATGAGAGCATCACATCAGAACGTGTCAACAGTGATGATGATAGTATAACCTATCTCTACCAGAAGCTCTCAGGTAGAGAGGGCAAGCTTTCAGCAGAGGAGAGTGATGTGCCCGAGATGCCATCTGATGGAGAATATGAAGAATTATCTCTGACAGATAATGTTTCTCATGACTACACCTTGCCAACTTCATCTATTCCAGAGAACACGGAAACCCGTAAAGCATCACAGGAACCATCAAGAAGTTCAATGTATTTTCAACCAGTTCAAGGTGAAAGAAAAAATGGAGCGGTACCTGTATATGACGACTCTGAGACATCAACGCCAGTGTCGTCAGAAGACTATCTTCCAGCTTTCGAAATTGAAGCCCTTGATGATGAAGTTCTTCCAAGGAGGAATCGTCCAGGTCAATCCCACCAAGGAAATTGGGAATATCTTACTCCCATTACACAAGTAGAGGTCAAAGCTGAGAAGGAAGAAGTTCTCTTTTCACGTCCAAGGGGTATCCTTCAAGAGGAGAGTGACACCAAAACTGCTTCAGCATCAGATGATGATGGATGTGATTCAGAAGGAGAAGGAAGGCACACTCCTGTTAGTCAGGACCAAATAATCAACAAAGGGGTCATACTGGAAACACCTGTAAGACAACCAGATGGCCCTGGAAATAGTGGGCAATATGTTGTTGATCTCATGTTAGAGAAGCCACCAATTGAAGACAATAAATTTGACAGAGCATTACCAGTATCAGGCAGGTCCATCAGACCAGAATATGCCAGCCTAGCCGAAGATCTTTCAAGATCTCCACCATCTTCATCTAGTTCATCTTCATCGTCTAGTTCTGCATCAGATTCCGAAGATTCGTGTGTAGAACCCATTCCTAGAGATGGTGTGACTGACAGGGAAATAAGTGGGCCATTTATTGTGGATCTTATGCTGGAAAAACCACCAATTGAAGATGATAAACTTGATAGAGCATTGCCAGTAGGACGCAGTTCCTTTATGGAGGGACCACATGATAACCAAAAGAAGTTTCCTAGCTCCTGTTCTAGCTCGTCCAGTTCATCTTCATTGTCTAGTTCTGCATCAGATTCTGAAGAATCTGTTGTAGAACCCATTCCTAAAGATCGTGTTGCTGATAGGGAAATGAGCAAGCCATTCATTGTGGATCTTATGCTAGAGAAACCACCAATTGAAGATGATAAACTTGACAGAGCATTGCCAATATCAACAGAGTCCTTCGAGCAGGAGCAACCTGGGAAACTGATGGAATCCTCAAGCTCTTTGTCCTTATCATCAAGTTCTTCATCTTCTGAAGAATCACATTTCAATAAACGACCACCTCTTGAGAGGACTTTACCAATATCGACATCCTCCTTCAAGCAAGAGCAACCTGAGAAACTCAAATCGACGTTGAGCTTATCACCATCATCTAGTTCTTTGTCAGATTCAGAATCACAAGCAGAACCCATTGCTAAAAGCCAAGTTGCAGACAGAGAAGCGAGTGAGCCATATGTTGTGGATCTAATGCTGGAGAAACCACCCATTGAAGCTGATAACCATGACAGAGATTTGTCAGTGTCACTTGAACACAAACACCATCCTAACAAACTCAAGGATACTTCAGGGTATCCATCAACATCCTCATCATCTGGTTCTTCATCACATTCAGAAGATTCTGAGTCAGAATCTGAGAGGCATACATATTCTACTTCCATCTATGCTCTTACACCTAAAGCACAGGAACCATCAAACCTGACAGAGAGCAAACCAGCAGAGGAACGTCCATCATCACCAAGGAGTTCTACGTCATCTCCATCTCCTGATGCAGACCTTCCACATGTTTCATCAAGAAGAAAGAATGATCAGCTGTACACTCCTTTGAAGATTCAGTTGGGTACAAAGCTCTCTGATGAAAAGGGAAATGATCGTAACAGGTCCTCCTCCAGCTCATCACTGGAATATGAAAGCGAGATACCAGAAACCAAATTAATGACAAGAATGGTTGAAAAGAAAGTTAATGATACCAATAAGGAAGATAATTTGCCAGTTCAAGAGAAGGTATTAGCAAAGACAAGGTCTTCTTCATCCTCCTCGTCTTCATCTTCCTCCTCATCATCATCATTTACAAGTAGTGACGAGGAAACACAGATTTCCAGAGCTGGCCTGATGTTGCATAGGAATCAAGATGATCAGGAAGAAAATTCGGACCCAGGAAGAGCTTCTGAAACCCCATTACAAGATGCTACTTTGGAAGTTGTTTTGGAAGTTGCTCCTCAAGACTTTGATGAAGATCAAGTTAGGGCTGATAAGGTTACCCCAGTGGAAGCATTACTACAACAAATGCCAGATACATCAGCATACGATGACAGCCAGGAAGAGGGAGTTGAACCACAGGGAGTACCAACAATTTCTCCAAAGGATGCCACCTTTGAGGTGGTTTTGGAAGTTGGTCCCAGAGACTTTGATGAAGATGAGATTAGAGCTGAGATGGATGTCCCTGTAGAAGCATTACCTAATCAACCGCCTGACTCATCTGTCAATGATGAAGCTGCCTTTGACATCACTATTGATTTCACACCTGATGCAGAAAAGGAGCAACCTGTCAGGAAAAGGTTTTTTGATGATGAAGAAACATTACCACGGCTTGTAGGATCACCTTTTGGAAAGAATTCAGTTCTTCATGCAAGGGCAAACCCAGTGCCATCTGATCCTATAGAGCCACAATTTGAAATTCAAGTAATGGCGCAAAAGAAAGATCTGAGTGAAAGTTCAACAGCGGAGGAAGAGGAAGATGAGGTACCTCAGGAAAACATGCTAGCAAGAAGGATTTCCATGACCCAGAAGAAAGCTCTGAACCCTACTGGGTCACCCATCTTCAAGCAGCGTCTCCAAGACGTCAAATGTAAGCAGGGTGAGACTATCACCTTCAACATAGAGTTCACAGGAGTCCCACCATTCTCTGTGACATGGTTCCAAGATGGGTATGAGCTAGAAGACTCTGAGGACTGCGAGATCATGGTGAGCGATGACTACAGTTCCTTGAGAGTACCCAACACCACACCCGATGACAACAGCATGATTGAGGTCCAGGTCAAGAACCATCTAGGAATTGCAGCTTCGACTGCAATGTTGACAGTAGAAGGTACAATCAAACTACATTGCATTTCCCTGCAATTTAAAACCTTCTTTCAACTACTTGCATATTAGCTTCATCTTCTCTTCAAGCATTTCTCGTTCAAACTCTGCCATTTGACTTCGGTCTTCGACCATAATATATGTTGCCGAACACTTACATTTTGTTTCCATATTGCATCTCATAACCACGTCTGTTTCTACCTTAATGATAAATCCATTTTGTCTGTAATACTAGTCTTATTTCTGTGTGGGTGTTGCTTTGTTTTAATGTCAAATACTTCTGAAGTCTTTTTCAAGTCTTACAAATCTGTTCTCCCTTAGCAATTCTGCAACTGCTCCTTTCTAATATCTAAAAGAAAAAAATACAAGAGCATTAATACACAGAGTTCTTTTCAAATAATACAGAAATCCTTCACATAACAAAGCACATATTTTGCTTTTAATGAACAGAAGAATATGCATTTGACAAATATTAAATGAAGTGCAGATACTTGTTTTGTTTCATTTAACATATGAAACTCTGAGTTTCATATTTAAATTTTACAAGATTTTTGCAGAAAAAGTGAGATTAACAAGAAGTTTTGAACATAAAGGAATTTATGCAATTGGGATTTTATAAAGGCAAGAAATTATTCATTTGTCTCCAACGGTAGAAACACACAAAACTGCTGTGTGATAAATTGGAGCCAGACAGCTATGAAAAAAATAATAGACTGCCCTAGCAGGATCGAAACCCATGACCTGTTTTGTTTCTGTTTCAACCTTAAGATTTATTAATAAGGCAATGTACCTTTTTTATCATATTAAAAAAAATCATTGAACCATTATCACAAGAATACATCTTATGCCATGAATTAATTGTGTCATATTATTTTATGTTATCATTACATTACTTCAGATACAATGTATGTTGTTTGATATAGTAATTACAATTTTGCTTATTATGAAAGAAAGCCACTGAATATGATGATCAAAAGGGAAAATTATGGTGAATTAGATTATAGCTGCTTTATTAGATAGAGGCTTGCTTTACCCAAATAATACTCACTGTATAAGTTTAGATACAAATGAACATTTAAAATAATGTCTTGTGCAATGGGAATAGAGAAACATTGTATAATAAATATTTAGTATCTCAATGTAAATTTTGTTGCCTTGAGATTTGGACAGTGCACTTATCTCTGTATACACGAATGTAATTGAGGCTCTTCAGGAATTTCTATGTGTGAACTTGTAGTACTTTTTGTACTTGTTAACTTAAAACAAAACATACATATCGTCGGCTGAGAGCCAGAAGGGCGCTATTACAGATCAACGATGTTCCGTTGAGAGCCATAAGGGCGCTAATACCATTGACTTTGTACAGCAATAGCGCCCTTATGGCTCTAAACGGAATATCTTTCATCTGCAATAGTGCCCTTATGGCTCTCAACAGACGATATGAATGTATGTGACTTGCCTGCTCAAATGCACCAATAAGTCTTCAGATATTTTATTTTTTATTTTATCTTATTTTTTTTTTTTTTTTTTTTTTTTTGGGGGGGGTGAGTATTTCTGAAGCTAAAAATTCCAAGCTTTCTATTGACATCAAAGACTTTTAAAGTAAAAGCAGGTTAAATATTGTATTTGAGTATATAGCTTTTAAAAAAAACAATTGCTTCCCCAGCCGTTTGCTTGGTCATATTTTTGTGACGTATTGATGGTTTTCAGCCAGCAGGTCACATCTGTCATTTTTATGCTGATGGAGACCATAGTATTGATAATAGTATTTATTTCCATGTTAGTAATGAAATCATGAGCCAGTATCATGTCCACAACCACCTTGCCACTATTTTCTTATCAGTCCCTGTTCCGAAACGCATTTCATTCTTCTCTACCTGCAGAAAGTGCATTGTAGTGTAAAGTTAAATGTCCATGTATTTACAAATATGATTAAACATTTGTTTAGTAGATTGGTTTCATCCATTTGATATCAATGTTTTTCAAAATGAACATTTCTTTTCATGAAATCAACATAAAGTTTAAAAAAAAATATTTTGCACCTTTTTCATTTATCGTCACGGTACATCTTTCTCGATGTATAGCTTCATCACTCTGTGTGGCTCTATAACATATGTCTATTCCTTTTGTGTTCAGGCTACACTAATGTTATTTTATTCTTGACATGGACAATATATTGTGGAAATGTAATATCTTAAACAGAAGTTTTGTGGGGTCTGGAATAATACACTTATTTACTAATGAGCTGCTTTCAAACAATTATAACATTGACTACTTAAAAGTAAAATTCCGTACAATATGTTGAGAACAGTCAATTACAATATAATTAAAGCCATATAAAGATAATGGTAATCACATAAAAATTAGATTTTTATACAATTTCTTTTTTTTTTAGTGAAAGCAGTGTTCTCTGACATTTCTTTCTTACTAATGTAATTCAATACTTGTAGTTTAATGGTAAGATTTTAAAGCTGTATAATATAACTCAAGCCAGCATTGCTTATGTTATGTTAATTAATACTGTAACCACATTCCTGCTAGGTAGAATTTTAGCAGCCAAATCTTTGTTGACATTTTCCTACTGGAAACATTCTTCTTAACTCTACAGAATTTCAGCAGCCAGTGCAAGAGGCCCCTGGCTTCCTTGCTGCACCCCCACCTATGACCGTTGGTGTACCAGGAGAACCAGTCAGACTGTCATGTCGTGTGTCAGGATTCCCTGCACCAAAGGTCATCTGGTCAAAGGTCAGTTTATAATGGAGGCAGAGGTCCAAAGGGCTTTAAAAAAATGATTAAACAGTCATTGATTTTTATGTCTTTGTTTATGTGTGAATAAAGACATTTTTTATCATGAACAATTTTAACAATATCAGTTAGACTTTGATTATTGTTGTTATTTTTATCATGCCATGTCTATCGATATTGAAACTCCTGGCAATATAAGGAATAATAAAAGATTTGTTTCAGAAATGGATAAACATGGCCAAGAATACAAGGCATATTAACATCCATTTCAATTAGAGCTAAAAATGAGACATACTTTTAATAAGATTTAACATACTGAAAACCCAAATTTTAAAATGATATTATTCAGAGATTTTATGATAATTGTCAAAGAGATATAGTTGTTTATCCATCAAGGGTTAATATACCTCTTATCTGTAACCTTGAATCGTAGGACGGTCGTCTGTTGACCAGCGTACCTCGTATGAAGATCCTGCAAGACGATACCGTCCACACTCTCCTCATCTTGGAATGTCTACCGGAGGATGCAGGCAACTATACCATTGAGATCATCAGCCCCAGTGGCAAGAAGACACATTGCTTCCAGATCAATGTTGAAGGTAGGATTGGTATTGTTCTTGTTACCATGGTATTCTTATTGTCTCAAAGCATTCCTGCCAACCATTCCCATTTGGGAGATATCTTCATACTTTCCGGCTTCCAAAATAACAGAATGAACACTATTGTTGGAGAGCTTTTGTGTAACACCATATTAATGAAAATCTCAAACCCCCCTACAACATTATCAGCTTGACTATTATTCTTGTTTGCAGGTTAACATGTGATCATGACAAAATGTAACTGCACAATAATCAACAAAAATTGTAATTGTTTTTAACCTCTTACAATGTATGTAAATGCTGACGCAATAATCATTCTTTTTTTGATTAGGTGCCAAACCTGATGACTTTGAGCCACAGTATGGAGCCCAAGTCCATCACCATCCTGAAGTACAGCCAATTGGACACGCCTCTCTGCCTGAGTTCAGGAGCGTACTCACCGACTGTATGGTGCCTGACGGAAGTCCGGTTGAACTTGCCTGTGAGGTTGTTGGATCACCTCGTAAGTAGTATTTCTGGAATGAAACGAGTGTTTTTTGCTTATTCATGAACTGATATCAGTTTTATTGGGTTTTATCTGTGGTGCTTAAAAATACACCTTATAAATTTCAAGCTGGGAATCTATGCAATGCAAATTTGGAATATTCTGAAATTCAACCCTTTTTTCACTAGATCATAAATTTCTTACGTAGAAACATGGTAGAGCATTCTCGTTTTGATACTGATGAAGGAATTGCATCCAATTAAGTACATAGCATAAATAACGTTACAAAAGATATAGCAAAGCCTTGGACAAAGCTAAGCTTTGTGTCTTCATGAATGAATAGGGAGCCAAAAATGAAACATTGCATGCAAAAGTATGAAAATGTTTGCATTATATATTTTTTTTTTCACAGCACCTGTCATTAACTGGTACCACAATGGAGGAATCATCAAACCATCGCGTTACTTCCGCATGAGCTACGACGATGGTATCGCCAGACTCCAGATCAATGAGGTGTTCGTAGAGGATGGCGGGGAGTACGTCTGCGAGGCCTTCAACAACGCCGGTCGTATCTCCTGCAGCGGAATCCTAAGCGTACAAGGTGAGTGGGAATCTGAAGACCTGTGAGGATGCTCTCTCTAATACCTATCACCTTGAATTCAAAACACACTGCTGTTTAATAACACCTTATGGATTCAACTTAATCATTCATTCTTTTTTATATAATTTTATATAACCTCATTAATCTTGTTTAAAACCTCAGTCTTATCAGACAACCAACCTGATTTGGCAGGATCTTTGCCATTCAAGATATTGTCATTCTTGGATTGGCCGTTTGCGGGTCTGTTATCGGTATCTTTGACGAGACCGAGGTATTAACCTAAAAATAATCAACCAATGATTTTGCGTTCTGTTCGCAATACAAAAATGTCAATATATACACAACAAAAAAAGTAAGTCCCCCCTTAATCAAATTGGTATAACTTTTTAACCAAGAGGAATTTTACGAATTTTATTACATGTACTTGTAGGTAATTTTATCAGCTTCCATTTTAGTGAATATTATTGAAATTCGTTAAGTCATGCTTCAATGAGCACAGTCAAAAGGAAAAAATGTCACTTTTCAAAAGTCACAAGGTTAGTTTCATAACTTTAATTCAATAATATCGGAACAAATTCAAACTTTTCAACAAAAGATGTGTTCAGAAGGCTTGTTGTACTTAATTTCTAGCACATCAAATGAATTTTTGATTAAATTTCACGGTTGGATGAGCATGAGGTAAAATTTGCAAAAACTGCGTTTTTTACACATTTTTACTTTAAAAAATTATTGATTATGACGGAATTTGCAATGTGGAAGAGTGTTTTAAACAATATCAATTAATTCACGGTTGAATGAACACTTAATAAAAACAAAAAAGAATATTTTTAAATTTCTTAGGTAAGTATTGTTCCCTTTGGTGTGATGAAAATCATTTTCTCAACAATGTTTTGTTATATGTATGTCAAATATTTTTTTCAAATCATGCTATGGCATTTTATCAAAAATTCACGTTTCAATGAACACGTGATACGTGAAAAGCCATTTTGTCGTTTGTGGAATAAAATTCAATTGCTCACTTTGGATAATTGTCACAGACCTTCTTGGATAATTCATTCGATTTGAGTTTCACGAAAATTTCAGTGTTTTATGCTTCAGTGAGCAGAAGATATTTAAAAAATATGGAAATAAGAAGAAATTTCAGAGCTTTAGCCCCACCCCGTGCCTAATCAGATTCTTAATTTAGCGTTTGTTCCTGTTAGTTAGTACCACCATGAAGTTGTGTGCCAAGTTTCGTGAAAAAACTCTCAGTAGAATTAACAAAAATTATCAATGAAATTAAGCCGAATTTCAATTTTGTTGACATTTTGATTTTCTCTCCATTGACATTGTGTACAATTTTGAGGCAAAAACAAACCCTGAATCAACGTCCTGGAACTTTTTAACAAAAAGGTGTTGAGCAATAACATTTGGCAGTTACGTTTATACACTCATCGACTAACTTAAGTGCGAATATGAGATAAAACCGTAGCGTAATGGATGAATAAACACACATTAAAGGCAAATTTGTCATGAAAAAAGTCACAAAACTCACCTTTAAAGTGTGCTCGCTCGTCCATGACACGACGAATAGTGCTCATGTTCTCACAAAATGTGTCGATCATGTTGATGATAATATCTGATGGCAACTCTTTAAATAAAATTGTTGGATTTTACCATTTTTAGAGGTTTAAACATAATTCTTCAAATTGTGCTCACTCATCCATGAAAAATAGTGCAATGTATCGGGATTGGTGTTGGATGGTCAAATTTTGGATGATAAAACCACCCAAACAATTCAACACAAGGTAAAAAGAAAATTTTAGAATTTTTTTATTTTTACAGACCAAAAAATGACCCTTGTGACTTTCGAAAATGTCCATTTTTGCTTTAAACGTTGATCACTCATGCATGTCTCAGGGGATCGATGTCATTTTTTCACAGAAGGTACTCTGTAAGTGCAGAAAACCCCCCTCCCAAAGATTTTGCTCAAAACAACTCCTTTCAAAAGTTACATCATTTTGATTAGGGGGGGGACTTACTTTTTTTGTTGTGTATATTAACAATTATGAAATCTTCATGATGTCATATCTTGATATATTACGGAATATTAGTCCAGAAAGCTGCAATCATATACTGGTGCCATTCCTATATCCTTGGGTCACCATTAGACATACATGTTTACATTCACATTTAGGATTCACAATGTATACGTAGGTGGTAGTGGTCATTACTAGCAACTACCAACATCTTTCATTTGGAATTCATATTAACATCAGTCAGGAAGCCTCAAAATCATTTGAAATTCATATCTTAGTTGATCTCCTTTGTCAGGTATACTGTTGTATATTGTCATTTTTTTCCCATAATTTATGTAAATGGAGTGATAATGTTTTTGCGATGTGGCAAGAGAAATTTGGTACTGAAATATTCAAGAGAGGAATAAGTGTCTACCTTTGTTATCTTTTGTCGGTTGTCTTTTGTTAATATCAGTATGTTTTTGAAGACTACAATCTACTGGTCGAAAGATGTCAGTAGTTTTATCTTTTGATTTATTACATGATCTTCAGAAAATGAAATGTTAACAAATTTCTATACCAAATTTCTCTAGCTCATATCTACCTCTTTGTAACTAACAACATATCTAAAAGCCATAACATAAGTTTTAAGTGGGCAAAATAAATATTACCTTTTTTTTGGGGGGGGAGGGGGGGGGTTATTTGAGGCATTGATATTCAAAAGTGAGTGGCGTTTTTTAAGTGTTCCATTTGTGTGATACTTAACAATCTGTTGAAAACCCAGTACTAAAACAGCGTGTTCAGTCTTCTGTTTGTTTTCCGATTTCAATTAACCACAACTAAACAAATTCTTTATAACCTATCGATCAATTATTTCTTTTATTGGCAGGATAAAGATCATCATACTTGCATGCCAAGAAGCAATTGCATAGAACATTGATGGAACACTTCGCTCTCATGAATTTGTTTATGAATTGTAATATAGCACAAAACTTTCATTCTTGCAATTCATGGATGAGATTATGATATTTTTAAGTTATTTACCATAAACTATTGGCTTGTAGATATGTTGTTAAAAATGCAATATTTATAGTGATAATCACTGTCAAATGCCATTTCTAATTTTTTCTTTAATTCAAAGAAAGATATTTCAGCTCTCTCAATAGTTACATAGATTATTGATATATCACAATTCTTTTAAACTTATGATTGTATTAGAATTATAGTGATTAATTATATTTTTTCTCTACTTAATGCACATTTGCATGTCTTCTTGAGCACTTCAGAGCTGAAATGTCTGTTTTGCATTGTGTGGCAGCAGCCAGTTTATCAAAACGATGCAGCTCATGCAAAGCAAAAATATTGGAAATGGGATTTGACAATGAGCGATATTAACCAATTGACTATGTGAAGCATTTGCTTCCTGTATTAAATCTAAGGAAATGAGCTAATTAAGTATTCAAATGGTTAAGAACATTATTGTTTTGATACTGAATAACTAGGTAACAATAGAGTACTCAAGAAAGCAAGTGAAACCTTAACTATAAGACATAAAAACAGTAAAGGTGGCTTCAGATTTTTCTCCCATCCGCCATGCCATAGGAGTAAATGTTGCTTTCTTGCACCTACACATTTTTTTTTCTGCACTAGATCTTTTAGTATCCTAAGTTAAAAGCACTTTCAGTGTCAAGGTTGGTGTTACTATATAGAAGAGAATGACTTTGATAGAAGATAATGAACAGGCCATGAAAGAGTTTTAAAATGACAGATATATATTGTAATGATGAGAGTGCATTGCTGTAAAGCTCCAAGTTATGATTGCGCGTGTCATATGCTAAAATCTGATTTTCAGATTATGCACTTGTGAAATTTTCCTTTAGAAGCACAGGATTTGTGATGTTACCACCCTTGTGAAGTCAAAGTTTATTACAGAAACATACCTAAATCTTCCCATTCTTTGTACTGCACTGCCAAATGTCTTAGTACTTGAGCATATTTTGACTGCCAAAAATAAAGTTTATTTGAAAAATTTCATTTTGGGACGTTACACAAGTAATACCAAGAATTTATTAAACCAAAATGTTGTATAAATTTGTTTGTGAAATATTGATGAGGGATGTTTACAAAATGAGTTGCATTAATGCACTGTTTGGTTTTGCACTTATATTTAAAAGTGGTTAGTACTCAAGTTTCTGCATGTTTCTTTTTCTTTTTATAAACATATAATAATTTATAAGGACTTACATGTGGTTTTTTTTTTTCTGAAAAAAAAACCCCTGGTATCACCGCTTGTGCCTTATCATATTATTGCGGTTAACAAAAATGAAATTACAAAAAAAAATATAAAAGTTATTGCAAAAAAATATATACAAAATAATGTGGTAAACACAAAAAACACATACATGTATATTAATCATTACCACTTCATTACTTTGGTTACAGTCGTAAATGCTAGATATTTTTGATGGATATTATCAGTGCGTTAGACTTAACTTGCCAGCTTTAGATTAAATGTAGATGTGTGCAATAGTCTAGTCATTTGAATAGTCCATATAGCAACAGCATGATTGTCAATCTTGTAAATTATGATTTTGTCATTAATTGGTGCAATTAAAAAAAAAAAAGAAGTTAAAAATTCCAATTGGAAATTGTGCAGATATGTCGGTAAATCTCAATGGAAGATTTTTGTCTAGATGGAAGTTTTAAAAATTTCTAGAAGGAATTAGAGAGCTCCAGATGAAAGATAATTAAAGAACGCAATCATATAGGATTTGAGTGAATTACCTTTATATACAAGTTAAGTTATACATGTATAAGCTAAATATGTGATTGAAAACGTGTATTCATTTCCTATATCTCGTATACAAATCTATTTAATTCATGTTTTTTTATGGTATGATTCGATCTCGTCTTCCATGTTTGTGTCTCTAAATGCTACGCAATGTTACTTGTACTTGCAGGTTTAAAATTTCAAAAAACCTCAATGTTTCCCTTTTTGGAAAACATTAATACTTGGAAATACAGTACTTTTGTCAAGTATGTTAATAACTATCTAGCCTTAGGAAATGGGTAGTGAGTTAAGTGTAGTATAAAAATGAGTTTAAACTTTGCCATTGTGTGTTTAGTTAGTGCAATTTTGTGACATGGCAATAGAAGTTAAATATTTACATTAAATTTTCTCCATTATTTTCTTTCAGAAGCCAAATTTTATATCAAATTGGACAAAAACTGAAATGTATTTTATACATTTTTACCTTGCCCTACCAAATATGTGTAGGTCATGCCTTTTTTTTTTATAAAGAAGAGCATCTGAACCAAATTAGTAATTTAGATTTTCCCCTCTTAAAATTTTCCTTTAAAACTATTTGTTTAGGAATAGTTTGTGTCTATTATTTTATTTATTACATTATATGAATTTTTGTTATGTAGAAGCAACTTATGTCCCATTTATAAAGGAATATTGATTTATGCATTAAAGGCTACTGTAGCATGAAGTGTGAAAGAGCTATATATTCTGCTTCCAGACAACTTTGTTTTCAATTTGTGCATTTGAAAATGATGTGTGCGGAATTTATAGCACCGTATATATCATATACACATCCACTTTGAGCCCAGATCATGTATAGGAGGAAAGATTATTATCCTTTCTCTTTTTTCTTTTAACTGCTGTACAATTATATACTCATCAAGTAATGGTGGATTTCATATTTACTATTACTCATAATCATGGTAGACTAACTCACCAATTTAGAAACTAACCTGGGTTCATGAAAGGGGATCGTCGTACATTTTCTTTCACCAACACTATAGAATTTGATACTTGGATCATGACTGGAGTTTGGATGATATCGGTGCAATGTGATTTGAACTTTGGCAGAAACTACAAATAGTCACAACAGAAAATACTCCTGCCATATATCAAATCATACTATGCTGAAGTCACTCAATAACTCAGTCTCATTTGGTGTATTACATAGACAGGACTTTCTAATTTGGTGATGTAACTAGAGGTAAGACTAGTTGCAAGATTCAAAATCTTTTGGGCTATATATGGATGTTTATCTGATATATTGGATGGCTATTTTTGTGTGTTTGATCAGCTTAGGGGGAAAAGCAGGCTGTGTCGTTTTGCCACATATATAATCCTTTCGCTGCTCTCACTTTCGCATTCAATTTCTTCATCAATTCTCTCTCTATATATACTCCCACCACCTATATACATATATATTTATCCCATTAGAAAAATCCATAGCCTATTGACATATCAAATGGCTTCCATCCCCCTGCTTACAGCACCCTCAAATTGCTACCCCAAAATCATTTTTTGTCATTTATAGACTTTATTTCAATCGTTTCATTTGGAGTGCCAATTGCTCCAATGGAATATTTACTAGCTACTCACTTTCAATGAAGAAACAAATTTGCCCGAAAAGGGCTGATGATGATTAATCGTGATTGCACCTGCACCCTAAAACCAGGCTGATGCTTTGCACACAAAATTAACAATGCACATCTAAATATATATCTGTTATCATCTATATTTATTCCTAAATTCAGTTTGCTGATTGAACATTGCAAACCTTTGTGGAAAATATTCACTGTTTTTCAATTTAGAACTGAATCACAAAAGGAAAAAGTATTCTCTTATCCGGTTAGTTTTTGAAACGGAAATTCTGATGTGCTATTAAAAAGACTTTTCTCTTCTTTTTTTTATCTCCTTCTCACTTTGGCCTCCTTTTCCAGTTGAAGAAATTGAGTCTGCAGCGGAGTTTGCTGTTCCCCCTAAGTTTTTAAAGAAGATAGTGAATCTTGAAGTGTCTGAGGGTAGTCCTGCGCGCTTTGAATGCAAAGTGGTCGGGAGTCCACGTCCGGAGCTCCAGTGGTTCCACGAGGGCAAGGAGATACAGAGCATGCCCCACAAGCGAGTCTCCACTGGTCCAGATGGGACCAGTACCCTCTACATCCCGCAAGTGTTTGCGGACGACTCCGGTCGTATCTCAGTAACAGCCTCTAACCCGGCGGGACAAGTCACTTGCAGCTCTCAGCTGCTTGTTGAAGGTATGATGTTGTTGATGGTTGTGGTGATGATGGTAGTGAGAATGACGATGATGGTGATGTTGGGAATGATGAAGATGATGATGATGATAGCAATGATGGTGCGGAGGATTAAAACAAAGTTAATGGTGATTATGGGGACAATGATCATGATGATGGTAAGAGGTGTGCCTATCAAATTGATGAGATGGAGGATAGCAAAAGGCCGTTTTTGTATTATTTTTAGCTTATTTACAAAATATTACACTCACCTCGGGCAAGGTAATGTATTTCCATTACCAGAATGCTAATCATGCTATTCATTTGTTGCTAGGTTAGACAAACCTGTTTTGTCTGACATGACAACACATGAGGAAGTAAATTTGCACTTCTTCTAATTGAATACAACACCTCAAAAACTTTGAATTTAAATTTGAATTTTAATGTTACAAAAACGGTCTGTTGTGGTGTCAGTAAAACAGTAGTAATAATGAGAAAATCTTTGATGTCGAGGTTGGGTACTAGAAGATGTTGATGAGGTTTGATAATGATACCTGTGTTGATTGAGATGACAAAACATATGACTATTATTTTGTTTTTGATCTTGGAGATAATAATATGACGAATGTTGGTTATAGTGATGAGGGACATGATAGTAGCTATGGCAAAAGAGATTTATGTTGGTGAGACGCAGAGTGTGATTGTATGTAGATTCAGGGTGATAATGGTGATGACGATAATGGTCATAATAGTGGTGATATCTGAAGGTAGAATATTTTTATTTGAAAGATTATGCATGCTGTTCATTATGAACTGTTATAACAGAAAATGCAGTTTGTAATCACCCAAAACCACAACGAATATATTGACAAATTAATTTGTTGTTAAAATATGAGAAAGACATTTATTAAAAGAAAGGAGAAATTATATCACAGGGAGTGAGGAGATATTACAGATAATATGAATTAAAAACACATGAATACACACAAACACACCAGCACCCATTGTAGATAAAGGCATTAAATTAGAGCATTTGAAAAAGAAAAAACATACAAAAGCAGCTAAAATGTCTGATACATTAAGGTTCTTAGTTTTCCCATGTTAGAGAACATGTTTGTTTTGATACTGAGGACTTCCTTGAAGCTCATGTTACCTTGAGATCAAATCTATTCAGAATAAAGAGGCTTTCAAATTTGTAACATAAAAATATACAGACTACAATGAATCTCTGTTTAGTATGACCAAATATCTTTATCAAATTTGCATGGTCATGATACGAGAGGGATTAAATTACGCTAAAATTTGGTTCACATCCTAGTATAATCTTGTTTATTACATTTTGAAAACATAAAACATTAGCTATATTAATTATATCTTGTATCTTGTCTAGAGTTGAATAAATAAACATTGCCATATTCTAAGCAAATTTATTGGTAACCTTACAGAAAATGAACGTCTGTTAATATTCTGGACACTAAATTAGAATAAGTACACTTTAGTCTATCAACGCAATTTTTTCTTCCATTTTGAATCCCAGATTCAGAACAATCAGCAAAACCGCTGGACCTCAAAGCCTCTCAGCTGATCCCAGCTTGGGGTGTCATGTGTAGTTTGGTTTTGTTTTTGGCTTGGTTTGTTTCCTTCTTTGCCCTGAGTTTTTTTAAAGAATAAAACTGATTTATTAAGAAGACTTTACTTTCAATACCTCGCTGAATTATATTAGAATAGTCTTGTGAGAGTTTTTTATTTTTACCTTAGAACTACTCATAGACTGGTGAACTAGATTTGCTTTTGGATTTTCATTGTATTTTTTAAGAGTGAGACTAAATTAAACTCACACTATTTGAAGTGCTTTAAAATTTATTGCTAAAACTTCAAAAGCATTATCTTACCCATCAGGGCAATAAATTTAAATTTGTCCAATAATGCAAATAACTCAATGAAGTGTTGAAAATTACCAAATTGTGCAATACCAGTGGCTCTGGACAATTTGGAGGCCATTATAGAGGCTAGGAATGAATTTGCTTTGAAGTATCAATTACTATTGACAATTTGGGAGTCATCAATAGAGCAGGGCAAAGATAAGAGGAAGATAAAATGAAACCAAACTACATGCAGCTGAGATATGCACCTGCCTATAAAGGCCATCTAAAATAAACAACTAATTGGCCTTTATACAGAGACAACGAGCCAGTGTACTTTTAATATAATTATGACACCTTTTTTTTGGGGGGGGGGCAATTGATAAAAGCAGGGCAAAAATAAATTAAACCAATCTTCATGCAGCTAAGATATAAACTTGCCTGTAAAGGTCATCTAAAGGCACAGCCATGGTGGCCTTGATAGACAGGGTCCATGTAGGTACCAATCTGCTTGATCATACTATCATTTATGACAAAATTTTGGGGGTTTAATGATAAGAATAGGGCAAAGGTAATGAAAGGATAAAACTAAACCAAAGTTCCATGTTGTACAATACAAACATGCTTTTTAAGGACGATTGCCCTTTATAGAAACATGGTCAATTTAAGATGAAAAGAAAACAACATATCATGATAAATCTTCATAATTCCAAGGATTATATACATGATCAACAAGTGATAAAAACGTTTATGGTTTTTTTCAAAATCAGTGCCAACCCCCTAAAACCATTTTCCTTTTCAAACCAAGATTGAACTCGTTGATAATTGTAGCAAATAAAAGCCCAAGTGTACTTTGAAAATCGCTTGTTATTGAAGATAAAATTTCCAAATGTGTTTTACAATTCCTCCATTATTATGTGAATCTCGTCCATTTAAAAGGTTTTTATTCAAGATCAACTGTACAAACAGTCAATGAATTTTACCCAAAAGAATATACATGCATAAAAGAGTTATGAAGAGAGAGAGAGAGAGAGGGATGGAGAGAGCAAGAGAGAGAGAGCAATAAAGAGAAAAGTAGAAAAATACTTGGAGACAATTGGCTCAAATCCTCAACAACACCAACAAAAAAGAAACTAATGGTAATTAGATAAAAATACATTTTCACAAATCACAACTACTCAAAGTTATCTTTCTCGGTTTAAAAAACATACATTACCTGCTCAACCAAATATTTTTAAATAAGTTTAAATGTTTGTCTTTGTCTTTTATTTGTACTTATGGTGAGATTAATGCACATCAAATATTTATGCATGGATTAATGTTATTTGTTAGTTAAAGTATATCAACCTTTCATTTATGATAAGAAAAGGTTGTGTGTTTTTTTCTTTTTTACAAATGAACTCAGTTGCATTTATTTGTGAAAAATAACCTGAAATTTGGCACATTTTCTGTTCATTTTTAACAGCGTAGACTTCCATGTTTCAAACATCCAGAAAGAAAACATTTATATTCATTTGATATTTGAAAGAAGCATGAAGATGTGTAGATTTTCCTCTCAAGTATGCTTTGATAATTTCACAATTAATGTGTTGTTTTCCTTGTTATGTTTTCATGTTCACGTGTAACAGTGTTTAGCTTGTAAACTGTATTATTTTTTTAATTAACTAGCTTAAAAGGGAACAATAAGATGTAGTCTAAAAATGAAAAACTGAAGAGTCTACATAATATGGAGCAGTTATTTTCAAGGCTTAAACTTTCAGTTTCCGGAAATGGCTAAGCCCACAGTATAAATATCTGTACTTATTAAATTTGTTTGCTAATTAGCAATAGGTGGGGAATTTAACCCTTGAAGAAATCGTTGAAAAGTAGATAAAGATCAGTTTAGATGAATTAAATAGGATCCGTTTTTTCCCCCAAAATTGCATATTTATTTGGGGTATCATTAGATTAGACATATACAACTACATAATAGTAAGGTCTAAAGCTAATCATTTTCCTAAAATGATCATCATATATAATTCAATATACACATTAATGTTGTGGTTACAACTAAATCCTAGTAATTATTTTATAACATAAAACATCCTAAGTATCGGCTGTTAGGCATGAAGGTCATGCATATTATAGGACAGATATGTAGGACATAATTTGTCAAATAAGATATTTAAAAATGTAAGAGCCCATATTATCAATTTATTTAGCATATAATAGTGCTACATTGTAACTGTTTGCATGGCAATTTATAAGAGCATGCGATTCCCAGAATGCACCACCTGTGTGTGCATGACACCGATGTTGCATCAAACGTTCATCACCCCCTTTCGTCTGTCGTGGACCTAACAACACCCAGCGTGCAGTTAATCTACTAGCATGTGTAAGTACCATGTTTTTATCCTTTTGTTATCTAATCTAGTTTTATATGTTTGTGGCCCAGAAATGAACAGAAGTTATTTCTTATCAATGGAATGACAATTTATTTCATGATTTTACAAGCTTTTTCTTTATTCTGTATGCTATTTCAAACAATGGGAATACATACAAATAAAGAAGAATTCACTTTATTTTCAAATTGATTAAAGGTCATACAGCAAGGGTCATAATTGCCTCATTGAAAATACTTTTTACGGCTGATTGTAATATTACAATTTCTAAATTGACAAAATATGTCATTCCATTGATAAAAGCGATGCACTTTGTTTTTTCTGCAAGATGTGTGGGTAACCTTAATTAACTATTAAGGCTAGGTGAAATTTATACAGTTTATTCATAATTTTGATGTATAGGAACCACTACACCTTCAAATTATAATTATGTCATATTTTTTTGTCTAAAATCTTTCTTTCCTTTTTGATTCCATATTAGGAAAATACAAGAAATACGAGTTGTAGTATTACCCTCTCTATCTTTTCTTGATCTTTTGCATGGTCTATCCAATTAACCAGATAGCATGTGTGAATAGGATTATAATGTTAGTGACATCGAAGGATGTATATTGATTCTAACATATAAGGAGAACCATAGCTATTTCAATCAAGCGACCGTAACTTGTATTATAATTTCTTTGCATGGTGATTAGATCTAATGTAATGTTTATGAGATGTGGCATTGTGATAAGGAAGTCCGATTCAATAGTAATCCAAATTTTGATGATTGTTGATGAATGGAAGCTGTGTGTGATATTTGATGAACAGGATACTGTAGTAGGAAAATAAATCTTATGACCATTATTTCAAATGAATTTTCAATGAAAGATATATATATCAAGAAAAAATCAAATACTTTTTAGGAAATTGTTACCTGTCACCTTGTAATTTTAGGTCAATATTAAGGATGTCTTAACTAATAATTTTTAATTTTTTAGCATGGTTGCATAATTCAAATAAACTTATGAAAAATACAAATTTTATTACAAATTTTCAATTACATAAAGTTGTTTATAGCATGCAGAGATACACTCACAAATTAATAAGAAAAATGTGTTAATTTTAAGTTTGTTTTGATTCCTCCTGTATGGGTAAATTTTGTTTTATGACCAAACAGTTGATATAGATGCTCCTGCTGGAAACCTGCTTAGCTTCAGTGAGTCCTACGGGGCTGATGTCAGTGCGAGTGTTGACCCAGGTATGGACTCTGATACCGATGTTGACCTTGATGACATCTTACCCTATGACGAGGCTCTGGTTCTCCCCAGGAGGAAGAAGCGTACTAGGAAGGAAAGTGAAGATGAAGAGGGGCATCCTTTTGCTCAACACACCGATGACAGCCAAGAAAAAGCAGCAGATAAGTTGCCTATCTTGACCAAAACCCAAGCCAAGACCAAACTTGCTTCTAAGATAGAAGCTGCCCAGAGAGCTGAAGGACGCTCTCAAAAGGACTTGTCACCAACCCGTCCTTTCAGAAAGGATCCGTCACCTACTAGACGTCCTATGCAGAGGGACTTCTCACCAATGAGACCATCTGCACCAGGTGATGTCAGCGTGCAGCCGCAGCCAATGCTGCATGTAGATCATCCAGAAGTTGCAGATCTGGGTACACCACCTGTGGTGTACATGCCACCTCATACTCAGGGACAGGTGGCGCCACCAAAGCAGCATGTGACACCATCCGTGAAGTCCAGGTTCCAGCCAAAGGATGATACCAGACCACCGATGATGCCACCTAAACCAGCCGTGATTCCCTTCACACCTGACAAACCTGGGGCACCAACACCTGGTACCCCATTCAAACCAGTATCGGCACCCAAACCATCACCTGGAGCACCACCAACACCGGTGTCTTCAGATATCAAACCACAGGCAGCCCAGCCGACTAAAGCTGTACCTGTTCAAACTAAACAATTGACAATCATGCCTCCACCTCCTGAAGATCGTAAGCCTCCAACCTTTCTCAAGTTCATCAACCATTGCAGGGTGAAACCAGGAGAGGAAGGTCGCTTTGAAGCAAAAATTACGGGTAAACCTATGCCGTCCATTAAATGGTTCCGGGATAAACAAGAACTCATACCTTCAATCATTTGCAAGGTAGACAATAAACCAGACGGGACAACTACGTTGACCTTCCCGAAGGTGCAACCTGATGATACATGCAAGATTACTTGTAAGATTGAGAATGCAGCTGGACTGGCTTCCTGCACAGCTAAGCTTATTGTTGAAGGTATGTTCATCAATTCGTCAACTTTATCACCCTCCTGATAATCTATATCTCTTCACCATATAAGTCACCTGAATTAAAAGGTAAAAAAAAATCATTTAGCCAAATATATTCCTCAGGTAATGCTTTTGAATACTCTTAACATATTTGAATTCAAATTCTGAGAATACATGCAGTATACATGTATTTTCACTGCGAGTCAAAATACCTGATACAATATTACATTTATTGAATGCTTTACATCGTTTTTATTTGCTAGGAATGTATTGTGCACTATAACTGGAGTATGCTACAAATTATATTATGATGACAATGGACACTGTTCATTGACAGGAAAATTGAATAATGAAAGAATAAAACCATTTTTGGAAAAGAATTAAGTGTTATATCTTAATGAAATTTTACTAATAAAACTAAGACAGTTACTCTAATGATATTGTTCCTCAACCTTCTAGATGAGGAGCAACGCATTGTCCGTGAGACCAAGCAAGCTCGCTTCATCCAGTCCACGCTGTCCGTCGCCCCGGGAGAGGACATCTACTACTCGGACCTTGACATCCAGACCATACCACCTCCTACGTTCAGGCCCGGAGCTGTTCCTGCTCCTACACCTACCAAGCCTAAGCCCAAACCTGCAGAGGAGGTCCAACCTCAACTCCGTCCAAAACCTGCTCAGCCTCCGTCCTTCCAGTCGTTTGTGAGCAGCCAGGAAATCAACGAAGGCGGAACTGCCCGCTTTGAGTGCCATGTCAGTGGCAACCCCAGACCAACAGTCAGATGGTATAAGGTATGAACTTGTCCAGTGACCAATGAGAATCCTTGTTTCATAGACTCTGTGCATAAAAGTCATAGTGTGAACCAATCTGAATTGTTATTCCGAAATTTTAATTGACCAACAATCAGATGGTGCAAGGTATGAACTTCAGTGCCCTGAAACAAACAGAGTTACAATCAATTGCAAATCTATAGTAATCAATCAGGATCCTTGTTGCATAGACTTTTTGCATAAAAATCTCACTGTGAACCAATCAGAACTATTTGCAGTTTTGCTATTAATTTGCAATTAATCGTATCTCTTTATGTTACAGGGCACAGAGCTATGCTTTAGATTGATCATCCATATTATAAGTGTGTTCAATTCATCAATAAAAAAGTAATATTTTAATGATCTTGATCATTGTTTTATTTGAATGGTTTTGAGCTCTTTTTTTCTATGAAGATTATAGGTGCATGGATAGAAAGAAGTTCATTGTCTAAATTGGAAACCTGATAAACAGAGATTTGTGGTTGATTTTACAGTAGACTTTACATTAGTCCTAGATGTTTGCTTCCTTACATATTCTTTCACATATCATTGTCACAAACTAATAAAATTTTCACACAAACAGGTACCTACATAATGTATATGATGTCTTATCTTTAAACTTTTTTCCTGCTTTGGTCGACTAGTACCCCACAGAATGGACTGCTGCAGTAGACATATGTCACATGGAAAATGCTACTCCAAACAATGTAACAATTTAGGGTTTTAATCCAAATAAATTGCTAAAATGTTATTTCTTTGCATTTTTAAATGCAGAGCGGTAGAGAGTTGAGACAAGACAGCCGCATCACCATAAGGATCACGGAGGACGGCACCTGTGTACTTGAGATCTCCTCCCTGTACCCAGAAGACTCTGGCGAGTATGTCGTCAAAGCAACAAACCAGGCGGGGGAGGCAACGTCCATTGCCCACCTATCTGTACAACGTGAGTCCATTTAGGGTTCATGTAGAAGAGTGATGTAAATGTGAATGAATTAATGAATAATTAGTTAATTTTCACTGACTGATATCAAATGCAATTAAATGCTTATAAGTGAAAACTAGTAGAATCTACATGTGTGGTTCTAAATCCTACATTTTATATTGTTAACTTCATCAATTATTAGCTTAACTGTAGGTCACACTTGAAATGTTATTAGGCAATGTACCTCCCTTTTTCATGCTTGGTGTATCAACATATTTGTTTTTGTGAAAATATTATCATAATGCAAATTTTAAACATTTACATGTATATCTTTGTTGACAAGTAGTTACAAAATTGATCATTATGATTATCACATTTGTGCACAGTTTTTTCATAAACTTGATATGCATGTTTTACAGAAAAAACAGTGAAGGAATAGAAAGAGAGAGAGGTTAAATATATCCTGTGCAATACACAATTTTATCTCTTTGCAATAATATTAATATTATTTTATTATTATCGATGCACAGCATCCTCTTACCGATACGAGAGGGATGTGACCACCGATTCCCAGCAGGATCTTCGCATCCAAATCAATGTTGAGCGGGATGGGATGCCTTCGCAACCAGGAGGCGGTGTTCATGTGACAGCTCCAGGAGTGTTCGTCACAAGGACAGGTCAGACAACTACCCAGGGTCTGGAATTTGTACCTGGAGACAGGACTGGTCTGATCACTACTCAGGAGTTTATTCCAGGTGAGATTTTTTTCCCCTGTGTGTTTGAGGAAATACTGTAAAAAGGATTTCCTCTTGTGCTGTGTGTCCAAGGATATATTTCGGACAAGTTTAAACAAACCATACTAAGTAAACCTAAAGCTGAAGTTTGTTTGATCTAAATTGTATTAATTTAGGAGGTATATTCACAAAAATATCTAAATGTTGCTATTGTCGAGTTGGACGTAATTAGCTGTGCCATTAAATTTATGAGGACAAATAAGTTAAGAATAACACTTTAAATTTTCATGACTAGGTCTAATATATCCCCCTCAGAAACAAATTTATGTCAATCAGTTAACTTTTATTATGTTTGATGTTGTATACAGCTTTTTTATGTTTTTTGCACAGCCATGTATTACACCTTTGATTTTCATGATGCTCATATATGGAATTCTTCCCCAGGTACTTCAACTCCTACAACCTCCACTACAAGGACAGTAGAGGTTCATGAAGGACCATCAGACGTTGAGAGAACCACAGAGGAGTTGTCTTCCACCTCAAGAAGAACCACAACCAAGACAACAACCAAGAAGACAGTAACTGAGATAGTAACAGAAGAGAGTGACATGGAAATTCCAGGCATGACTTTCACCAGTCAACAATATGCCCTTTCCCCTGGACCCCCAGGATCAGGTCCTGGCACACCTGGACAACCTGGTGCCCCTGGAACCCCAATACAAGTATATGGACAGACCATTCCAGGGCAGATGCCTACCAACATCAACATCACACTGAATATTTCAGGTTTCCAAGAGGCTCTGCCGGAGCCTCCACAGTTCAGGAGGTTGGTCAACGACATCACCGTTTCCGAAAGCCAAACTGTCCAGCTTGACTGCATCATCACCGGTCATCCATTCCCTCAGATAACATGGCTGAAGGATGACCAGATCATCCAGGATTCACCAGACTTTCAGTATATCATCAACGGCAATAGGGTATCTCTCCTTATTAATGTGACTCTTCCAGAGGATACAGGAGACTACACTTGCAGAGCTACCAACCCATATGGGACAGCTGTCTGTACTTGCAGATTGACCGTCCGACGTAAGATATATCTTTTTGTTAATTGTAGGATAATGAAATATAATTACATATATGTGGTATAATCACGTAGGTGCAGGTAATAGAGAATTTGCATACGCAAAAGGGCAAACATATTCAGTGCACTTTACTTTTTCATCTTGTTTAATGATATTTGTCTTTATCAAAAGGTCAATGAACTTGTGAGGATGATAGGGTGGAAATTGTATATGTTTTGTATAAAAGTAGAATTAGATGAATATTACAACAACATATTATAATTCATTTTTGGTGAATGACCAAGTTTATATACATTCTTGTTACTTTACAGCTGGTAGGATGAGGACAGTGAGTGGTGACGAAGCCTTCTCTGAATCAGAGGTGATTCGACGAGTAAGAAAAACCACCACCACAACTACTACCAGGGTAGCAGAGAGTGATGTTGAGGCCCCATCTGAGTTTTCAGAACGAAGTACCTACCGAGTTGTTCGGAACAAGCCACCTAAGTTCCTAAATGAACTACTTGACATTGAGGTGCTGGAGAATAGTACTGCTAAGTTTGATTCCAGAGTTACCGGAAGGCCAGCACCACAGATAAGATGGTTCAGTGATGGTATTGAGATCCATCCTGGAGGACGCTACACATTGCATTATGATGATCAAGGACACTGTTCATTGACAATCATTAACGTGACTCGTGATGACTCTGCAGAGATCGAATGCAGAGCAGTGAATGCAGCTGGAGAAGAAGCATCCAGCTTTGCTGATCTCATTGTCAAACCCATTCCACAGGCAGGGAAGAGGCCCAGAAGAAGACGAGAACACCAGACTTTGCTCATTCATGGTCAGAAGCCAAAGTTCATTTCCGAAGTAAAGTCAACACAGGTGACGGAAGGACACACTGCAAAGTTTGTTGTGAAGATCTCTGGAACACCTCGTCCTTCTGTGACCTGGTACAAGAATGGACGTCCTATTCCTCCCAATGATCGAGTTGTGATTACTTATGAAGAGGATGGAACATGCACACTAATAATAAAGAATGTATGTGCAGATGATGATGCAGAGTACATGTGTAAGGCCGTTAATGAACTTGGGAAAACTATTACCTATGCTGACTTGGTAGTTGTGACTACAGAGCGTATTACCACAATCCAAGAAGAGCCTGAAGAAGAAACATGGACTGAACGTGTTGAGAAAGTTGTCGAAAGTGACACAGAAAGTGTTCGCACCATCACAACTACTACAACAACAAAGAAAGTAACAACTCTTTTGAGAGAGGGACAAGAGCCTACAAGTGGTACTGAAAGTGTGACTTTGGAGGTCCGACCAAGGGACAGATCCCAGCCACCACCAAGAAACACACACCAAACAATATTTGAGACTGACATTGGTCAAATGAGACCTGATGATTACGATGTGGAAGATTATGAGGTGATCAGAGAGTATGGTCCTCGACCTAGACTGACCCAAGAGGTTAATATTCCTATGAGTCCTGGACAGCAAGAAGTTACCATTCCCATTGGCAGATCACCTGAACGCTCAACACAAGAGGTTACTCTTACTCGTGAGATACATCCTACTGTTACAGAGAAAGAAGTGGTACCACAACAGAGACAGCCAGCAAAAACTCCTCTCAAAATGCCTGTTATCCCTCAAAGGCAAGTGGTGGATGAACAGTTTCATCCTGATAGGAGACAGCCTGCAGAGTACCAGCCAAACTTGGATAGATTCCAGCCACCGAGGCCTGTTGAAGAAGACATGCTCTATGAAGACTTGCATCCCCAACCCGTCACAGATGTAAAGCTACCCTTTCAAAAGGAAGCGCCACCTACCACAGTTTATGAGCAAGTGTCCAGGCAAATTAAGAAACCAGATTATACAATGAGGCCATTAAGTGACCTTCCTGCACCAGAGCAAGTGCCATATGTACATGAACCACAGGTGAAACCAGCTAGCCGGAGACCTGCTGAAACCCCTGTGTCCTTTGATGGTCTAAAGAAAATCCCGAAGGAAGAGGCCCCTCCTAGAGTACATGAGGCACCATTATTTCCAGAGGAAATTGTTCAGGAACAGATGTCATTGGTTGAACCATTGCAGAAAATGCCACAACGGCAACCACCTGCAAAGGTTCAAGAATCACCAATTACATCCACAGAAGTACAGCCTTCAAGACCAAGTCTTGAACCACTTTCAAAATTGCCAAAACCTCAGCCCCCTGTCAAGGTGAAAGAACCTAATGTTATACCAAAAACTAAACAGCCAGAAAAAACATCAGTGGACTTTCCAATGCCAGAATATCCAGAGTATGAAGAAGAGGTACCGTTCCATCCTCAACCGGAACAGCTATACCCAATATCGTTTCCTGAGAGGAAACCCAAACCTGAGGTTGCTGTTAAACCACGTGCTAAGCAACCAACTCATCCAGGCAGACCGCAAGTGGTTGAAGAGGTGCAAGATACTGAGGCCATCGTTGGAGAAGAAACTCGTTTGCAGACAATTATTATAGGCCTGCCGAGACCAAGGATTCAGTGGCTCAGAAATGGGCGTCCTATTGATGGGGACCGCTTTGAGACAATAGTACGTGAAGATGGATTGTGCACACTGGTGATCAAGATTGTACTTGAGGATGATCAGACAGTCTATGAATGCAGAGCCACAAATCCACTGGGGACAGTGTCTTCTTTTGGAAATTTGACAGTTACAAGACGTGAAACCATCACAACAGTTACAGAGACTGTGACAACAGAGGTTTATACAACAGACAGTGAACAGGAACAGTACTTTCCCCATAGGACACAAATAGAAATTGGTCCTGGTCGTGACAGACGTACCTTTATCCCACCAAGGCAACCGAGACCTGTCAGCTCTTCTATAGAGATATCTCCAGAAGATAGAACAGAGACAATGACTACAACCACTGTTACAGAAACTATCACAAGATATGAAGATGACACTTCATCTGATATCACAACCCAGAGATCAGAATATGACATATATCCAGAATATGAACGCCCATCACAAGAAATTGAGCTGATAATAGATGGAGTCAGACCCTATCCTGATAGACAGACTGCAACCATTCAGGGAAGGCCAAGGGTACCTGAGACTCGTGAAAGGACAACAATTGACATTGATAGGCAAGCTCCTCTGGCACCTGTTGAGTTTATAATTGACACCAGGGATGATCAGCCTCAAGAAGAATATGAGACAATAACAAGAAGGAAGAAGACAACTGTTACAGAACATATCTCAAGAAGGGGAGTTGAAGAAGATGAGGAACCTATAGAAAAATACTCAATTGAATATCCTCAAGAGCCAAGGAGACCAGTTGACTTCTCGTTTGACCTTCCAACTCCAAGTACAGTTGATTACTCAGAAGAAGAAATCATGCCAAGATACATTGAACCACTCAAGATAGATGTAGACATTCCAGAAACATATGAAATTTGTCCTGGTGTGGAGGATGTTCAACAGCTATCTCCCATTGATGTGGAATTTGAGCAACAGCCAGTGGAAGAAATCACTCTCGGGCCTGAAGAGGTGTTGCCAGTGAAATATGAGCCAATCGATGTCACATTTTCTCAGACAGCAGTTGAGGAGATTGATCTAGGACCTGAAGAAGTAATACCTCGTGAAAAGCCTAAACCTCTTGATGTCAAATTCCCCCAGCAAGCAGTACGCAAGGTTCAAATGGGTCCAGAAAAGGTGTTGCCTAAAGAACAGCCAAAGCCTTTTGATTTGACATTTGAAGGAGCAGAAGTGGAGGAAATTTCACTTGGAACTGAAGATGTATTTCCGAAAGCTCAACCTAAGCCTCTGAAGCCCATTGAAATGCAATTTGATCATGCTCCTATAGAAGAAATCACACTAGGTAAAGAAGAGCTTCAGCCAAAACCAAAGTCAAAACCCCTTGAGATGACCTTTGCCCATAAACCTATAGAGGAGATATATCCTGGGGAAGAAGTGACAGCACCTCAACCTGAAATTCCACTGAGGCCGGAATTCGAAGAATTGGTTATACCATCTGAATATGCTCCTGATATACCTATCCAGCAAAAGACACTGACAAAGCAAACAATTGTGCAAGAAGTTCATCCTCAACCAAGTAAGAAACAACCGACTCCTGAGGAGAGAGGCAGGAGCACTCTTCAAATAGAGACTCAACCTCAACCTCGTGATATAGAACTCATTTTAGATCTACAACATCCGGAGGATGTCACAAGAACCTACACAGAGACTGTGACAACTGAAACAACAACCATCACTGAGCATGAAGAGCAGCATGCAACCATTGAATATGAAGAATTAGTCATTCCAGGACAGCCTGAAAGGCCCCGAAAACCAACACAGAAGGCTCAGAAGAGGCAAACAGAACCAATTCGTGTTGAGGAATCTGATCTCTTGCCAGAAGAGTCTATTCCAGGACACAGGACATACACCTTTTCTCCAGAAGAACTAAATCCATTTGCATCAAGCAGCTGTCCACACAGAATAACCTCCAGAAGTTTGACAGCTCCAGAAAGAAGTAGAGTTTCAATAAATGGAGATACACGCTAGAAGGTGGAAATGTCAAATTATGGAAAACTCTATCTAACCACTTGCTCGATGGAACAAACAGAATGGACACCAAGTAACTAGGTAACAGATACTTACACTGTTAATAAGGATGGACGTGTTGTTCTTGTAATTAACCCAGTATGAAGAAGTTATGATGACACTAGGAGTATTGGAAGTGTGTATAGCACTAACCGAAGAAGGAAACTGTGTCACAACATATGCCTGACAACGTATAGTGCAGATAGATCCTCTAGAGAAAGGTAGAAAGTCCCCAGAAAAAACGTCCTAAGAGGACTGAAAAGGTGCTGTTATCTAGTGAGAAACCTCAGAGAAAGAAAAACACAACATTGACAATTGACTCGAGTGAGGAACGAAAGAGACTCTCAAGTACCATTGAGTTACTGTTGATCGTTCATCATCAGCTTTCTACAAAGGATTTCCCAACCACAAAATTCCTACGTGGACCAGCAGAAAGTTCCCCAGTACAATACCAAAAGGAAAATTTCAAACACTTGAAAAACCATGACAGTATGGAAATTCTGTAATACACCAAAGCAACCTAGACGAAGACTGACGGAAGAAGTTATGAACCTGTATCAGAAACTGTGACTAACAGTTGTGGAAAAATGGTAGATCCACGTAAATGACACAAATCTAATTGAACCAAAAGAACAACCTCTTGAATCACTATATAACTAACCACTGAATGTGCCAAAGGAAGAGCAACCTTGAATATGAGGTTCTAGGTTGTAACCCTAAAGTACTGAAAGAGGATCTGTAACACCACTGTAACTGAAAATGTTACTACACAGATTTGGAAAACCGAATATCCAAGTAAACCTGAACCAACCAAAATTGAATACCAATCAAAAGAACCCATTGAGCATGAAAGAGCAACCAGTAACCCGATGACTAATTGAGAATTGGATCATTCCAGGAGAGCCATGAAAAGACCCGAAAACCAACACGAAAGCTCAAGAAGCAAACAGAACCAATTACAGTTTGAAGAATGCGATCTCTTGCCAGAGAGTCTATTCCCAGGAATACAACCTTATCTCCAGAAGAACTTCTTCCATTTAGCACCTAGCACACCTGTCACACAAGAAACCTCCAGAATTTAGACACGCTCTGAAGACATATTGAAGTTTCATAAATGGAAGATAACAGCTAGGTGGAATGTAGATATGGGAAACCACAACCACTGTATGACTCGATTGGAACAGAGATGGATACACCGTCAGGTAACAGATACCTTAAACACTTGTTGAGAAAGGATGGACGTGTGAGTCTTGTTAACTTAACAAACCAGTTGAAGAAGGTGACTAGCGAGAGGTGAAGTGACGACCAGCTACTCAATAAGAGGTGAACTGCGTCAACATATGCTGATGGTCAGACGCCACGCAGAGATCTCCCCCAGAGACAGGTTGAAAAAAGTCCGCCTCAGAAAACGTCTAGAGGAACTGAAAAGGTGTCCCTGTTTCTGTGAAACCTCAGAGAACGAAGAAACTACTCGAATTGACAGTGAATCGATATGAGGAAAGACTAGGCCACACTCATAAAGTCATTTGAGGGACTGTTGATGTTTCCACAGCAACTATATCGGCCAACAGTAGTTCCACGACACCTCCATGCCTCGCGTGGGCACCAGCAGGCCGACTCGTGCCAGGTTCAAACCAAGCAAATGATTCAACACCTGAAAAAACCTGAGTATGGAATTCTAGTAATCCAAAGCAACCTGACGAAGAGGAAGAAGAATTATAAACTGTATCAAAACATGTGACTACAGTTTGGAGAAATTGTATGCCCACGTGAGACCAACACAAGTTTGATTTGACAAAAGAAACAACCTCTTGCGCCTGTAGATATAAACATCATGGATGATGCCAAACGAAGGAGACAACCTGAATATGAGGTTCTTGTCCATTCCTCAGAGGAAAACAACACAGTAAAAAGACAGAATTGGTCACAACTGTTGAACGAGACTGTTTACAGAACTGTCTGTTGAAGACACGCGGATCCAGTAAACATCGCAGACCGACAGACAAGTGGATCTGACTGGGAAGGAAGCAAGCAAGAAAAGAGACCACTTGCACCAGTGAATTGACCTTTGACTATCCCAAGATAGAAAAAACCTGAATATGAATCTTGTCATTCCCCAAGAGCCACAACCAGAAGAAGAAATTGTCACAAAACGTTGAAGAGACTGTAACAACATTTAGACGACCACAAAGATCGTTCCAGAGACTCGTGAAACAACACAGGTGTTACTCAGAGAAAAGATAAAAGACCGTTACAACCAGTGAATTGACACTTAGATATCCCAAACGAAGAAAAACTGAAATATAATGGTCCTATGGTCGCATGAGCCAGTAGGAAACAACAGAGGGGAAAGAAGATGTCACGTGGGCAAGACTGTGAAGCAGGACTGTTTAAGCACACGAGCAGGGTGTAGGAGCACACACGAGTCCCAGAAGACTCGTGAAACAACGACAGGTGGTACTAGAAAACAGATAAACGAGACCACTTGCCACCAGTGGAATTGACTTTCGATATCCCAAAGGAGAAAAACTGAATAGCTGAAGATCCTTGTCATTCCCCCAGGGAAGCCACGAACCGGCTGCAGCGGATAGAAGAAAGCTGTCCACAACTGTGAAGAGACTGTGTACAACAGTGTGTGAGAGGTCAAGACACTGAAGAGGTTCAGAGACTGCCGGCCGAAGACAACGAACAGGTTGTCTAACTGAAAAGCAAGCATAAAACCACTTGCACCAAGATTCAGAATTGACTGTTCGAGCAGGTGATGATCCCAAAGAAGAGCAGCCTGACGTATAACGTCCTTGTCATTCCTCCAGAAGCCACAAACCACGAGGAAGAAACTGGGTCAGCCACCTGTGGAGAGACTGTTACATGGACAGTCGCGATGGTCAGTGAAGAGAGCCAAGAGAGGTGTGCCCCGAGAGACCTCGGAGAACACACAGGGGTCTTACTAGATGACAAGATTACGAATAGATACCCACTTGTCACCACGTCGACAGATTGAGCGTTGACGAATATCCCAACAGAAGAGCAGCCGTGAGTATAAGTCCTCTGTCATTCCCACAGGAGGAAGGTGCCGCAACAAGACCAGAGGAAGAAACTGTCAACAACTGTGAGGAGACCTGTTACAGGACACACAGTGGTTGAGAGACAACGAGGTTCCAGAGACTCGGGAACACAAACAGTTTTTACTAGATAAATAAAAGACCCATACTCTTGCACCCAGTCGAATGACCTTTGATATCCCAGAGAAAGAAAACCTGATACTGAAGTCCTTGTTATCTCAGGAGAGCCCACAAACCAGAGGAAGAAATTTTCACAACTGTTGAAGAGACTGTAAAACAACCAGTTGAGATAAGCAAGAGATATTCCAGAGACTCGGAAACACACAACAGGTTTCTAGATAAAGATAAAAAAACCACCTTGGCACCAGTCGAATAGACCTTGTAATCCCCAAACGAAGAACAGCCCTGAGTATGACAGTCCTGCATTCCACAGAGCCGCAACCAGAAGAAGAAACGTCACAACTGTTAAAGAGACTGGTAACAACAGTTGATAGAGCACAGAAGGTCAGAGATCGTGAAACAACCCAAGTGTATTAAGAAAAAAGAAAACACCACTTGCTCCTGTGGATACTGACATCTTGAGTACTTCCAAGACAACAGCAGCCAGACATACCATGCAGAATGCCGTCAACACACCAGAAACACGGGAAGTTCTAGTTCTACCCTAATGGAACAAGGACCAGACAAACGGAAACTATCACAACCTGTCACAGAAACTAGTAACAACAATTGTTGAATCAGAAGAACACCAGAGCCTGAGACAAAACAACACAAGTGACATTGAACCACGACCAAGAGCCATACCTCTTGCCTCCTTTGGAACTAACTCTTGAAATTTTCCAAGAGATGAAACCGGCAACCTGAACTAGAAATGTCCATGTGAATGCCTATAGAAACAACCACCAAAGCAACCTGAGTATGAAATTGTTGTTCAGCCAATGGAGCAGCCAATGGATGAAGAAGTAACTACTGTATCTGAGACGGTTACAACTGTGACTGAAGTAGTAAGAACTGAAGAGGTTCCTGATACAATGGATACTACGCAGGTTATAATGGACCAGGAGCAAAAGCCTCTAGCTCCTGTAGAACTTACATTTGAGATTCCACAGGAGGAAAAAACACCAATTGAAGATATTCCTGTGCAGCAGGAATATGAGGTTTTGGTAATGCCTATGGAACAAGAGGAGAAAAGAACTACAACAGTGGTGACTGAAACAGTGACAACAGTAATGGAAACCGAAGAAGTACCTGAAACAAGTGAAATCCTTATTGATCAGCAACAGCCTCTTGGTGAAGTAGAATTGACACTTGAATTGTCTCCTGGTGAACAACCAGAAATCGGAGTAGTGCAGCCTTTCCCAGAAGACACTGTTGAAGTGCTTGCCGAAGACATTCCAAAAATGGCAGAAGCTGTTCCACAAGAGCAGCCAGGTGTTCAAGTTGTTGTCACACAAGAACCACCTCAGGTTATACAACCACTTGTAGATGTTGTAACTGATGTAGGTAAGACTGTGCGATTAACATCACAAATAGTTGGTCATCCTCAACCTGATATCCAGTGGCTTAAACATGGGAAACCTGTCATAGGAGAGAGATTTGTGACCCTTATTGAAAGAGATGGTAACTCAGTTCTTCTAATTTCTCCAGTAACAAAGGAAGATGAAACAGATTTTGAGTGCGTGGGTACTAATGAGGAAGGAACCGTCTCAACAAAGGCAGAAATATACCTGGGTCCAAAGAAACCACTTGATAAGCCTTCTGACAAACCGGTTGAAGAGGTGACCAAAATAATTGACAAGAAACCAGAGGAAGCACCCCAGAAATTAGAAGAAGACAAACCTGTCAAGATTCCAGAGCAGCCTAAGGAAACGCCAGCTGAGAAGCAACCTATCTCTGAGGTTGTTACACCAAAACAAGTAGAGCAACAGAAACCGAGAGGACCTGCTGATCTACCAGAAGAGCCAACTGAGAAATATCCAGTCACAGAGGTGGTGATGCCACAACAAGTAGAGCAACAGCAACCAAAAGGACCAGCAGATTTACCAGAAGGAGCCTGCTTGAGAAATATCCTGTCACAGAGGTTGGTGATGCCACAACAAGTAGAGCAGCAGCGACCAAGAGGACCTGCAGATATACCAGAAGAGCCTGAATATGAAGAAGTTGTTGCAATCAGTGAAGAAATGGTTTCTGCTGAAATTATGCTTATGGCTGCGTGAAGAACCAGAATACGAAGAGGAAATTATAATGCCAGAAGAGGAAGTAACTGAAGAAATAGAAATAACTACTCGTGAAGTTACTGATGTAGTTATTGAGAAGAAACCAGAGGGTGTTCAGATAGAATTTGAAGTGCCTCAAGAAAAACCAGAGGTAACTACTACAACTACTATTACACAAACTGTAACAAGGGTTACCGACACAATGACTATAGAGGAAGACAAAGGCCCGCAGAGAGCTGAGGTCGTGATCGACCGCGAGCAACAGCCCTTGCAGCCGATCGAACTCGTATTAGATGTAAAAGAAGAAAAAGTACCAGAGATGCCAGAGTATGAGGAAGTAGTCATACCTGGGGAGGAAGTGCCAGAAGAAACTGTTAGAACTGATGTTGTAATTGAGAAAGGGGAGGATGAGCAAAGGCCAATTGAAATTGTCTTTGATGCACCTCAGCAGCCACAGATTACGGAAGAGGTTTCAACAACTGTGACAGAAACAGTGTCAGAAGTTGTTGAAACCACAATGGACTTTGCCCCTGGCCCAACAGAGGTTGTGATGGAAATTGAGGTTCCTCAGGAACCAATGCCTGAAGAAATGAGAGAAACTACTACTGTGGTTATGGAAAAGGGACCAGATGAACTCCAAGATATAGAGTTAGTACTTGATATCTCTGAAGAGAAACCTACTGACAAAACATTCATTGAGGTTATACGCCATGTCACTGATATTGAGGTAGAAATTGGCAATCGAGCCCATTTCACTTGCCTCATATTGGGTAATCCAAGGCCATCTGTCCAGTGGTTTTCCAACGGAAGGCCTCTTCAAGGTGACCGTTTCATCTCCATCTTCAATCTGGACGGAACATGCGAGTTAATCATTACAGAGGTACAAGAAGAGGATGAAACTGTCTATGTGTGCCGTGCTGAGAATCCTGCTGGAACTGTCACCACAGAGGCTGAGCTTATTATTCCTGGTGGAGGTAAGTCACATTTATTTTTGTTTTCTCTTTTTCTCTTTTATGTTAGAAAAAATAATTAATATTTTTAATGTGCATATTGTTAGAAAAGACCAAAAAAATATTGTAACAACCTTTCGGGAGATACATTATATGACCTTCCTTAAATCTTACCTGTAAAAAACAAAATATATAGATATTCATTCATACTGAAGGTCATTTTTGCCAAATGTTTATATAAATGATAAAAAATAAAGGTGAATTAAAATCTTTGTTAGTACAAATATAAAGTTGTTTGCCTCAAAATATAAAAAGCTGTTGAGTTATTAGTTTCCAAGTAATATATAAAAAACATCATTTATGAATTTAGAAACTTCTTTTATCTGAGAAATATATATGATCGATACATTGTCTATGGCATCATGATTGCGATTGATTCATTTTGCTGCGTATGAATTTTGTTAAAAATGCCTGTTGGGTATAAATGAAATCGTAGTGCATGCAAGATAGTATTTATCAACTTCTGTGCCTTAGACTGCAAACCATACCCAAGAATCATACTGATTACCTTTTCTTGAGGGGAGGGGGTGATGTGTATTTTGTTGTTTTTCATGGCAAATATTTTATACCCAATTTATCAATGATTCAAATCTTAAAATTCTATTCTGTAAAATAATCTTTAAAATTAATTAACCTGTTGCATACTGTGAACTATTTACGAAGCCAAATGAATCTTGGTTGTCAAGTATGGTAGCCAAAAATAATATTCATTTAAAGGTGAAACAAACATACCCTTAATCATATTAATGTCTTATAGTTTGAATCATACCATGTTTTTTTTTTCATGCAATAATGAGTGAAATAAACGATCATCAAGAGGGATGTTCTCTATTTATGTGGGATCAGTACACAACAGGTTAAATACAGGAGGGGTTAAACAGGCTTGCATTTGCCTTCAGTTTCGTCATCTCAGATAATATCTCCTTGCATGCTCATGGTCTGTCATGCAATGCATGTTAATTGTCATACCTTTTTTGAGTCCTCACTGTCGACATTGTAGGCTTAAATTCCTTTAGCTGTGTTTTCATCCTTTTTTATTTTTTAAACATCAATGTAGTGATAACTGTAATGGTAACTGCAAGACAGGTCCTGTGAAACAAAATGAAACAGCTGATTTAGACTTCCATTCTTGTACATAAACATTCAACAACCTTCAAAAAAATGTTATTTCCCTTTTATCTAAAAAAAAATACAAGTTTTATAATTGTGCACATTTGGAAAGGCAATCGCATATTTGATTCGTCACATCAAAATGAGACACAAGTTGTTGAACAATGATCACTGTGAGTCGCGCAAACAAGCAAAATAATCATAATGTCAAATTTTTTGGTATTTTTTTTCCTGAATGATAAAAGGAGTATTTAAAAATTGATTATTTTGCTGATTACCTCAACACTTCCTTCGGGACTTGTGTCTTATTTTGATATGATGGGTCACATATTATATTTTCAATTTTTGTTGTTAGAAAGAAGAAATATTGTGGCACAATGCCTGGATTTGTACCTTCCTTTTAGGAAACTATTATTACAGTACTTTTCTTTTCATTCCCTAAAATAGCTGATCAGGAGCAAATCGTTCTTCACTAGAATGTCCATCGTATTAAGTACATTCCAAACGCGTTCATTACATTCATTCATTGCTGTTTTCAATAAAATATAGTAAAAAGAGTTCAAGTACTTTTTGAACTTCATTCGGGATATTACCTTGTATCATTTTTCTCTTTCTTTATATGATGCATCTGTAAATAGTCTGGAGTTATTATTTTCTTGGAGCATGTTGGCTTTCTCTTTTTCTGCTTGTTGATATATTTTTGCTGAATTGAAGCATGTGATTTGTTGATGATTTTTCCCTCTCCTGCATAATGTCATGCATTTCCAGAGTTCTCATAGAGAATATGTCTAGAAAATGAGATTTGACAGACTTGATGACGATGATTTTATTGGAATGCCTTTGGCTCTTGCGCATTGCTGGTCTAGTTTGGATTCATGCATCTGTTTCCAACCTGTCCATGATGTTTTGTGCATGTTGCTTCTATTACGTTCATTGCAACTTTCGTATGACATGATCAACAGATGTATGCCTTCTCTTTATTGTGCTTCTCAGAGAGTATGCATATATGCAATGCATGATTTGCATGTAGGTTGTAAGTATTGCCCGATGGCCTTGTGAAGCATGCTATTTGAAACCTGTGTGGCTGTGTAGATCTGACGCCATGTTTTCCTTTTCCTTCTTGATACGCATTCTAGTGGATCAAACTACCAAGGAAGTGACAGTCACAACAACAACCACCACCAAGGTAGTGCAAGAGGTCATCGATGATGAGAGAGAACCTGATGAGGATATAGTACCTGTAACCATAATTCCGCAAGAGCCAGAGGAGAAAGTTGATGTTGTAGAAGAAATTATCACAAGACCAACAGAAGATGGTGACGTGGAAATAGTTAAGAGGAAAGTTACTACCACAACAACGACTCAAAAAGTAACTGAAGTAGTTGAAGAAGAATTGGAAGAGGAAGAGGATGAAGAAGATGGTGCACCTGAGCTAGACAGAGATCTTGGGCTTCCTCATGAAAACATTCTTTTGAAATTCATGGATTCCCTTCCAGAACCACAAGGGCAAACTGAAATATCTGAAGATCTAGCACTTGCAAAGACAGAACCTGAACAGATTTCAGTGTTACCAACTGCTACAGTTGAAACTCCTCAGAAGGAAGAGAAGGTTTCTGAGCAAGTACCACAAGAATTTGCTCCCGTTGAGGTTAAGCCATCAGAAGTTAAAGAGATACCAGCAGCAGTGAGTGAAATTCCACAGAGAGAGGAACACGTACCCCAGCAAATACCACAAGAATTTGCTCCTGTTGAAGTGATGCCTTCTGAAGTTGAAAAGATGCCAACTGCTGTTTTTGAAACTCCACAAAAGGAAGAGAAGGTTGCTGAACAAGTACCTCAAGAATTTGCTCCTGTTGAGGTTAAGCCATCTGAAGTTGAAGAGATGCCAGCAGCAGTGAGTGAAATTCCACAGCGAGAGGAGCAAGTACCCGAGCAAATACCACAAGAATTTGCTCCTGTTGAAGTTATGCCTTCTGAACTTGAAGAGATGCCAACTGCTGTTCTTGAAACTCCACAAAAGGAAGAGAAGGTTGCTGAACAAGTACCGCAAGAATTTGCTCCTGTTGAGGTTAAGCCATCTGAAGTTGAAGAATATGCCAGCAGCAGTGAGTGAAATTCCACAGCGAGAGGAGCAAGTACCCAGCAAATACCACAAGAATTTGCTCCTGTTGAATTATGCCTTCTGAAATTGAAGAGATGCCAACTGCTGTTCTTGAAACTCCACAAAAGAAGAGAAGGTTGCTGAACAAGTACCGCAAGAATTTGCTCCTGTTGAGGTTACCATTCTGAAGTTGAAGAGATGCCAGCAGCAGTGAGTGAAATTCCACAGCGAGAGGAGCAAGTACCCCAGCAAATACCACAAGAATTTGCTCCTGTTGAAGTGATGCCTTTAGAAGTTGAAGAGATGCCAACTGCTGTTCTTGAGACTCCACAAAAGGAAGAGAAAGTTTCTGAACAAGTACCACAAGAATTTGCTCCTGTTGAGGTTAAGCCATCTGAAGTTGAAGAGATGCCAGCAGCAGTGAGTGAGATTCCACAGAGAGAGGAGCAAGTGCCCCAGCAATACCAAAGAATTTGCTCCTGTTGAAGTGACGCCTTCTGAAGTTAAAGAGATGCCAACTGCTGTTCTTGGACTCCACAAAGGAAGAGAAAGTTTCTGAACAAGTACCACAAGAATTTGCTCCTGTTGAGGTTAAGCCATCTGAAGTCGAAGAGATGCCAGTAGCAGCAGTTGAAATTTCGCAACAGAAAGAACAGATACCACAACAAAAGCCACAGGAAACTTGTTGCAGCTGAAATTGTACCCTCTGAAGTGGAGGAGAAACCAACAGCCACTGTGGAATTTGCCTTAAAACAGATATTATGCCTGAAGAAGGTACCATTGAATAGACAGAGACTGAAATCATACAAGTAAAGCCATCCAAGAGATGCATACAGAGGAACTTGAAATTGAACAACGTGGACCTGCTAGTGTTGTTACTGAAGTTACAATATTGTAAAAACTGAAGATCAACGCGAAACCACTCTTGCAAGTATTGATGTCGAAGTACAGAAATGCCTGAAATTTCATTGGAAATATCAGGGCTCCAGCCTCAATCAGAGGAAAACAGAAATTGATGCGACTTCTGAAGTAGTAGTCATGTTGCTACAGAAGAAGTACCGGAAGCAGAAATGGTTGTGAGGGAAGAACAGCCTTGTGTCATCCAACATGTTGAAAGTCAAACGACTGAGGTTGGAGAAACTGCACGTCTCACCTGCCAAAATACTGGAACACCACAGCCAGATATTATTTGGCACCGTAATGGTCAACCTCTTCAAGGTGACAGGTACATCACTCTTGAGAAAGATGGCACCACAGTACTGGTAATAAATCCTGTTGAAGAAGATGACAACACTACATTTGATGCATCGGTACAAGTCCAGCTGGAACTGTTTCAAGCAAGGCTGAGCTTTGTATTGGAGAGAAATTACTGAAGTTACTCAAGAAACTACTGAGACTACTATCACTGAAGTCACTGCAGAAACAAAACTGATATTGTGGAGATTTCAATTGCAACAGATCAAGAAGACTTACCAATTTACGACACAAGCAGTTGTTGGTGTAGATGATATTCAGCTTCCACAGATGGATGAAACAATTGCAGTCCACATCCCAGGTGAAGTTATCTCACTTGAAATAAAACCGGAAGCAGCTGAGGAAATTCCAAGTGTTGTCTCTGAAACATCCCAGATGAGCAGAAGACAACATAGAGGCTCCTGGTGAAATTACCATTGAGGTCAAACCTGAACAGGTGAAAGAGATACAACAACTGTTGTTGAAAATTTCTCATAGAGAAAAACCCCAGTATGAAATGCCAGGTGATATGCTGCAATTGATATGAAACCGGAAGATGTAGAAGAATTTGAAACAACGGATGTAGCATTGCTCAACAAGAAGAAAAGTCACCTTATGAAGCACCATCTGAAATACAATCTGCGGAATTCCAGACTGAAGTCAGCGAGAAGTTACCAACACAAGCTGTGGAAGTACCACAAATGGAGGAGAAGGAGACCTACTCAACTACAAAAGAAGTAACATCTGAAGATATTCAACCTGATGAAGCTAGGGAATTGCTACTGCCCCTCCCCTGATATTTCTGTGAAGGAGAGACACCATCATATGAAACTATATCTGAAGTCACAGCTGTTGATGTTAAACCTGAAAATGTTGAAGAGTTTCCAGCAACGACATTTGAAATATCTCAGATTGAAGAGAAAACTCCCTTTTCAGCTTCAAACAGAGATAGCTTTATCTGAAATTAAATCAGAGAAACCAGAGGAAGTAACTGAAGAAGTCTTAGGAACACAGCAAGAAGAAACAAAGAAGGCATGGCTTTAGAGGTTCTACTTAGTCACCAGAATTCCAGGTAAAGATGTTGTTGAGGTAGAGGTTTCATCAATAGAGAAAGAACAGAAAGTGTTGGAAATTGAAATAGAAAAATCCCAGAACAAGTAGTCACTGAAGTCACTTTATCTGTAGAAAAAGAACCAGAGTTTCCTGAGATCACTATTGACATTGAAAAATCTAAAGAAGACATAGATGTAACCTTTGATACTTCAGATAAACCAAAAGAAGTAGAGATTACTATGCTTGAACAACAGCCCTCGGAAGAGGATGTATTCTTTGAAGCACCATCTGTCATTCAACCATTAACAAATGTGGGCCACAATATAGGAGAGATAGTTATCTTGAAATGCCAGATTGGGGGAGCACCACAGCCAATTATAAGATGGTACCATAACGGGGGACCAATACAAGGCCCTCGGTTTACCACTCTGTTTGAAAAGGATGGCAGCACTGTCCTAGTCATCAGCCCTCTTGAGGACACTGATAAAGAGTTTGAATGTGTGGGTACAAATGAGTATGGAAAGTTTCTACTACTTTCAAGATTGATGTTACAAAAGGTGTTGAATCAGTAGAGAAAACTATGAAACAACTTCTGTTGAAGTGACGGACATTAAGGAGGTAACAGTTACAGAACAGCCTGACATTAGTGTTCATGCTATTGAGGCACTAGAAGGCGATGAGGTAACACAGGTAATTACTGGAGTAGAGATTGAAAGCACTAAGCCAGAGGAAGTCATTTCAACTATTCAAAATTACACAACGTGAAGAACAACTCCCTCTTGAAACCCCAACTGAAATGAATTGATTGTTGATGTTCAACCTGATAAGGCTAGGGAACTTCCGTCAGCAGGAGCTGAAGTGCCCGAAAGAGAAGAACTACAACCAGATACTGCTCAAGAGATTTGATTGCCTGCTCACAAAAACCTGAGAAACCTGAAGACCTAATCACAGTGACCATGGAGACAACACAGAGGGAAGATATAACTACTCAAGAAACATCATCTGATGTTGTATCAGTCGACATTAAACCTGCGGGAGGTACAGGAAATTGCTTCAACAACTGTTGAACTTCCTGCTGTTGAGGAGACCATGTTTGTACACCTCTCCTGGTGAAGTTGTTTCCATTCAAATTAAGCCAGGAAGAGATTCAAGAGCTTCCAACTGCTGTTGTTGAAATACCTCACAAAAGAAGAGGAGTATCCCTCATGAAGCACCATCTGATGTTACAGCAATTGAAATAAGAGCCAGAAAGAAGTGGAAGAAGTACCTGGCATGACTGTAGAACTTCCAGAAATAGATGAAACCAGACTATACACAGCTCCTGGTGAAGTTGTTTCCATTGAGATCAAGCCTGAAGAGATCCAAGAGCTTCAACTGCTGTTGTTGAAATACCTCATAAAGAAGAAACTTCTCCTCAAGAAGCACCTTCTGAGGTTACAGCAATTGAAATAAAGCCTGAAGAAGTAGAACAAGTACCTGGCATGACTGTTGAACTTCCTGGTGTAGAAGAGACTAGACTATACACGGCTCCTGGTGAAGTTGTTTCTATTCAGATAAAACCAGAAGAAGTGCAGGAGCTACCAACTGCTGTCATTGAAGTACCTCACACAGAAGAGAGTGCACCTCATGAAGCACCATCTGAAGTTACAGCAATCGAATAAAGCCTGAAGAAGTGGAACAACTACCTGGCATGACTGTTGAACTTCCTGATCTGGAGGAAACCAGACTATACACAGCTCCTGGTGAACTTGTTTCCATTGAGATCAAGCCTGAAGAGATTCAAGAGCTTCCAACTGCTGTTGTTGAAATACCTCATAAAGAAGAAACTTCTCCTCAAGAAGCACCTTCTGAGGTTACAGCAATTGAAATAAAGCCTGAAGAAGTAGAACAAGTACCTGGCATGACTGTCGAACTTCCTGGTGTAGAAGAGACTAGACAATACACGGCCCTGGTGAAGTTGTTTCTATTCAGATAAAACCAGAAGAAGTTCAGGAGCTACCAACTGCTGTTGTCGAAATACCTCACAAAGAAGAGAGTATCCCTCATGAAGCACCAACTGATGTTAACAGCAATTGAAATAAAGCCAGAAGAAGTGGAAGAAGTGCCTGCATGACTGTTGAACTTCCAGAATTGGAAGAGAACAGGCTATACACATCACCTGGTGAACTTGTTTCCATTGAGATCAAGCCTGAGAGATTGAAGAACTTCAAACTACTGTTGTTGAAATACCTCACAAAGAAGAGACTGCTACTCATGAGCACCATCAGAAGTTAAAACTCTTGAAATGAAACCAGAAAAAGTGAAAGAAATCACTACAATGCCTATTGAACGTCCTGCGGCTCCAGAAGATCTTATGTCTATTGAAGTGAAATCAGAAGTGGAAACAATCTCAGTTGAAAGGAATCAGCAGGATATGGCTGAAATTTCTTTGCAAGTTATGCCACTAGACAAGCCTGAGGAGACTGAAGCTAAACTGGAGATAACATCTATTGAAGTAAAACCTGTTGGGACTGACATATCAGAGGTGTCTATTGACTTTGAACGTAAGCAGCCTGAGTATGGAGAAGTAACGCTTGAAATCAAGAAAACAGAAGAGACAGATATCGTGGATAAAAAAGAGACAGTTGAGGTTGTTTTGGCCAACAGAGACTATTCCTCAAGACGAAGAAGTGTTTGAAGCTCCCACCTTGTGCAGCCTTTAACCAGTACCGGAAGAGATATTGGAGAAACAGCTTTGTTGAAATGCCAATCGGAGGTACCCCTCAACTATTATCCGATGGTTCCACAATGGTGGACCAGTACAAGGTCCAAGGTTTACTACTCTCTTAGAGAGAGATGGTACTACCGTTCTTGTCATAAGTCCTCTTGAGGAAACTGACAAGGAGTTTGAATGTGTGGGTACTAATGAATATGGGTCAGTTCTACTACTTTCAAGATAAGATGGA